>UESW01004408.1:0-194103 GCA_900491605.1 Calamus simplicifolius
TATGTTGACGTAGGTCAAGAGGGTTATTCCAGGGAGCCGGAATACCAGAGTTGAGTACCAGTCAGTCGAGGAGTAACCTACTAAGGTGAGTGGGTTTCTCATCTAGCAATGAGAAGTTAATTTGAGCTAGTATAATGAGATTAATACCTAGTTATGGTATGTTATGTTTAGCAGAGTATTATGTATGTTTTAAATATGAGAAATGAGAACCTAGTATATGATATTCTGATGAAATGAGTTTTGAGCATAAACACATAAGCATGAGTTTCGATGAGGGAATTTTTAATGTATACATGGCATATTTGCATGATAAAGCTTTACAAATGATGTATGTATCATACTGAGCATCAGGCAGCTAGGGGGCTGATCACCCTTTAGACTGTACTGTAGCATGAGCATTGCACACTACTATCGAGCCGGCACCTCCTTGCGAACAGATCGTACGATGAACCCCAGAATCAGGGGTGAGTGCATGCTTAACCAGGCCAGTGGGGCTGGTTGTGAGCAGCCCGTGGGGGCATGAATCATAGCTCAGTGGAGCTGATTACTATATATAGCCCGTGGGGGCAGAGAGAAAACCCGAGGTTCCAGGGTTAAGGAACAAAGCACTTTGCCAGGTGAACCGCACGGGTAAGGGGTGCTATTTGTGCGGGGATCCTGTTGCTAGTCACGCACCCGATGAGAGTACACCTACAGAAGGGCGACTGTAGGGTGGTACCTCAGAGGCATTACACACACAGCCCAGCATCATGAGATCTAAAAGCATATGTTGTGATATAAAAAGGGCCAATGGGCCAAATAGTTATCCCGAGAGGGAGAGCTTACTTGAGATGCCAGTGGGCAAGCAGATCCTGATGGGAGTCTGGGTTGTAGATAAAGAATGCATATCTTCATATTGTAATGCATGGATTTTTATCTTAATGAGTTATCTTTCAGTGAAAAGTTATTATAGAGTATTCAGTACTGATATGTTATTTGAAGAATAAGCTACATTTTATTTTATCTGATATCATGTTAAAAATGTACTTTGAGTTGTACAAGCTAAATAGTTTCAGCATACGATTGAAATTAAGAGGTTATGGTTCTCTATTTCTCCATAGTTAGATGGTTATCCAGTCACTGGGACTTAGGTCTCATCCCTCTATGATTTAAATGTTCTTTCAGATCAGTGAGTATTTCTGCCAGGATCACAAGATAAGCAGGACAGACCCTTAGCTGGTGAAGCTTGCTTGGATGCAAGAGTGTATAAATGCTAGCCTTGTATATTGAGAGAGTGTGGTTTGATATTTGTATTTTGTATATGTGTATGTGTACAGTGAGATGTAATGATGTTTTAGACCTTTTTGGATATGAATACGAGACTTATGTTTTGGAGAAAATTATGAGCATGATGTGTGCACTTAGGATTTTGATGTCGATTGTGAATGTGATCTTGTAAACTGCCTGAGGAATGTCATGAAAAATATTATCTGAGCAGGTTGATGCTTAGTGTTGATTGGGTGATTTGTGTATATAATTGAGATGAAAATGAAAAGTTTTTAACAGGATGTGTTTTCGTGTGTCTGCCACTTATGATAATTAGTTGGGGTTCTCTAGCTCTTTATGGAGCGCTACATAAAGACTAGTAAAACTCTATCCGATTACCACAAGTGTGCAGGTGTGCTGTCGGTGGCCCCAGAGAGGAGGGGGAGCTGACAAGTTTTGGTATCAGAGCCCTAGGTTATTAGGTCCTAGGGGAATAAGTATGAGTATGAGTCTAGGATGATTGAATGTTTATGATTATAGCTATTGAATGATGAAACTGATGTAATGAATAATGTCTTGTAGGACGATTACTACAAAGGCATCTAGAGAGACAGAGCAATCTTCAGGCAGGGATAGAAGCAAAGGTCAAAGTAGATTCAGAAGGTCAGTTAGAAGAAGTCAAATTGATAGAATGGCTTCTAGTGATTCCACCGAGCCAGTATCTAAGGAGGCTAGAGTGAGGGCATCTTCAGAGCAGATGCCAGAGTCTTCTTCACAGTCTATTACCCCTGTGCCAGTAGACCCATCTCGAGTACAGACTCAGGGGCCTAGTATGTCAGAGTTGGTAGGCATGATTACTCAGGCTGTGGTAGCAGCTGTGGGTGCTAGTTCTAGCCTTCCATCTAAAAATAGGTTGTGAGGAATGTGGAAAGAGCCAGAAAGTTAGGGGCTCTGGAGTTCCAGGGAACTACTGATCCTATTCAGGCCGGGGCATGGCTGCAGAGGATCGAGAGAGTATTTGATGTGATGGGATGCTCTGAGGAGCAGAGGCTGAGTATTGCCACCTTTTTACTGGAGGGTAGAGCCCAGAGTTGGTGGAGATCTATTCAGGGCAGGCAGCCCCAGGGAGTGGAGTTGACATGGGAAAATTTTAGAAGAGAATTTCATCAGCAATATTATTCTGAGATTTATAGGGATCAGAAGAGGAGGGATTTCCTTTGTCTGACTCAGGGGAGGATGTCCGTGGCAGATTATGAAGCCACTTTTGTGGAGTTATCTCAGTTTGCTAGGGCCTTGGTGGCTGATGAGAGGGAGAGATGTCGACTATTCCAGGATGGATTGAATCTCCCTATTAAAGCCAAGACCTGTATGCAGACCTACAATAGTTACTCTGAGTTGGTGCAGGGAGCACTCAAAGCGAGGAGATTGAAAAAGAATATATGAGTAGGAGGCAGGATAGAATGAAAAGAAGTGCTCCTAGTTATTCTTCTGCTCCGGGAGGGACTCAGCCATTTAAGAAACCCCAGAGGACTGGACAGTTTTATTCTGGTTTAGAGCCCCTGGTGATGTGGGCAGAGATCAGTATCTGTGTCAGCATCTAGCCCAGTTCAAAGAAAGCCTTATGGGGTGTGCCTCAGGTTGCCACCAGCAGGGTGTCTGGTGATGTAGGGGAGCAGGGTCGTCCTTCTGGTGGAGGGAGAAATATACCCCATGTAATGTATGTGGAAAACTTCATTTGGGAGAATGTAGGAGGGGCAATAAGGGATGTTATATTTGTGGTGATCTAGGTCACCTGAAGAGAGATTGCCCTAGGAGAGGGCAGCAGGCTGGTGGGCTTCCTCAGGGGCCAGTAATGCCAAGGGGACAGCCTAGTAGGAGGGGTGATGGTAGTTGTGGCTTCAGCCAGTCAGGTGGGGCCTAATGTTAATCAGCCAGGAGGGTCATCCAGTATTCCGAGAGCCGAGGCCAGAGTGTTTGCCATGACCAGACAGGAGGCTCAGATTGATCCTGATGTGGTGACAGGTATGCTACCCATCGATAATCATGATGCTTATATTTTAATTGATTCTGGATCTACGCATTCATTTATCTCATGTGAGTTTGCTAAGCATCTAGTTAGAGATGTGGGCCAGTTGGGTAGTCAGTTGGTAGTATCTATGCCCGTAGGGAGGCCTTTTATAGCAGACCAAGTGTATAGAGGTTGTGATATTTCTGTGGGGGTCAGAAATTAGCAGCAGATTTGATTCCTTTGAGGTTGAAAGAGTTTGATGCCATTTTGGGGATGGATTGGCTATCTGTGCATAGAGCCAGAGTAGATTGCTTAAGGAAGGAGGTGATGTTACAAACTTCTGATGATAGAGAGGTCTGTTTTGTTGGTGATAGGAGGGGGTTACCCTCAGGAGTGATTTCAGCTCTGTCAGCCAATAGAATGCTAGCAAAGAGATGTGAAGCCTATTTAGCTTGTGCAGTGAGCCTAGAGGGCAATGGTTTAGAGCTGACGAATATCCCTGTGGTAAGGGATTTTTCAGATGTATTTCCTGAGGAGCTGCCAGGGTTACCTCCTGACAGAGGATTTGATTTCAGTATAGATCTAGCCCCAGATACCAGACCAATAGCCAGGGCACCTTATAGAATGGCTCCAGTTGAATTGAAAGAATTGAAAAGTCAGTTACAAGAATTATTGGATAAAGGGTTTATTAGACCCAGTATATCACCATGGGGTGCACCAGTGTTGTTTGTGAAGAAAAAGGATGGTACCTTGAGGTTGTGTATAGACTATAGACAGTTGAACAAGGTGACCATTAGAAACAATTATCCATTGCCAAGGATCGATGATTTGTTTGATCAGCTGCAGGGGGCAGCAGTGTTTTCAAAGATTGATCTGAGATCTGGGTATCATCAATTGAGAATAAAGAATGAGGATATATCTAAAACTGCTTTCAGGACCAGATATGGTCATTATGAGTTCTTGGTAATGCCATTTGGCTTGACAAATGCTCCAGCTGCTTTTATGGGTCTGATGAATCAAGTATTTCAAGAGTATCTAGATAAATTTGTGATAGTATTCATTGATGACATCTTGATTTATTCTAGAAGTAGTGAAGAGCATGAACAGCATCTGAGGACAGTTTTGCAGATATTAAGAGAAAAGCAATTATATGCAAAGTTTAGTAAAAGTGAATTTTGGCTGGATGAGGTAAAGTTCTTGGGACATGTAGTTTCAGCCAAAGGTATTATGGTAGATCCTCAAAAGATTGAAGCTATAGTAAATTGGGTATCACCTACCAATCAGACTGAGGTGAGGAGTTTCTTGGGGCTAGCAGGATATTATAGAAGATTTATAGAAAATTTCTCGATTTTGGCTTCTCCTATGACTAAGCTGCTTAGAAAGAATATCAAGTTTGATTGGTCTAATGAATGCCAGAAGAGTATGGATGAATTGAAAAAGAGATTAACCTCAGCCCCAATCCTAATACTACCTGATAGTGCCAGTGATTATGTGATCTATAGTGATGCCTCATTGAAGGGTTTGGGGTGTGTTTTAATGCAGAATGGGAAAGTAGTGGCTTATATATCTAGACAGTTGAGATCCCATGAAAAGAATTACCCCACCCATGATTTGGAGTTAGCTGCTGTTATATTTGCATTGAAGGTTTGGAGGCACTACTTGTATGGAAGAAGATGCCAGATATTTACTGATCATAAGAGCTTGAAATATATTCTGACCCAGAAGGAATTGAATTTAAGGCAGAGAAGATGGATTGAATTGATTAAAGACTATGATTGCACTATTGAGTATCACCCAGGGAAAGCTAATGTTGTGGCTGATGCCTTGAGTCGAAAGTCTATGGCCACATTGGCTTCTATCAGAACCGTACAGCTACCCTTGATGATTGAGTTAAGGAGGTTAGATGCAGAGCTAGCTGTAGAAGAATCAGGAGCCTTGTTGGCTACTTTCAGAGTGAGACCCCAAATGCTAGAAGAAATAAGAGAAGCTCAGTTGCTAGATCTACATTTGCTTAAAGCTAGAGATTTAATTCAGAGTGGGTCTCAGTCAGAGTTTTCTGTTAGAGGTGATGGAGTGTTATTATTCAAGGGCAGAGTTTGTGTGCCAGCTGTGGAATCAGTGAAAGATCAGATTTTAAGGGAAGCACATAGCTCAGCTTATTCAATGCATCCAGGTAGTACTAAGATGTATAGAACTATCAAACAGAATTACTGGTGGAATGGTATGAAAAAGGAGATAGCTGAGTATGTATCTAAGTGTTTGGTGTGTCAGCAGATTAAGGCTGAACATCAGTGTCCAGCTGGAAAGCTTCAGCCTCTGTTTGTGCCAGAGTGGAAATGGGAGCATATAACTATGGATTCGTTGTAGGACTCCCAAAGACCAGAAGGGGCAATGATGCTATATGGGTGATAGTTGATAGATTGACTAAGTCTGCTCATTTTCTGCCTATTAAGATTGTCTTTACCTTGGATAGATTAGCAGAATTATATGTGCATGAAATTGTGAGTAGGCATGGTGTGCCAGTATCGATAGTATCAGATAGAGATCCAAGGTTCACATCTCAATTTTGGGCAGAATTACAGAAAGCTTTGGGGACTAAATTGAGGTTCAGTACAGCATTTCATCCCCAAACCGATGGTCAGTCAGAAAGAACCATCCAGACACTGGAGGATATGCTGAGAGCTTGTGTCATGGAATTTTCTGGTAGCTGGGATGATCATCTACCTTTAATAGAGTTTGCTTACAATAACAGCTACCATTCTAGCATTGATATGGCACCATATGAGGCCTTGTATGGGAGAAAATGTAGAACTCCAGTGTGTTGGGATGAGGAGGGAGAGAGAAGGCTGTTAGGCCCTGAGTTAGTGCAGCTTACAGCAGATCAAGTTAAAATTATAAGAGCTAAATTAAAGGCAGCCCAGGATAGACAGAAGAGCTATGCAGATAAAAAGCATAGAGAGGTAAAGTTTGAGGTTGGAGATAGAGTCTTTCTGAAGGTATCTCCTTGGCGAGGTATTATGAGATTTGGAAAGAAAGGCAAGTTGAGTCCCAGGTATATTGGACCCTATGAAATTCTGGAAAGAGTTGGGACACTAGCTTATAGATTGGCTTTACCTCCAGAGTTATCTCAGATTCATAATGTATTTCATGTATCAATGCTTAGGAGGTATGTGCCGGATTCCTCTCATGTGATTCAGTCTGAGACTATAGAGTTACAGGGGGATTTATCATTTGCAACAGAACCAGTGAAGATCTTGAGTAGGGAGATTAAGCAGCTCCGCAGTAAAAGAATTCCATTAGTTAAGGTGCAATGGTTAAATCATCAAAAAGAGGAGGCTACATGGGAGCGAGAGGATGAGATGAGATTGAAGTACCCCCATCTATTTGAAAATATATCTAGCTAAATTTCGAGGACGAAATTTCTTAAGAGGGGGAGAATTGTAACATCCTGAAAACCTTGTAATTTATGGCATTTTCATTTGAAATGAAAGTCAGAAAGTTTCTTGAATGTGGGTGTGTTGGCCTTTTGATAAATGTAAAGAGAAGAAATTTTGGAGTAAATAAGTATATTTCTGAATGTTAATGAGTTTGATTTAAGAAATTGAGAGACTTAAGTTTTAATGGGTTTAAATCACAAGAAAAATCAAGTTTAGTTTGAGTTTTATCCTAAAATGATGTTTTTAGTGGTTGGAGTCGACCTATTGGAGTGGAGTCGACTCTGGCACGGTTTTAAACTTTCGGCACGCTTTAGGAGTCGACCCTGCAGAGCTGGAGTCGACCCTACTTTTCAGGAGTCGACCCTACTTTTCTGGAGTCGACACCCCTCTGCTGGAGCCGACTCCAATCTGTTCGAGCCGACTCCAAGACGGCAGGTTTTTCTGAGTTAAATCTTGAGAAATTCATATTTAATCCGTTTCAAGTCCGATTTGGATGCCGTTTGAACCGTTGGATTTCTAAAATCGAGTTCTTCAAGCTGGTAAAGTCTTTTCTTAGAAATGTTACATAAAAGTATCGATTTAAGTAAAAAATGATAATCTGGGCTATAAATCGATTAAAAAAATGCTATATCAGGGGCAAAATGGGAAAAGGCTCCGATGTCAATTGCTAATTGTGTTAAGGGCAACTTGGGAAAGAAAATCTAAGGGCAAAATATCATGGTTATAAGTGAGCCACGTGTTTTCCAAAAAGCGTGCGTTAAGAGTGTTTGAGGGCAAAAGGGAGATTTGGCATGCCTTAACCCTTAAGTTTCCCATGACTTGGTCCCCAAGTCATTAGAGAAAAAGGGAAACGTGGGTTCAGCCAGAGAAAAGAAAGAAAGAAAGAAAGAGAGAAAAAGAGGAGAAAAGAGAGGAAGAGAAGAAGAAGAAAAAGGAAAGAGGAAGGGAAAGGGAAGCTTGGGGTTTGTGCTCGACTCCAGGTAAGCTATAGCTTCCCTAGATCTTGTATGACTTTAGATTTTCTTAGATTATTGTATTTTGAGGTAATAGTAGAAGTAATCTTGAGTAGAGAAAGGGTGGAAGAAAATAATGAGATATTAGAGGATAGATCATGTATGCATGGTTCGTGGGAAAACCTCGTGTGGAGGTAATCCTAATAGCTATCGTATCTGTATGTTGACGTAGGTCAAGAGGGTTATTCCAGGGAGCCGAAATACCAGAGTTACCAGTACCAGTCGAGGAGTAACCTACTAAGGTGAGTGGGTTTCTCATCTAGCAATGAGAAGTTAATTTGAGCTAGTATAATGAGATTAATACCTAGTTATGGTATGTTATGTTTAGCATAGTATTATGTATGTTTTAAATATGAGAAATGAGAACCTAGTATATGATATTCTGATAAATGAGTTTTGAGCATGAGTTTTAATAAAGAAATAATGAGTTTGAGTTTTGAGCATAAAGACATAAGCATGAGTTTCGATGAGGGGATTTTTAATGTATACATGGCATATTTGCATGATAAAGCTTTACAAATGATGTATGTATCATACTGAGCATCAGGCAGCTAGGGGGCTGATCACCCTTTAGACTGTACTGTAGCATGAGCATTGCACACTACTATCGAGCCGGCACCTCCTTGCGAACAGATCGTACGATGAACCCCAGAATCAGGGGTGAGTGCATGCTTAACCAGGCCAGTGGGGCTGGTTGTGAGCAGCCCGTGGGGGCATGAATCATAGCTCAGTGGAGCTGGTTACTATATATAGCCCGTGGGGGCAGAGAGAAAACCCGAGGTTCCAGGGTTAAGGAACAAAGCACTTTGCCAGGTGAACCGCACGGGTAAGGGGTGCTATTTGTGCGGGGATCCTGTTGCTAGTCACGCACCCGATGAGAGTACACCTACGGGAGGGCGACTGTAGGGTGGTACCTCAGAGGCATTACACACACAGCCCAGCATCATGAGATTTAAAAGCATATGTTGTGATATAAAAAGGGCCAAGTGGGCCAAGTAGTTATCCCGAGAGGGAGAGTTTACTTGAGATGCCAGTGGGCAAGCAGATTCCGGTGGGATGAGGAAGTCTGGGTTGTAGATAAAGAATGCATATCTTCATATTGTAATGCATGGATTTTTATCTTAATGAGTTATCTTTCAGTGAAAAGTTATTGTAGAGTATTTCAGTACTGATATGTTATTTGAAGAATAAGCTACATTTTATTTTATCTGATATCATGTTAAAAATGTACTTTGAGTTGTACAAGCTAAATAGTATCAGCATACGATTGAAAATATAAGGTTATGGTTCTCTATTTCTCCATAGTTAGATGGTTATCCAGTCACTGGGACTTAGGTCTCATCCTCTATGATTTAAATGTTCTTTCAGATCAGTGAGTATTTCTGCCAGGATCACAAGATAAGCAGGACAGAACCCTTAGCTGGTGAAGCTTGCTTGGATGCAAGGGTGTATAGATGCTAGCCTTGTATATTGAGACAGTGTGGATTGATATTTGTATATTGTATATGTGTATGTGTAGAGTGAGATGTAATGATGTTTTAGACCTTTTTGGATATGAATATTAGACTTATGTTTTGAGAAAATTATGAGCATGATGTGTGCACTTATGATTTTGATGTCTATTGTGAATGTGATCTTGTAAACTGCCTGAGGAATGTCATGAAAAATATTATCTGAGCAGGTTGATGCTTAGTGTTGATTGAGTGATTTGTGTATATAATTAAGATGAAAATGAAAAGTATTTAACAGGATGTGTTTTCGTGTGTCTGCCACTTATGATAATTAGTTGGGGTTCTCTAGCTCTTTATGGAGCGCTACATAAAGACTAGTAAAACTCTATCCGATTACCACAAGTGTGTAGGTGTGCTGTCGGTGGCCCTAGAGAAGAGGGGGAGCTGACACTAGTTGCAAAAGGTTACAAACAAAGGCAAGGTATTGACTTTGATGAAACCTTTTCGTCCATAGCCATGCTTAAGTCCATAAGGATTTTGCTTGCGATTGCAGCCTATTACGATTATGAGATATGGAAAATGGATTCAAGACCGCCTTCCTAAATGGTGATTTAGTAGAGGATGTGTATATGACACAACCTGAGGGTTTTGAGTCCATTGATTCTCAAAAGGTATGCAAGATGCAAAGGTCCATTTATGGACTTAAGCAAGCCTCTAGAAGTTGAAACATCCATTTTGATGAAACAATCAAAAAGTTTGATTTTATTAAAAATGAGGATGATCTATGTGTGTACAAGAAGGTTAGTGGGAGTGTTATTGTTTTCCTGATATTATATATAGATGACATATTATTGATAGGAAACAATGTATCCTTGCTGCAAAAAGTGAAGGAATGGTTGTCCAGCAAGTTCTCCATGAAAGATTTGGGAGAAGCAGCTTACACACCGGGTCTTAAGATCTTTAGAGATAGATTTAGGAGGTTGCTTGGATTGTCCCAATCAACGTACTTAGATAAAGTGCTAAAACGGTTTAGCATGAAGGAATCCAAGAAGGGATTCCTGCCGGTATCGCATGGGATACATCTCTCCAAGGACATGAGTCCTAAGACCCAAATGGAGAGAGAGCATGAATAGGATTCCATATGCCTCAGCAATCGGATCCATCATGTATGCGATGCTATGTACGAGACTTGATGTTTCCTATGCATTGAGTATCACTAGTAGATACTAGGCAAACCCTGGTGAGAAACATTGGATGGCCGTCAAGAATATCCTTGAGTACTTACGAAGGACTAAGGATATGTTCTTGGTTTATGGAGGACCCAAACTCATAGTTCAGGGATTCTAGTTTTCAGTCTGATAAACATGATTATAAATCTCAATCAGACTATGTCTTTACACTCAATAGTGGTGCAGTCAGCTGGAAGAGTTCCAAGTAGGAAACAACTGTCGACTTTACAACCGAGTCCGAGTACATTGCAGCATTAGATGCAGCCAATGGAGCAGTTTGGATCAAAAAGTTCATCACTAAACTTGGTGTGGTTCCAAGCATTGCTGATCCAGTACACTTGTATTGAGACAACAATGGAGCTATTGCGCAAGCTAAGGAGCCAAGGTCTCATCAGAGGTCCAAACATGTACTCTGGAGATACCATGTGATTAGAGAGATTATTGGTAGAAATGATATAAAATAGAACGAGTCCCTATGGAAGATAATATAGCCAATCTATTCACTGAAGTCCTGCCGCAGCAGAAGCATGATAGTCATGCTGAATCACTTGGTATTGGATACATGGGTGATTGGCTCTAGTGCAAGTGGGAGATTGTTAGTGTATGCCCTAGATCCAATCGGATTGGATGCTATATACATTCTATGAATACAAATCAAATAAAATGGTTTTTTTATCTATCCATATATTTTTTTTATATTTGATATATATGTCTGTGAGATAAAGTCCAAAAGAATGTGAACTGTGCATATAGAATTTGTAATAGAAATTACAAATTGTGAGATCCAAATTGCACGTTATGGTTCGATTCTTTAAACTTTCCTAGTCGATGTGTAGATGGGACTGGACACCATCGAACACCGTGAGACTAGCACATATTGTATATCCTCACCCTTGGGGTGAGCAGCTGATTTCACAAGCTGAAGTATGAAGATACTTAGATAGGTGTGTGGATGCTCGTAATTATAACGATGCATTGGATGACCCGTACAGAGATCCCATATAAATATTCTATATAGTGTCGATGGTTGATCTCTAATGACGGTGGTGTGAGTGATCCTTTGACTTGAGATCTTCATTGCATCTCATGTGTGGAATGTCATGCTTTGATGATATCCAAACATCGCTCTAGCTACGGGTGGCAAATATGGTGTCGGTTGGGTATGACATGAAGCACATAAAGATGGTTTTTGATCAAGACAGGATTCGTTCTCTTGATAGAAAGGGTTATATCCCACGGCCACTTGATGGATTAAATTGATTGTTAAATCCTTGCAAGGTTGAGTTGGAATTCGAAATGGTTTCGAAGTTCTAATTCATATGAGTCAATTTTTCCTGAGATCAAGTAAACAAAGATCAATTATATGGTTGACACATTCCATACCACTGATTGATTTAGGATATGTAACGAAAGGATTTGATCATACGGTAACCGTTCATGGACAGGTATTGATGGTCACGTCAACAAAACCTTTGGTAGTTGGATGGTCATGATGCTTTGCTAGAGGCCTCTCATGATCTATAATCATGTTGTTGACTTGACAAAGAGTTGTCCAATTATTCCTAGGGTCTATGATTAGGACATGATTATTGCCAACATGTTAAAAGGCCTAATGGGTCACACGCATTAAGGAGAATTTTGATGAATTAAAATAAGAATTAAATTAGATTTAATTCAGATAAGATGATCAATTAAATAATTGGGTGAGACCCAATTTAAAGAAGATATTATAATATATCTTCTTTAAATTGTGTCTCACCAATTATTTATAATAGAAGGAATGTTAAGAAAAATTATTTGTACATATGATGAACAAATAATTGGATACCGATATGTGACTTGATCCATGTGATGGATGGCTCTGCTTATTCAGGTATGGATGTCCAATCTTAGACATGTGAAGATGGAATCATGCCCATGGGATGAGGCATGATGAATCTCTATGGTTCGATGATGAACATATACAAATTAGGGCATGTAGTTATGGGATAACCAACTCCTAATTTCAAAGGCTGAGATTGTGATACTTGGATTAATCTTACCATAAAGATGGGAGTTTCTTACCATGAAGATGGAGGAGTTTTTTTACCATGAAGATGGAAGTTTTTTACCATGAAGAGAGGTCTCTTCCTCTTTGGAACGTCTCATTTTCAACCTATAAATATAGTTCCTTCCTACCAAGAAAGTAGAGCATGAGAAGAAAAGATTAGACTTTTCTTCAAAGATATCTTCTGTAAGGGGATTCAAGAGGCGCTAGCACCCCTCTCTCTCTCCTGTAGTGTCATCTTCATACCTTAGAGGTTTCATCCCTTCTTCTCCGTGTGGATCACCGTTAGAGGCCGGACACATGGACAGTTAGTGGCAAAGGATTAACCGGCTTCATCCTTATCTACATCGATAAATGACTCAGGTATGAATAAAATTAGATTTATTTGAGATTTAATGAATCTATTCCTAAGGATCCTGGGCATCTGGGAATTTTATTTTATACATT
Organism: Calamus simplicifolius; assembly: GCA_900491605.1. NCBI lineage: Eukaryota > Viridiplantae > Streptophyta > Magnoliopsida > Arecales > Arecaceae > Calamus > Calamus simplicifolius. Next base: position 12,878 of record UESW01004408.1, read on the forward strand.
CCGCAATGTTTATATGAATTAGATTCATATCTTGTATACATAATTTCCAACAATTTAGACCCCTTGATTCATCACATTTCAAAGTTGATTTAGCCAAAATTTGATGGCATTCCAGACATGTTTCAGATCCTTTGAAACTCTTATTTTTTTCTGAAACTGTCTTGGAGCCGACTCCTCTGGTATCGGAGTCGACTCCAGTTTTATCTGAGACTTTGGAGCCGACACCTGGTTTTCAAAGTCGACTCCACTTCAGCGCTGACTGTGTTAATGACCTGGAGCCGACACCTCGCTTTGCGGGAGTCGACTTCAAGTGATCCCATGTTAACTTATTTAGGGCAGAGTCGACTCCTCTCTCATTTCAATCGATTCCAGACATTTTCAAACTCTTTCCAACTCTTCCCAAAAACCAAGATTTCTTAAATTAATCATTCCATAGCTACCAATGGCACCCAAACGTAGGGGATCGGTGTTTGGAGTGGTGATGACGGGAAAGAGAACGGTGAGGCGTCCGGCGTGGCAGCCTTTACCTAGCTCTTTGTCCTCTTCGTCTGCATCCACACCAAATGCGATTCCCTATCCTTCTTCGCCTCAGGTAGACACTCTTGCTGGGCGTGTTATTACCATGGGGAGAAATGTTGATTTTCATTTCTTTGAAGAAGAGGGCTTTTCTATTGGGCGGCAGATAAAGGATTTAGGCTAGGAGAAAGTTTGTTCTATTGATGTACCTACCTATCCCGCCTTGGTTAAAGAATTTTACCGTAACTTTTCAAGAGGAGATGGAGGTCTTGTAAGTTCTGTTAGAGGAAAAAGGATTCACCTGACTTCTGAGATTCTTGGAAACCTGTTAGAAATTCCTGTTATTGGACTAATTGCAAATTCCCATAGTGATATATCAGGAGCATTATCAAGAATGCTAGGAAGGGATGTTACAGAATTTGAGGAAGTTAGGGAAAACCAGTTGCCCCTAGAGCTAAGATTATTGCATAATATTTGTGGTAGGATTTTATTTCCAAAGACAGGCAAATTTGAGTATGTCTCGGAGCGAGACATTGTTATCATGGACAGTGTTCTGACAGGTCAGCCAATTAATTTAGCTAGTATGATGATATGGTATATGGCTGAGGCTGGGAGCAAGAAGAGATCTACTTTGCCTTACGGCATGGTTTTGACATTAGCATTTCAGTGCCAAGGTGTAGTTATTTTAGACAGTGAACCTATGAAGAATTTAAGGCACACTAACTATTATAGCTTAGCTACTGTGCATCGTATGGGTTTCGTGAAAATCAATAGAAACTGGGAAAGAAAAGGAAATCTGAAAGACAAAGCAGCTGAAATGGATACTATGGCCCCTGGTACATCAGAGGCAGAGCCTTCAGTGAGACATACTTCACCAGGCCCCAGCTGTCCTGCACCCTCAGCACCTGCAGCTTCTACTTCTTTTGCTCAGACTTCTATTGGATTTTCTGATGCTCAGTTGGTACAATTAAAAGAACTCCTTATTGTCATAAAGAAGAAATGAAGATTGAACTGGATAGCAGACTTTTGAGCTTAAGGGAGATGTATTACTCCTTGGAAGATAAAGTAAGTAGAATTGAATCATCCTTTGGAACTTCTTCTGAGGCCTTAAAAAGTGATTTAATGCAAATTTTTGAGAAGATCAAGGACATTGGAGGAGATTCTATACGGAGTTACAAGAAAAAATTGCTGTTGCGTCTGCTTTTATTGACAGAAGACTAAATGATTTTATCAAGATACAAAGTGAGGGCATGGTAAAGATCTTAGAAGAGCTCAAAAGACTTCTTAGATTTTGATATTTAGTTTGCTTTATGATGTAATTTGATTTTGTTTGCATTTGAATGATGTAATGAAGGTTAAGTGAAATGAACATTTTGTTGTAATGTTTAAGTATTGAATGAATATCATACTTGAATTTTGATATTAAGCTTGAATTTTGAGTTAACCTTTGGTTTTGATGATTGAATTATTCAAACTCCTTTGATTGATGTTAATTTAAGCCTTAATGTCCTCCTAAACCTTTTTGTTGATTACAAAAAAGGGGAAAAAAGGTTTGTTTACGTATATGCATTATGTGCATTTGATATTGATTTCATATATTTATATGACATCAATGTTATGGGAGAAAAGATAATATATGTGTATGCATGCCCAAAGGAAAGAAAGGATATTAAGCTATAAGAATGGCACTTACTTGAATATGCATGTTAAATGATAATTAATAGCAAATGGCATTAAGATATGCATACTATTTCAATGAACTCAACATATGCATACACATAGGGGGAGCTATCTCATTAAGGAGGAGCTTAACCTTAAATTAGAATGTTTGATAATCATGCATTAATTGATTATGCATATACTCAATGTTTTTGTCATCATAAAAAAGGGAGAGATTGTTGGAAAAATTATTGAGAAATTATTTACCCAATTAATTGATTTTGATGATTAACAAAAGCCATGAGTATGTTCATTGTGTTTCTGATAGATTTGATAAGTGTTTTAGGAATTAAGGTCGGTTATTTATCCAAATGATACTTAGAAATCAGTTTTGAATCGAATTTCAAAGGAATTTATCTAAGTTCAGAACTTGGAGTTGACACCTAACAGTCTCGAGCCGACTCCAGAGCATATCAGAATAGTTCAGGATTTTCGGTACGGTTCGGAGTCGACACCTAGAGTTTCGGAGTCGACACCTGAGGTTTCGGAGCCGACACATGGATTTTGGGAGCCGACTCTAACCTAATTCACAAAGACTATATTTTCGAAGCATTTCTTGGAGCCGACACTTTAGATTTCGGGAGCCGACTCCAGTCAGCGGGGAGTCGACACTTTGTAAAGTGGGATCCGACTCTATGACGAATCAATTTTTTGCTATTTATGGAAAGACAATCTAGAGCCGACACATGAAAAGTTGGAGCCGACTCTAACCTATCAAGGATGATTTTCAAAAGTGCCAGATCAGCTCTAACGGATATATTTTCTCACTTAACTCTCAAAAGATCTATTTTCTTGCATGGAGAATCATGCAAGATACTTTGTAACGGCTATTTCTCACCTAATCTCATATTAAGACTCTATAAAGAGGGATTCGTCCGTTTGAAAAGAAGAACAGAAAAAGAGAGAAAATAATAGAAAAATCAAGAGATATTCAAAAGAGAAATCTCTGAGTCAAAGCCTATCAATCCAAGAGAGATTCAAGAGAAATCCTAAGCCCTAAAAGTTCAAATTTGAAGGATTCTCAAAGGAGAAGAGAAGAAGAGCAAAAGCCCTATTTCCTCAAAGTTCTCTTCAACAGATTTCGGTCAAGAATCAGAGCTGAAGCTTGATTCAACCATTCAAAAGAGAGGAGAAAAAGAAGAAAAGAAGAAAATCTTAAATCTACTTGGCTTCAATCAGGCTTTTCTTACCCTTGTTTATTTACATTGCTTATTTGCTCATTTAAGGAGCTTTACTTTATTGTAAACATTATTCTGAATTGCTGTTTACTAATTCAATCAGGGGGATTGAATTGGTTGAGATAGTTTACCTCGGGGACAAGCTAGTTTAGCTTGGGATTGGTTTTGTGCTGGTGAACCCATGAAAACTGACTGGGTTCGTTGTGACCCCGTGTAAAATAATAAGTTGGAGTTGTGAGCTTGTAAAATAACTCAACTGTAATCAATGGATTATAGTGTGGACCCAAGAGTTGCTTGAGAGTGGATGTAGGTATAGGATACACCGAACCACTATAAATATCTTGTGTTTATAGTGATTGTCTCTATCCCTCTCTCTCTCTTATTGTGTTTTAAATTATTGCATCACTTCACTAGTATACTTAATCCTTGTGAAATTGGCTTTAAGTTTTAAGTGTTAAATTTTTCTTGGGTTGCCATCTGGGCCAATAGAATCTATTTGAATAAATAATAAAATGTAAATATTTAGATATAATTAGACAAAATATGATAGAAAATTTAGTTGTTAAGATGAAAAGAAAAATTGATTTAAATTAAAGTTCATTCAACAAAATTTGTAAAGATAATTAGAGTACATTAGGGAGAATAGGATTTATATAATTAAAGTTTATGGACTAAGTTAAATTGAGTTTAGATCGAATCGTGTTGAAAAATATAAGATTCAAAGCCATCCTTGAATTTAGATTATATCCAATTTTCAGATCTGATTCAATCCATGAGTCTTTAAATATGGATTAAGTCAGATCTAATAAGATCGGATCACTAGTCGATCCAATCCATTTGCAGCCTTACATGCTAGTTTCTTCTCCTGATATATTGCCTAGAGATTTAAACTCATACCAACATCAAACACCATCTAAAACATTTGTTTCTCATTGGACACCTAACTCAATAGACCTGTGTTTGTAGTAGATTTAATAATCTTGTGGTTTCTTTCGGGACACCTTAAAAGAAATAAATGTGCAGTATTTGATGATTTGACTTTGCATTACGTTGGATCAAGTTGGTTAGGACCAAAGCCGTGGACACGCCTACAATTTAGATCTGATTTATATCATCCCATCATAAATTTAATTCTACTAAGGATCTTTAAATCAGGTAAGAGAGTTTGATCATCTCACACGCGAGAACCCAACACCCTGACATCCAAATTTAAAAGAGCATCAGCAACATTAGGGGTGCAACTTGGACCGGATTCAATCCGAACTCGGTCCGCCGAACTTGATTTACAGCAGTGTTTAAACTCATGTTTACCCAACCCAAACCCAAAAGACTCAGGTTTAACCCAGTCCGATTTACGATTGATCCGGGTTAGGGTTGACCGCAACCCGAACCCGAGGGGTTACCCGAACGAAGGTAGCTTATCGGTATCAGATTTTTGGGGACATTGAAGACGCAAATCGAATCGGATGAGATGACCAACTTGAGGGCGAGGAGGGCAAGGCCATTGGTCGCAAGCAAGAAAAAGGACAAACATAAAAGCGGACCATCCGCATATTTCGTTTCACTTTTCGCCTCATCCTTTTCTTTATTTACGACACCTCCTCCTCTTATTTGTTTCAGGTAAGACTTTTTTTTAATACAATGTTAAAGCCTCGAGTCCAGCTTATGCATTCGGCAAGAGATTTTATTTTTCCGTCTTTGGGATCCATAATTCGGTGTTTATTTACTTTGAAAAAAGTATTTTTTTTTTCATCAACCCAAATTCCAATCCGAAACTCAACCCGAACCCGATTTTTAAAAATAGTGTTAAGATTGAGGTTTTACAAATAGGGTTAGGATTGATATTTTACAAATAGGATTAGGGTTAGGGTTGAGAAAAACTTGAGTTTTATGAGCCCAAGTTGAACCCCTAAGCAAAGCAATATGATAAAAATAGAGATAAAAGATAAATTAAAATTAATAAATAAAAGTAATTAAAATATATAATTATTTATAATTTAATATTGACTTAGTTCACTATGGAATAAAGTAAAAAAAAGTAAATTTATATAGTTAAAAAAAAAAAAAAAAGCTTAGATGAGTTAAGTTGAGTTGAATATCAGCAACATCATCTTCCTACAAATTAATTCGAAAAATAGACACCAAAATTAAGGAGGCAAGGTAGATGCTTCGAATCGCCTTGGTGATGAGACTGGATAGAAGCAGATCCATCCAGCTCTAAGATAAGATATTCCTCCCCCCTGCAACGAGGGTCCATGCAAACGACGGTCCTGATCTTTGCAAAGACGGAAGAGAAACCAAAGGGTGGAATAACGAGACAAGAGAAAGGAACAGATAAGATCATCCCCACCTCCGCCTCTCAAACCTTCCCTTTTCCTCCCCCGTTGCGCTCTCTCTCTCTCTCTGTCTCTTCCCCATGGCGATGCTCTCTCTTGCCTCTCCCAAACCCACAAGCCCGTTCTTCGAGACCAGCCACCATCACCATCCTCTCCAATTCCGTCGTCAAGATCATCATCATCATCATAAGAACAAGAAGATAAATGTTCGACCCATCTCGGCCACCAAGATCCCCTTCTCGCGGCCTCCTCCATCCCCTCCGAAGGAGCTCTACCAGCCCTTCCGGCCGCCGCCCTCCCCACTTCCCAAGAAGTACCGCTCCCTGGGCCCCGCTGAGCGCATCGACATCCTACGCGACCGGCTGGGCCTCTGGCACGAGTACGCCCCCTCATCCCCGCCCTCGCCCACGACGGCTTCACCCCGCCCTCCATCGAGGACGTCACTGGCATCTCCGGCGTCGAACAGAACTGCCTCGTCGTCGCCGCCCAGGTCCGCGACTCCCTCCTATCATCCTCCTTCGACCCCGACCTTCTCGCCTACTTCGACGCTGGCGGTGGCGCCGATCTCCTGTACGAGCTCCGCTTCCTCAACGCCACCCAGCGCGCCGCCTCCGCCCGCCGCGTCGTCGAGCAACGCCTCGACCCTAAGGCCGCCCACGACCTGGCCCGGGCCATCAAGGACTTCCCCCGCCGCCGGGGGGACGACGGCTGGGACCACTTCTCCGCCACCCACCCGGGGGACTGCCTCGCCTACACCCACTTCCGCCTGAGCCGGGAGGCGCTCTCGGCCGACGATCAGATCGCGGCGCTCGAGCGGGCGAAGAAGGCGGCGGAGACGGAGGAGGCCGAGAAGAGGATCGAGGAGGAGATGCAGAGGGCGGCTAGCGGAAGGAGGGTAGGAATCGGGGGGGACGAAGAGGTGGAAAGGTTGACGGTGCCGGTGGTGCGGCTGAGGTATGGGGAGGTGGCGGAGGCGACGTCAGTGGTGCTGCTGCCGGTGTGTCGTTCGGGGGAGGGGGCGGAGGGGGTGGCGGCGACGCCGGGGTGGTGCAGGGCGGAGGGGGAGCTGGGGGTGGTAGCGGCAGAGAGGGGGTGGGGGAGGTGGGTGGTGCTGCCGGGGTGGGCGTCGATGGCGGCGGTGAGGGGAGGGGGGAGGGGTGGCGGTGGAGTTCGTGGACGGGAGGGTGCTGCCGTGGAGGCCGAGCAAGAAGTTGGAGATGGAGGAGGCGGTGCTGGTGGTGGCGGACCGGGGGAGGAGGGAGGTGGCGGAGGAGGACGGCTTCTATCTGGTCGCGGTGGGGGAGAAGGGGGAGTTGGGGGTGGAGAGAGGGGATAAGCTACTGGAGAAGGAGGTGAAGGAGGCGCTGGGGACGTTGGTGCTGGTGGTGAGGCCTCCGAAGGAGGAGGAGGACTATCAGTTGAGCGAGGAGGACTGGGAGTGAGACTTCAATTGCAGGCCAATTTTGTTTTCATCGTCAGAATAAGTGGGGGGGTTTCCCGTGTGATTTGGGGATTGCAGAGGAGACGGACTATGAATTGCTGAGAAGATTCAAGAAAAATCATACCATTTGATTTTAGACGGAGTTCTCTCCAATTCATGTGTTCTGGGGAATTGAAGGATGGATGATATATGTTGAAAAATTGTTGAAAGTTGATTTCTTTCTAAACACGAGAAAGAACGAAACAATTAAACTCTGCCATCAAGTACGCATTGTGGTTTTTTTTTTTTTCCACCTTATTTCGAGTGCCGAAGCTGCTTGGAGCCCCGATGAATTGTTGCCACAAAAAATGAAACTCCTGGATTCCTAGTCATAAGAGGTAATGTTGTCTGAGCGCCAAGTGTTGGATGGTGCAAAACATTCTGAGTCATATTAATCTTCGCTGCTTTTAAAAGCATGAATGTATATAATAACTGAAAACTCGATAACTTGATTTTTTAATAATGATCAAGCATGGAATCCAATTAAATTTTTCATAGTTTTATGAAAAATTGAGTTTTGTGTATAAATTCTTTTTTTTAATCAGATTGTACTTTGATATAGCTATATTTGAATGCAAAAATTTGATAATCCAATATATATATATATATATATATATATATATTATAAACTATATATGTGGTATATATAAATATAAGGATATAAAGAGAATTTGCCGTATGATTTTAATTTATTTTCTTCATCCTTAGGTTTACGTCTTTTTCCATACATGTTCTTCTTAACTTTCACCTGCTAATGTTTCAACTCCAAAATCTCCGTTAACGGTTAGAATTTTGTCATATTTCAATTAAATAAAATATGAATATAATTTTAAATCTACTTAAACAAATAGATTTTTTTTACAGAAACCAGTTATTTATTTTCATATCATGCCATTTTCTTCCTATAACTTGATATACAGAAGGCTAGTGTGATAAAGTTACTTTTAGTTTTGAAAAAAAATATATAACTCAAATTTGACTGCTAGTGGAGTTCAAGTGCAAGCTCAGTGCTTTATTTATTTGGATGTATCTGAATGTGTGTCTGAATTTAAATTTTCTTATCAAGTTCAGACATGCATAAGACCTCGATTTGATTTGAATCTCATCTATCTGCAGCCCTTCTTCCTTTCCCGCCTATTTTTCAATTCCAACTTTATCCTTAAAAAAACAAAAAAAAAACTTAAACTCTTTTTATATAATTCCTTTACTTGAAAAACCATTTGTTTCCTCTTCCCTCTTAACTCCCAAATGTAGGTAGTGTCAGATATAGTTAGCGTGCTGGTGTATGCATGCAGTATGGAATGATGGATGTGGACTGTGCATCCGAAGGTCCAAAGAGAGATTATGATTTTGAAAAAGTGATATCCAGGGAGAACCGATCACACTGCATGGCTTCAAAAAGTTGCATAACTTTGGCTAACATCATGCCCTTTCAGCCAAAACTATAAATAACGGGCCACCTCCGGAACCATTCATCTTGTGATAATAGCATCTGGAAAATTTTTTATAAACATACCCGGCTCATTACAGCGAGGCTACACTTATAAGCCAGGCTGCTAAAAATGCCACCCCTTAACAGAAAGGAAGTGGGCATGCTGGGATATCTTACTACGAGTATAAAAAGTAAAAAGAAGTCCTTGTTGGTTCACTGACGTTCGCGCCTGCTGAAAAATGCATCATTAACCAATATAATGCAGATCTGCGACGAGGCAACAGTTGAAAGGATTCTTAAATAGCTGTAATAAAACGCAAAAGAAAGAAAAAAAAAAAAAGGAATTCAAAGTTAAATAGCAACATCCTATGATCGGTTAATCTTGGCCAAATTGCGCTGAGGGAGACGGCCTCAATTCTGGAGACACAAGAACAAACCCGCGGTGGATTGGAGCGCGCCTATTGATTTGGTGGAACAGAAATCCTACGAAGAACAGTGGGCTACAGCAACCGCACCAAAAGGAACAAAACCAGGCTGCAGAAATTACGGTGCCGTTGATTTTCAAAATTTTTTAAATATCTATATATATATATATATATATATATATATATATATTATTTGATATATATAAAAATGCAGTTAGTAAACAAGGATAAAATTTAAAAAAATATTTTAAATTTTCAAAAGTAGATCACATTCTTTGAAGATTTTTTATTTATTTTTATAAAAAATGAAAACTAAAAACTAAAACTGTTCTGAAACTTAAGCACATCCTTAGTTTAAAAACCAAGCCAGATCAGTAATTTTAAACAATGAGGTCGAACATATTATAGTTTAAAAAGAAGCCTTAGAGGCAGAGGTCGAACGAAGGCGCCCGGGTCTGAATGCTCATCACGTGGCCCAAAGAGGCTTCTCCAAGTCCAACAACACGGCCATCCTAGGAACTTCATGGAACTAGTTTTACAAATAGGCCAGCCGCGAAATTGGGTAACAAAAACAATTTGAACACTTTATAAGGAGCAAAATAAACTCTCAGAGATTTCAATCAATATGAAAGGAGTTGTAGTTTCCGAACCAAACCTCTGGGAATAATAATACAATAGGAACACAAACACCTAAATCCGCCATACACATCTCGAAAGAGCAGTGCTCCTCAAAATGGAAAGTGATACACGTTAAGAACGGAATGAGGATGACATGGCTGTTGTAACTTTCATTGTGTAGAAATCGACAATTACCTGACTCCCACCAACCCCCACTGCATGTTTTCAAATTAATTTGTCTTTGATTTGGGAACCCTCTTTTTGGGGAGCCGCTTCGGGATAGAGTTCTTCATTCCCAGGAAAAAGAGTAGCGCACCAAAGAGAGCCAAATTCTGGAACGAGACGTCAATCACAATTAGCCATTCATCCAATTTCAAATCTTAAATTCCACAACCATGCGGGAATATACACTAATGTGAAAAAATATAGCAACACATACCTGAGCAAACTTGAAGAAAAGCTGCACAAACTCTGCCCTCTCCATGTCATGGTTGTAGAAGTCATACACCACGGGAGTAATAAATGCCAGGTAAAGAAGCTGCGTGAGCGAGTATTTCAGCATTGCTACTCATCACAAATTTGACCAGTTAATTAGGCATTAGCTGGAATTATGATAAAGATAGGATGCCATGACTTTTCACAGATAAAACAGCACAGGGTACAAGTGCACCCTTAAATGTTTAGGTTACCACCCGCAAATATAGATCAATCTAGCGAATGTGCAGAGAAGTTTTAACACAATCATGCCACCCCGCCATTCCGTAACAGTACTAGAAACAGATGGGACCAACATACCATCTGCTAATGAGTGGGGCCGAACTGACCACTTCCAAATAATCATTATGCAAATGCAGTCCAACCCAATATCGCCCCAGTTACACGAATAAAGATGGGTTCAATAATCTAGGGAACAAGAAACACAAACCAGGAGATAAGCTCCAAAGGAACTGCTGAAGATGAACAGCAGGCCTCCGAATCCTTTCAGAACCATGGTAGTGGCAACAACATGCTTCATCTGGGGACAAAAAAGCAAAAAGAAATTTGACTCAAGTTTTCAGCAACTTCATATTGGTCATAAATCTTTCATAACAAAGGAAGAACAATATAGAAGAAGTCAGTAATCACCTCAACATGTGGCACTACCACCCCAAGATGGTTGGAAACATGTTTCATGAAAAGTTTGAATTTTGGCCTAAGAGCCTTCGCCGCTGGCCCACCATCAACTCCAAATTCATTAAACCTGATAAGACCACGGTTTATGAACAAAGTGCATATGATTTGAAAGACAAATATAGAAAAACACAAAGTGTCTGACCAGTATATTATCCAGTCAAAAATAAAGACTATCAGCTAGGAAGGTTAACTGACCAAGTCAGACATGCAAACGTGCACACTCATGTCAATGCATGGACACGTACACACCACAGACAGATGCAGACATGTAGTATATGCATTAGACTCCACAGTAAACATTGATCTTTATTTAAAGATTTAGTGGTTTTTAGACAATTTGTGGACTATCCAAATTCATACTACTGATCATGATCTACACCACTAAAAAGCCTAAAAACTAAAAATCATTTGCTTTGGAGATTTCTATAATAATTGTGCTAGTGTGACAGCATAAAAATTGAAAAACTACCTCCAAATGATGATCTACTTGACTCAAAATATGTATAGATTAGATTTCAATATGTTTTGGTGCTTAGATCATAGCAAACCATCTTATCATGGAACTAAAGCCTTACATTTTTGCACCTATTTCATGCATAGTATAGAGACATCCAAAGATACCTTTTTTGTTTCTAGGCATTTTCAGTGGAGTAGAACATGATGAACAGTGTGCATCTCCAAAATTGGAGACTGATTTCTGGGCGGTTAAAACATGTATGAGGAATATAACATTCTATGCCTAATCTAACATTGCGTTGGCCACTGCAAATCATGGGCATGCTCCAACTACAAAATACTCTATTTAGCCCACCAAGCATCATACTGGGTGGTAGCTTTCATGCATTGGGTATATCTGTCATTTGGCACATGATGACAAATTCACAATGCACCAAAACGTGATGTACTTACTACAGAGAAAAGCTAATAGCATTGCATCTAACAGAAAAACAGATAGACCTCCATGTACCAAAACTATTTTGTGGAATGCACAGAGGGAATACATGGTATTTCCCAATGGAAGCAAGCTGACAACTGGCTCAAGCAGAAGCAGACTAAATGTTGCATAGACATGGACATGAGAATGGATTTTGTGACATGTCCAGCAAGCAGACAAAATGAAGATATGGGATGGATTGGGGGGAAAAAACGAAATATGTATTTAAATATTGTGTACAGAAAATAATAAAAAAATATAATTTGTTAAGGTGTTCCATCATGCATATTTCTCATCCAAACTTTCAAAACAGCTGAAGGATTTTTAAAAATTTGCAAAATTATTTTAATATCTATGTTCTTGACCAATTTCTAAAATGAACAAAGCTAATTTCTAACTTAATTATAGGGGGTCAAGCTCATTCTTGGAGAAGTACACCTCTTTGATGAAGAGGCAAGTTTCCAATGAGCAGCATAACTCCACCAGTATATATGTGCACATGCATGTGCAAATGCCATAATTTATAACAAAATTTTAAATCCCTTGGCTTGGTTTTCAATGAAACAAGCAGGATGATGTTTTAAATCTCGTAAGATGGAGCCATCCCTTTGTCCCAATTTTTCAATAAAATAGAATATGCCACAGTCCCATCCCATCCTGATATTTGGGACAAAGCTTTTCCCAAGACATGCTGATTAAGATGTTGGAACTGTCTTGTCCTGACACCTGGAACAGTAACCATCCCAATGTCTCAGAGGACATCCTGCCAGGACTTGAAACAATGATTCATAGTATGTTGGACTTTCCATATATAGTAAAAAGCACATCATAGCAAACAAAGCCATGAAGGCCCATCCAAGAAACAGTTAATATAAAGAACCCTGCACTGTACAGAAGTAAACAAAAGCTTCAGATCACATACAGGTCTCATATCATATTTCTGATGAACGAGAATAAAAAAGCTCATAGCTGAACCAGATCCAAATCAATGGGGGTAAAAACTCTTAGAGGTGCATCATTTCCAGATCATGCTCCTATCCCAGTCATGAAGCAATAAATTAAAAAAAAAAAGACCCATCAAATATATCCTATGTTCTGGGCCATCTATGAAACTGCTGCACACCTTATTCAACCTAACAAGATAATTTCAAGAAACTTCTTAGGGGAAAACCGAAAATCATTGTGGTTTTTCTACAACTTCTATGCATGCCAATACAAACATTTGAAAATAACAAAGAATGAACTAGTAACATTTCCAGCATTTATTCCTATGTTTGAGTGCAACAGAATGTAAGATACAAGATCAAAAGAAAATATGCTATTACAAGGCATCCATGAATCATAAAAAAATGGAAACTTGTATCAGCATAATTCAGCCATAATCAAGTAAATTTACTACTCTGTTAGCAAATTAGTAATTCAAAATCTTCCTTTCATAGAATCATCCATTCTTTAACTGCATTTCTGGTGACACACCAATCCAAACTCCAGAAAATTGATAGAAAACCTTCAAGCAAGTTGTAGAGAACAAATCAATTTTCTCATTCAAAACTTTCTCCACTTTTATTGATTTCCATGCGATGACCATTAATTATCACCTCTCTTTTTCCAAATGTGTTATGCAAGAATCTAGAACTCCAAATAGCAAACTTTAAGCAGATTCCAGCAGACTGGGCATAAGTTTGGTTAGTATTTTAAAAAAAGGTTTGTACGAGAGAACCACGATAAAAGATTTCATCAACCAATACAGAATAATCTCCCAAGGGTAAAAAAATAAAAAATAAAAATAAAAAATCTCGGATACAATTGAATGAGAATATTTTGAAATATGAAGCACCTAGAAAGAAGGCAGCAGTCACGTTGGAAAATGCAATATGTTTTTGGGATTGTCAAAGCCAAAATTGCAACTCATATTTACTGGGTGGATAAACCAAAGAGATAATGCTTGGGAATCTGCAATAAAAACATGGTTCAGAACATTGGCAATCAAGAGGCCTTCAACAAATACAATGAATATTCCAATTATAAATATTCTCATAGAGTGTGAAGAAGTTCATTAATATTTCAAGTTCTTGATATATCACATTGGGCAAATGATCACTCTCATTGAAGGTGCCGGGATAAATATGCGTGTTCACAGTAACAATTCGTTAGAGCTCAAAATTGACTAACCATTATAATGTTTCACGTTATTCGAATCACCACTAGTATAACACAACTTTTCCATTTGGACTACAAGGCAAAACATACTACTGAATTGGTTTTCTCCAGCCTTCAAATGTATGCAACCAAAATTGACATAATCACCCATTTACTTGCTAATTAATAATATTGTTGTCTGCAAAATCACAACACCACATCATGAATCAATGTTCCAATATAATCTTTGGATAAATGGATGCAACAACTCCTCTCAAAACCATTAATTTGACTCCATCAAAATTTGACCAATAAAAGCTCCTCACGCACCTCTAGGTTATTCCATTTTTGAATCTCAATGTCCAGGCATCATCATATATCATACTATATTCATTTACAAAATTGTTCTACAATTCCCTCTGATTTTTTTCAATTATGAAATACCTCTAATAGATGCAAAAACAACATATAACCAACAAACATAAGAGAAATCACTCTTGATCAATGACTGTAAAACCGATCCAAACCTCTTGGTTCGAGACGTACAATAACCAACCAGGTTGGCTTGCTTCTTTGGTATAGAAGCCAGTTTGTACTGGCCCATGTCTCTCTGAACCAAGCAGTACTGCTTGGTTTTAACTGATATTATCTCGGTACCAACCCATTCCACCTAATTTCAAGCAATACCATCATAAAAAGTACCTGAAAGCTAATATCTTAATAAGTGGTTTTTATCAATATAACGCCTGGATAAATGGATGTAATAATTCCTCCCAAAATCATTCACTTGACTCCATCAAAATCAGAAACATGGCAGCTCTACATGCACCTCTAGGTTATTCCATTTTTGAATCTCAATGTCCTGGCTTCATCACATATCATACTATATTCGTTAACAAAATGGTTCTAGAATTCCTTCTGATTTGTCTCAATTATGAAATACCCTTAATAGATACAAAAACAACATATAATCAATAAAAATCAGATAAATCACTCTTGATCAAAGACTGTAAAACCGACCCAAATTACTTGGCTCGGGATGTATCATACCAAATCAGGTCGGTTTCTTTATTCGATATGGAAGCCAATTTGTACTGATCCAGGCTAGTCTGAATCAAGCAAACTATCCGGTGCAGATCGGTTCCAATCGGAACCATTTCAGTACTGACCCATGCCACTCAGTTTCAAGCAATATTATTATAAAAAGTGCCTGAGAGCTGTCTTGATGTAGAATAATACCGTACCATACCGATCATACCATATCAGTATGGCACCCAATAACAAGATTGCAAACCCTCATCTTGATGATAGCAATTCATAATATTCACATCAATTGAAAAGTAAACAATGGCCATCTAATCTGGAATACTAGCATGCATATTAGGACTTTATTCCTATAAGTTGACCGACATAGGTTGGATGAGCTAAGCTTAATAAGGTTAAGCATAAAGCCATGCAGAACGACTGCTCATAATAACAAATCCACAAGGTAAAACATCCCTTTAAAAATTAAAGACTAACATGACTTATAGGGATCCCTGATAAGAATGGATGACATGTTTCTTCTATAGATGCATCATATCACCTCCTAGCATCTTCACTGTATCGAGCCTCAATTAGCTCCTCCTATCATCAAATACCCAGCCTTCTAGGATTAAAGCATATTCTAATGCTAGTATGGATACTGAAGGAACTACCAGGTCATGGTGGATAATTACTCCTATGTGGTTTTAAAAAAATATAACTATTTGTGATTTGAATATCGACTTGGTCCTAAATAGAGCAGAGTGGAGAAAGCATATTCATGTAGTCGACCCCATGTAGTTGGGAAAAGGCTTAGATGAGTTGAGTTGAGTTGGTCATCACCATGCCAAAATATTAAAATTATATATTTCTTGCCAACTTAGGAATTTATAAAATCATTATTCAAATAAAAAGTTAATTTATTAGATGATGAAGGGGTAGTTCCTGAATTTTTTTAGTATATTATATTAAATAGGTGAAAGAAGCAATGCCAAACGTTGATTTTAAGATTCTTCGAGAAATGGTAAAACTCATCAGTTGAGTGTGAAAAATTTAAGATGCTCAAAGATTTCACCAGCAGTAGTTTCAATTCACTAAAACGATAACAGCATATGAAAATTAATATCACAAATCCAAAGCATGCCATTTCAGTCAAACAAAGCCCCTTGGCTCTTAAGAGGTCTGGATAATTATAGCATAGAATGCAGAAGTTTACTATAGTAAGTAAACATCACATGCCTCATCCTCAAAAAGGATCTTTTCTCCATTGCTCCACTCCTACTAATCTGTTTCCTCCTTTCAACCATAACAATAAACATTGGAGTGCAACTTTTCTATTCTCCACGTCCCCCACTCAGCAATAATCATGACCATCGACCCTTCTGTCCCAACCATATCATACTTGCCTTTATTAATCCCCTATACGGTAAAGATGGTAACATGCCAAAAGTCTAAAGCTCAGATCAGCGGATCTTGATAACACAAATAGATCTACAACAAAAAGAGTGACATAAACAAAGAAATGAGATCTTCATAAATAAACCTTGTCCGGATCTCCACCATGAATCAAAATCCCCAACTCAACTCAAGAATACCGAATTTGCTGAAAAGAAGAAAAGAAATCGGAGACGCAGTGCAAAATAAAACCATCCCTTTGCTCAAAACGATCAGATCCGAGCCACAGCACTATCTCACTCCAAGCGGATAGCCCTAAAGACAATAAAACTCTACCACACACAAGGAAAAATCAGAAAATCAAACTTTCGCCACAAAAAGAAACCTGCTAGAATAAGGCCCCTAACGCTAGCAAAGATCAGAGCAGACGTCAAGACGCTCAAACCCTAGTCTCCTCCCCATATTCCCTTAACCCAAGACCAGAAATGAAAAAAAAAAAAAAAGGAAAACCTAGCTACCAAAAGATGAGTTCCAGATAGAAAACAACAGATCTAGCGAAAAACGATCCAAATGGAAGATGAGACAAATGGACAAGGGAAAAGAGAAGAGAGCTTACTCCTGGTAAGCGGAGAGGAGGAAGACGGAGGCGAAGAGGACTCTCCCAGCGAACGACACGAACCCCATCTTCCAGGAGGAGAGAGCTCCGATCAGATCCGAATGATAGAGAACAAAACAAGGAAAGGGAAAGAAAGGAGATCGTGCCGATCGGATTCTTGGAAGCGAGACCAAGGCTTTGGGTGAAGCGTTGGAAATTTGGAATCTATGAAACGAGACCGCTCAGATCTCCCTTTTAAAGCACGCGACGAGGGGAATTTCTAAATACAGCACAAAAATTACTCTCCACACCCGCACTTTAAAAAGTAAATACCCAATTTGCCCCGATGCTTAATGACCATCTTATCCTCCATAATTCTCTCTACACCACCCTAATCAAAACCCCTCCCCCTCTCCTCTCTCAACGTTGGAGCTAATCCTCTCAATTCATTATCAGACTCTAAACCCCTTATTTGAAAGAAATTTAACCTTTATTTCAATAATAGACAACCAACTAGCAATTTAAAAAAGTTATACGAATAAAAAGGTTTATTTTTTAACATATTTCAATTTTTTTTTCCTTGAATCGTGTTTTGTTCGACTTTTAGAGCCGAACAAAACACCAATATTCGGCCCTGTCTGACGAAACAGAGGGTAGATGTTCGGCCACACTGGACCTCACTAAGCTGAACGGAAGCCAATGAATGATCTATATTGATATGATTTGCAGGTAATTCATCTTCGAACCTGGTCACAAAGCCAATGATCTATATTGATTAAATTCCAGATGGGTTGAGGCTAAACATCCAGCATATCAAAGATGTCAAAGATGATGGCAACTATGGATTCAGAGCAATAGCTGACTTATTGGGATTTGAAGAGGATGATTGGTCACGTGTTAAGAAGAATTTATTACATGAGTTGCAATATCATTTAGAGCACTATCGCGCATTATATGTTATCGAAGGGAGGCTTGACGAGATCGCTCATGTATTATCATATTTTAAGGATTGTTCGCCATATGACCAGTGGATGACTATGCCAGATATGGGCATCTTATAGTGTCTTACTATAATGTTATCCTATACCACCTCTCCTTGCAATAATGTCTTACATTTCTACCTCTCATATCGATGCCTCTTCCTTCTCTATCCTGCAAAGATATTGCAGTGGCCTTCGTAAATCGCAACCATTTTGTGGATGTATTAATTAAATGACTCTTAGTCACTTTAAATGGCTTATAAATTAAACGAGTTATATTGTTTACTAATTTATAAATTTGTAGGTGTTCCTGTTGTTGGGTCATCTCGTACCACTAATAGCGACCAATTGGCGAAGATATCATTTACCTTGTACTTTCGGATGGGCAAATTCATATGAATCTAGGATTCAGCAGTTCAAAGAAAATATCTCGTCAAATGTTATAATTAGCGATACTGTTAAGCTGTAGAGTACATTTTTAACCAAAGTTCAAATTTGTAAACATATTTCGAATACTATATAATGCTTGATATATATCAACTTTGGTGTGGGCACTAGGATCAGACAGAGGTTATTGAGCTTATTATGGATTTTTGATTGATGTAGTTAGACTTTTAATTCCTGTCAATTCATTTGAGTCCAGTGTTATTATGGATTTCTTACTTTATGCTGGTTTGACT
Organism: Calamus simplicifolius; assembly: GCA_900491605.1. NCBI lineage: Eukaryota > Viridiplantae > Streptophyta > Magnoliopsida > Arecales > Arecaceae > Calamus > Calamus simplicifolius. The sequence continues at coordinate 31,501 of UESW01004408.1, forward strand.
TTAAGTCCTGTAATCAAGTTTTGTCAATATGAGTCCAGTAATTTTATTTAGTTAAGTATGAGTCCAGAAAATTTATTTGAGTCAAGTCAAGATTTATTGAGTCAAAGTGTAAGAAGTTGAAGACCCAACACTATGATTTAGTATGCCACCTTAGCAGCTACATGGAATCCCAGTCAAAGTAGGCACCATCTACTCAATTAGAGCGTCCCAAGATTTTTATAAAGTCATCTCAGCATAAAAAAAAGCAAATAAGCCCCCTATGGAAGGTGACTTACTGCCCACCCTTTATGGAAAGCAAAATATGGCTCCATCCCCTGATCTCTTTCCCTTGTTTTAAGATGCTTTTTATTTGGAAAGCTATCCCCTTATCTCTTTTTCTTGTTTCAAGATGTCGTCTATCTCCTTAGTTCGAAAGCTATCCCCTGATCTCTTTTCCTTGTTTTAAGATGTTGCCTATCTCCTTATTTGGAAATAATATGACACCCTTATTTTCTTTTTTTTTTCATGTAATTCAAGGGTTAGAGTTTATTATAAAAATCCCTTCCTTCTTCTTGTAGAGAACAATTTATAATTAATGAAAAAGAGTCTTCTTCTTCTATTTTCCAGTGCTCCTGAGCATTGACACTCCATAAGGGAGAGGATGAGAGGCCCAACAAATACCCATTAGGGATGATAATTTTTCTCATTTGGCCGTTTACTTAGCCGGTACCATTTTTAACGGGTCAGAAAATCCCTGGTCGAAACGGCTTAACAGGTAACAAAGATTTTTGTTAACGGCTAAATGGGTAACGGCCAAAAATGGTATTCTCCGCCCCATTCCCGTTTACCCATCCCCGTTCCTATTAACTTTAATATAATATATTTAAATTTTAAATATATATATTAATATATTAAAATTAAAATAAATAAAATATATATAATTCTGACTCTTGCTCTTCTTTATTCACGTAGTCGTCTCTTGCTCTTTCTTCTTTCACATAACTGATCTGAAGTTCTGAACGAAGATGAGTGGCTCAGACGAGAACTTAGCTCCATTAGTCCATCGTCTACCTTAGCCAATCGCTGCCCCATCGATGCCCTCCAACACATTTTTCTTTTTCTGATATACTTATCTCTTTAGAAAGATATCTCTTATTTATTTCTTTAAAATTTGAATATATTTTTTTGTACTGTTGTTGTGGAAATCTTTATTTTCTGATTTTTTCCTTGTTAGTTATTTTCTTTCTTACTTTTCGTTCCCTTCTTCCTTATCCCAGAGTCGAAGAATCTCTTATATATCAATATCATCATCTCGATTAGTCTCCAACTTATCTAAACGGATAAATGGGTACCCAATGGATACCCGTTTACCCAGCTAGGTATCTCTGTCCTCATCCCGTTAATTATAACGGCTTAACAGGGCGGGGAATGGGAACATTTTTTCTAACGTGGATGGAAATCGGTATAGATTGCCCCGGATCATCCCGGACCGTTGCCATTCCTACCAACACCTGTTCCAAGCATCCCAGTCCCAAGACACCAAGGTGCTACGATCCTTAGATGAAATCCTCCTTGCCTCCAAAACCATATAAAGAAAAGCCGAAACATCCGTGAGAGCATAGCTTTTTCTTTCAGGCGCCCATTTCAGGAGCTGTATGATCCAATCTTTTAGGACAAAGACCATCATTTCCTAATAATCAGACCCATCTCTTCTCATAAGTTTTATTTTGTTAAAGAAAGAGCATATTCTAAGTAGTGGTTTTTCAATCATAGGATCATGTTTTCTTTATTACTTAGTAAGTCGTGTTCTACGGATAGTTACTTTACTCTTCGCATATTCATCCTTACTTTATTCTTACTCATTTCGGAAAGTAAAGCCTCTTAAAATCTGAACCATTGCTTTACGTTAATCTCTTGCATGGTACATCCCGCATCAGTTTGGTATTAGAGCCTGGCTAGGATATGTTCATGCATAGTGCTGAAATTTTCTACATGCTAAAAAAAATTACATCCATCAATCATCTAATTAATCTCCATTAAATCTGTAATTTTCTTCTTATTTTCAGATCTACAACATACACACAATATATTTATATATATATCTGCATATTTTACTTTAGGTTTTCATATGTGTGTGCATGTGTCACTGAATTCACTTAAGGACAATTTCTCTATCTCAGGTAAGGAAAGAATTTCATTACCTTTCCTTGGGCCCAAAACAACCATCCTCATCTCGATCTCAAGCCTAATTAAAATTAAGTAGAAACCTAAAGCAAATCTAGGGACACCCACATTGTTGAGTTTCAAGTATTGTGATGAAACTAGTATACTCAATCCTTTAGTTATTTCTTAAAAGTGATGTCTAAGGATAGGGGTCCAATGACAAATGCCTTTAAAGACTTGTGGTTCTCTAATTAGGTCCTGTGAGAGTGGGGAAAGCCTCCCCCAACCCCACCTCTTACCTGGTGTTGGCCCAGATGACAACCCAAGAGGGGGGGGTGAATTGGGTTCTTTAAAAAAATTTAAACCTTTTGAAATATTTGTTTGCTTAGTGTGAGTGAAAGTGAATGCAATGCAAAAACAAAATACAATCAATAAGATAGAGATAGAGATAGAGATAAAGGAGACACGGCAAACACAAAGATTTTATAGTGGTTCGGTGTATCCAACACCTACGTCCACTCCCAAGATTCACTTGGGTCCACACTATAATCTTCCTTGATTACAGCCGAGTTGTTTTACAAGCTCACAACTCAAACTTGTTGTTTTCCCGGGATCACAACGAACCCAGCCGGTTTTCGGGCTCACCAGCACAAAAACCCTAACACAAGCTATACCAAGCTTGTACCGAGGTAAGACTACCTCCACTAGTTCAATCCCCCAGATTGAACTAGACACAAACAAAGAAATATTGTTTTTCAAGTACACAGCTCCTCAATGAGCAAATAATCAATAAATGAACAAGGTTTAGAAAAGCCTGATTTGTAGTTGGTTGGCTTTTGAGCTTTTCTTCTTTTCTTCTTTTCTTCTTCTCCTTGCTAGATTGAATCAAGCCTCAGCTCCGATTCTTCACAGTTGAAGCAGTTGAGAAGGTTGAAAAGCAAGAAACTGATCCTCTTTCTCCAATTTGGGAAATCCACCAAAACTTTGATTTGAATGCCTTGGATTCCTCTTGAGCTTTTTGGAGTGGAGTGGATTTGAGCTAGAAGGTTTTTTCTCTTGAGATTCAGGCTCTCTCTTTTTCGGATTTTTGAATTGGGATTTCTCTATTTCCGTTTTTCTTCTTTTTTTTCCTTCTTTTTTTGAATGATAGTCTTCCCTTTTTATAGATTTCTTTCAAACCATTTTTGGAAGAAAACTATCCGTTGGAGTGTACCTTGCAACAAAATATATCCGTTAGAAATAAAGTAAAATAGAAATATTACCGTTAGAGCTGATCTGGCAATTTGATTTTTCGTTCCAGGTGGGTTGGAGTCGACTCTAACTTTTCTGGAGTCGGCTCTAACTCGAAACACTTTAATCCGTTAATTCTGGAGTCGTCTCTGACTTTTCTGGGGTCGACAAGAAACTTTTCTGGAGTCGACTCTAACAGACCCGGAGTCGACTCTAAGTCGGGGCCAGAAAAATCAACGTTCTGTCTTTTCTGTGAGAGTCGGCTCTAACAGTCTCGGAGTCGACTCTAACTTCCGTGCCAGATACTGGAGTCGGCTCTGTGATTCTCGGAGTCGACTCTAATGTCTGCAATCTTACCTAGACATTAGATTCGATCCAGAACAAGATTTAACTCCTGATTTTGATCATTCAATAGACTTATAATCTGAAAACTTAATCAAAATCATTAGAGCCTTCAATTGTTATACTCAAATAGTTTTGTTAATCATCAAAATCATCAATTGGGTCAACAATCTCCCCCTTTTTGATGATAACAAAAACTTTGAGTATATGCATTCAAAAATTCATTCGAACTAAAGATTATAGTCATTTTAAAGCTTAAAACATTTTTAATGAAGGATTTGATGCCAATATTCAAAGTGAACTTTTAAAATTATGCATGAGTTCTATATAAGCCATCAATTATGAACATTTAAACTAAATGTACAGAAAATTGCAATTAAGCTTGTTGTTAAGCTCCCCCTGCATTGAATAGCTCCCCCTATATATAAAAATCAAATTTTAATTGAACTGATTAAAATTTCAAGTCTCTTTCTTTTTGCATAAACAATCATTTCTCCCCCTTTCTTTCTTTCTTTTTGCATATTCAACCATCTCTCATTAAAATTTCAAGTCTTTTTTTTTTTTGCATATTCAACCATCTCTCCCCCTTTTTTGTTATCAGCAATAAGGAGAGTATTAGATAAAGAAAGTTATTAGAGAAAAATTGTTGGTTCAATAAGACATAGGGATTCAAGCAGTCAATCATAGACAGATTTGAAAATGTGTAATTGCATTACATAAGTAAGAAACATTACATAAGTTGATTCAAGTACATTCCAAATGAGATACATTAGATACTCAAAATTCCTAAATACAAACTATCAAGATAAAAACTGGAGAACCTAAGATACAAAAGAGTATCAAAATCAAAATCAAAGTCAGATATGTTTGAATACAATTTTCTTCAAGTGACCTATGATTTCCATTACATCATCTTTTTGAGATTTCTTAAAATTTTCAAGACAAGCTTCAATCTGTGAGACTGCAAGGTCAATGTCCTTCTTCAGTTGACCAGTTGCATGAACATAAGATCCCGAGCCATCAGCAATGCCTTCCATCCTTTCAAAGATTTTGTGAAGTTCAGCACCAAAGGATTCAACAGAATTGCTTATGGAAAAGGAAATCATGTCAGTCTCGAGTTAAGTTCTTCTTTTAGCTGATTGAAGTCTTCTTTTAATTGATTAATCTCATGAGATCTCTGACTGTCATATTCAGCAAGCAAGGCTCTCAACTGACCAATCTGCTCATCAGAGAATCTCCCAGAAGCAGTAATAGACTGATGTGGAGGAGGGAACTGTGCTCGGTCCGGCCTCTGAAGGTCCAGCTGTAGATGGTCCCGCAATAAATGGATCAGGGACTGATGGTCCCGCAGTGGATGGTCCAGGGATATCTTCTACTCTGGCCTCTTCAGTTCTATCTCTCTCAGCTCTTTCTTCTCGTCCTCCTTTCATCCAGATACCATTTAACTTCTTGAAGCCCATCCGATGAATAGTAGAAATACTATAATAGTCAGTGTGCCTTAATTTCCTTAGGGGTTCATTATCCATAATTAGCACACCTTGGCTTCTAAAGATCAATGTCAGAACCATACCATATGGCAGTGTAGATCTTTTCTTTGTAGCAGCCTCTGCCATAACCAATCATCATGCCAGCTAGGTTGACTGGCCTTCCAGTTATAATACAATCCATCAAAAGAATGTCTCGCTCCGAGACGTACTCAAATCTACCAATTTTGGGAAATAAAATTCTTCCACATATGTTGTGTAGTAACCTGAGTTCCAGATTTAATTGATTTGCAAGAATTTCCTCAAACTCGGTTACATCCCTCCCTAACATTCTTGACAATGCACCACTTCTATCATCATGTTGATATTCCATAATACCAATTGTGGGCATTTCCAACAGATTTCCAAGGATTTCAGCAGTTATTACAACTCTAGTTCCTCTTACACTGCTAAAACCGCCTTCTCTCTCTTCAAATCCTTCAAAGTTAAAATTCTCTAACTTGAGTGGCCTGGCGATAAGTGGGGACTCCGCCCTAGAGTCGACTAAACCAGAAAGTCTGTCAGCGCTCGAATTAGAGTCGGCTCTCGGAGCTCTAATTGCTTAGACAGAACATCAAAAACTAAGGTGTCGACTCCACAAAAGAGTCGACTCTAACAGTTTCAAATCAAGTTTCAAGGATCTGAAACTATTCAAATTAATCATCAAATTCTAGATAAATGTTCCTTAGCAATTGGGGAAACAATGAATCAAGATCTAGATAGATTTCCTTATTGAATATCGAGATTTTTCAAGAAATTGATGAAATCTAGATAGTTGTCCTTAAGAGTTTCAGAAAACTATTCCAAAGGATCACAAACTCCTAATTCTCCTCTAAGATAACAAAATCTCTCTTCACTTAAGGGTTTTGTAAATATATCTGCCAGTTGTTCTTCAGTATTCACATAATCAAGACAAATTTCATTATTGGCAACATGTTCTCTTATAAAGTGATATCTAATTTCAATATGCTTTGTTCTTGAGTGTTGAATTGGATTTTTAGTTAGATTGATTGCACTTGTATTATCACATCTTATAGGTGTCTTATCAAGTGTGATACCATAGTCTTCAAGTTGTCTCTTAATCCATAGGATTTGAGCACAGCAACTTCCAGCTGCAACATATTCTGCTTCAGCAGTAGATAATGCAACCGAATTTTGCTTTTTGCTAAACCATGAGATTAAGTTACTTCCTAAAAATTGGCATGCACCACTTGTGCTTTTTCTATCTAACTTACATCCAGCATAATCAGAATCAGAATAAGCAATCAGATTTAATGTTGAGTCTCTAGAATACCATAAACCTACATTTTTTGTTCCACTTAAGTATCTAAGTATTCTTTTAACAGCAATTAAATGTGATTCTTTAGGTTCAGACTGAAATCTAGCACATAAGCAAACAGCAAACATTATGTCTGGTCTACTTGCAGTTAAGTAAAGTAGGGATCCGATTATACCTCGATAATATTTTTGATCAACCTTCTTACCTTCTTCATCTTTGTCCAGCTTGCATGAAGGACTCATTGGTGTTCCGAGGGGTTTGATTGATTCCATACCAAACTTCTTTAGAATTTCTCTTGTGTACTTTGTTTGGTTGATAAAGATTCCCTCTTTGCTTTGTTTGATTTGGAGTCCAAGGAAGAAATTGAGTTCTCCCATCATGCTCATTTCAAATTCTCCCTGCATTAACTTAGCAAACTCTTGACATAGAAGATTGTTAGTAGCACCAAATACAATGTCATCAACATAAATTTGAACTACAAGTAAATCTTTATCTTTTCTTTTCAAAAATAATGTTTTATCAACATTTCCTCTTGTAAAATCATTTTCAATCAAAAATTTACTTAGTCTATCATACCAAGCTCTAGGTGCTTGTTTCAAACCATATAAAGCTTTGTGCAATTTAAAAACGTGATTTGAAATTCATGATCTTCAAATCCCGGTGGTTGTTCAACAAATACTTCTTCATTTATTAATCCATTTAAAAATGCACTTTTGACATCCATTTGAAATAAATTAAGTTCATGTGACATGCAAATGCAAGTAATAGCCTAATGGCTTCTAATCTAGCTACAGGTGCAAAGGTTTCATCAAAATCAATACCTTCTTCTTGATTATATCCTTTTGCAACTAATCTAGCTTTGTTTCTAATTACTATGCCATTTTCATCTAGTTTATTTCTAAAAACCCATTTTGATCCTATAACAGAATGATCTTTAGGTCTTTCACTAATGTCCATACATTATTTCTAGTGAATTGGTTTAATTCTTCTTGCATAGCTAACATCCAATTATTATCTTTTTCAGCTTCTTCAATGGTTTTAGGTTCAATTTGAGAAACAAATGCAAGGTGATTACTAATATTTCTCATAGATGATCTAGTTCTTATTCCTTGAGATGGATCACCTATAATCAATTCCTTGGGATGACTATAAGCGTATCTCCAATCTCTTGGTAGATCTACATCATTATGATTAGTATTAATAATCATCAGCATTAGGCGAATCATTATCTTTAGCTTCTTGTTCATGATCTGAAGATACATCAATATTAAGTTTTTCAAGATTGTTTTCGAGAATGTTTGTATCTTCCTCATCATCAATCCTTTTGGAACTTGATGCTAAAGATTCATCAAAAACTACATGAATAGATTCTTCAACAATTAAACTTCCTTTATTGAACACTCTATATGCTTTACTAGTTGTTGAATAACCTAAGAATATTCCTTCATCAGATTTTGCATCAAATTTACCTAAGTTATTTTTACCATTATTATGAATAAAACATTTACAACCAAATGCATGAAAATATTTAATGTTGGGTTTTCTATCATGCCATAATTCATAAGGTGTTTTCTTTAAAATAGGTCTTATTAATGCTCTATTTAGGATGTAACATGCTGTGTTAATAGCTTCCGCCCAAAAGTATTTCGGGAGTTTACTTTCACATAGCATGGTACGGGCCATGTCTTCTAGAGTTCTATTTTTCTTTCAACTACTCCATTTTGTTGAGGGGTTCTTGGTGCAGAAAAATTATGATTAATACCATTTTCATTGCAAAAACTTTCAAATAAGTGATTTTCAAATTCAGTTCCATGATCACTTCTTAGAGACACTATGGTAGTGTTTTTCTCATTTGTTACTTTCTTGAAGAATTTCAGGAATATCGAGAAAGTCTCATCTTTGTGAGCTAAAAACATTACCCAAGTGAATCTAGAGTAATCATCTACTATCACAAGACCATATTTCTTTCCTCCTAGACTTGTGGTTCTAGTTGGTCCAAAAAGGTCCATGTGAAGTAGCTCTAATGGCCTAGAAGTTGAAACAACATTTTTAGATTTAAAAGAACTTCTCGTTTGTTTTCCAAACTGACATGCATCACATATTTTGTTATTTTCAAAATCTATTTTAGGTAGTCCTTTTACTAAATCCATTCTAATTTGAAATCAGGTGTGTGCTTGCGTGACCTAATCTTCGATGCCACAACCAACCAATCTCATTCATATTAGCATTATTAGCAACTAAGCAATGATTATTAGTAGACAAATTGTCTAAGTCAATCAAGTATACATTGCCATTTCTATTTCCAATAAAAACAATGCTATTATCAATGGGATTAGCAACTGTGCATATAGAAGATTCAAATGATACTTTAAAACCTTTGTCACATAATTGACTTATACTAATTAAATTATGCTTTAAACCATCAACATAAAGTACATTTTCAATATATGTGGAGGGAGTTATTTGAATGTTACCAACCCCAAGATTTGGCCTTTGCCATTATCGCCAAATGTAACAACTCCTCCTCTTTTCTTTCAGGGTGATGAATTGATCTTTGTCACCCGTCATATGTCTTGAGCAGCCGCTATCAAGATACCACTTTTCTTTGATCTTTTGGCCGCAAGACATTCCTGCAAGATGATCAAGTCTTATGTTTAGGTACCCAAGCTTTCTTGGGTCCTTCATGGTTAGTAGCAAAAAAATTGTTCCTTTTGGAACCCATATTTTCTTTCCTTTAATATTTAAGTTTTTATTAGGTTTTAGAATTTTACATTCATAAGATTTATGTCCTTTTTGATTACATTTAAAGCATGTAAAATTACTTTGGCCAGCACGCACAAAAATATTTTTCAGTGATTTTTGTTTCTTAAAGTGTTATACCCTAATCCGGCTTTGTCAAAAAGCTTTTTGACTATTTAATAACATGTTAATTTAGTTGAGCTTAAGGTAAACTTATCAACTATGTTCTTATATTTTTCAACCTCTTTCCTTAGTTTATCATTTTCATTGGAAATTAATTCTTTTTCTTTTACCAAAATTTCATTTTCAGATTTAAGTTTCTTAACTTCATTATTAAGATCTTCCTTTTCTTTAATGAAAGTTAATTTTCATTTTTCAAAAGCTTGTATTTCTTTTTCAAAACCTTGAAATCGCCACAAGTTCATTAAAAGCATCAAATAATTCATCAAATGCAAACTCATCGCAAGGGTTATCGGAACTTACCTCATCGTTGTCGTCCGCCATAAAACATACATTTGCGACTTCCTTTTGTTCTTCTTCTTCGGAAGAAGATTCTCGCTATCACTCCAAGTCGCCACATAAGCCTTCTTTTTCTTTTTGTAGGCTTTCTTCAATTTAGGACATTCATTCCTAAAGTGCCCCGGTTTATTACACTCATAGCAAGTCAAGGGGTCTTTCTCTTTTTCTTTGTCCTTGTCCTTGTTCTTATCCTTTTCTCCTTCCCACTTTGCTCCAAATTTCTTCTTGTGGAAGGGTTTCTTTCTCCTCATGAATCTTTTAAACTTTTTGCTAAGAGAGCAGTCTCTTCATCATCATCATCATCATCACTGCTGCTCTCTTCTTCTTTTGCAGCTTTGAGGGCAATCATTTTCTTCTTCTTTGTGTCCTCCTCTACATGCTGCTTCATAGTCAGCTCATGGGTCATAAGTGATCCTAGAAGCTCCTCTAAGGGTAAAGTGTTGAGGTCCTTTGCTTCTTGGATTGCTGTCATTTTGCTTCCCATGATCTTGGTAGTGACCTAAGAATTTTTCGAACAAGTTCAGAGTTAGTATATGTCTTACCAAGACTTTTCAAACCATTTACAATATCTGTAAATCTAGTGTACATGCATGCAATGGTTTCAGATTGTTCCATGCTAAACAACTCATATTTATGAACAAGAATATTAATTTTAGATTCTTTTACTTGGTTGGTACCCTCATGGGTAACCTCTAATCTATCCCAAATCTCCTTTGCGGAATTACAAGTGGAGATTCTATTAAATTCATTAGCATCTAAAGAGCAATATAAAACATTCATGGCTTTAGCGTTAAGTGTGCCATTTCCTATCATTATCATTCCAGTCCCTTTCGGGCTTAGGAACAATAGTGCCATCAATAACATGTGTGGGTGTACTAGGTCCATTAATTATAACACCCCATAGCTCATAATCAGAAGCTTGAATGAATATCCTCATTCTAGCTTTCCAATATGAATAATTTGAACCATTAAACAGTGGAGGTCTATTCGTAGAATGACCTTCAGCAAATGATCCAACTTGTGTTGCCATTTGGATCTTTAGCTCTTGATCGTGTGATCAAAATCTAATGAGCACTAGCTCTGATACCAATTGTTGGCCCAGATGACAACCCAAGAGGGGGGGGGGTGAATTGGGTTCTTTAAAAAATTTAAACCTTTTAAATAGTTTGCTTAGTGTGAGTGAAAGTGAATGCAATGCAAAAAACAAAATGCAGTCAATAAGATAGAGATAGAGATAGAGATAAAGGAGACACGGCAAACACAAAGATTTTATAGTGGTTCGGTGTATCCAACACCTACGTCCACTCCCAAGATTCACTTGGGTCCACACTATAATCTTCCTTGATTACAGCCGAGTTGTTTTACAAGCTCACAACTCAAACTTGTTGTTTTCCCGGGATCACAACGAACCCAGCTGGTTTTCGGGCTCACCAGCACAAAAACCCTAACACAAGCTATACCAAGCTTGTACCGAGGTAAGACTACCTCCACTAGTTCAATCCCCCAGATTGAACTAGACAAACAAAAGAAATATTGTTTTTCAATACAAAGCTCCTCAATGAGCAAATAATCAAATAAATAACAAGGTTTAGAAAAGCCTGATTTGTAGTTGGTTGGCTTTTGAGCTTTTCTTCTTTTCTTCTTTTCTTCTTCTCCTTGCTAGATTGAATCAAGCCTCAGCTCCGATTCTTCACAGTTGAAGCAGTTGAGAAGGATTGAAAAGCAAGAAACTGATCCTCTTTCTCCAATTTGGGAAATCCACCAAAACTTTGATTTGAATGCCTTGGATTCCTCTTGAGCTTTTTGGAGTGGAGTGGATTTGAGCTAGAAGGTTTTTCTCTTGAGATTCAGGCTCTCTCTTTTTCGGATTTTTGAATTGGGATTTCTCTATTTCCGTTTTTCTTCTTTTTTTCCGTTCTTTTTTTGAATGATAGTCTTCCCTTTTTATAGATTTCTTTCAACCATTTTTGGAAGAAAACTATCCGTTGGAGTGTACCTTGTAACAAAATATATCCGTTAGAAATAAAGTAAAATAGAAATATTACCGTTAGAGCTGATCTGGCAATTTGATTTTTCGTTCCAGGTGGGTTGGAGTCGACTCTAACTTTTCTGGAGTCGGCTCTAACTCGAAACACTTTAATCCGTTATTTCTGGAGTCGTCTCTGACTTTTCTGGGGTCGACAAGAAACTTTTCTGGAGTCGACTCTAACAGACCCGGAGTCGACTCTAAGTCGGGGCCAGAAAAATCAACGTTCTGTCTTTTCTGTGAGAGTCGGCTCTAACAGTCTCGGAGTCGACTCTAACTTCCGTGCCAGATCCGGAGTCGGCTCTGTGATTCTCGGAGTCGACTCTAATGTCTGCAATCTTACCTAGACATTAGATTCGATCCAGAACAAGATTTAACTCCTGATTTTGATCATTCAATAGACTTATAATCTGAAAAACTTAATCAAAATCATTAGAGCCTTCAATTGTTATACTCAAATAGTTTTGTTAATCATCAAAATCATCAATTGGGTCAATACCTGGCCAGTGAAAAAGATAATTGTTGAGTTGATTGTAAGTTGAGTTGATTCATTTTACTTGCGCTTCTAGGTCTAGAAATCCTATAATGAATTTGTGTGTTGCATGACTACCAGGTCAGGAGCCCATTACCCTCGAGCCAATCTGGTTTAACCATGGAATCTAATCTTAAAACCCAATTGAGGGCTATTACTAAACTACTTGCCCAACTGAACCATAGGTTCACCCAATGGAGATATCGATAGGGACCCTAGAAGAAACCCATGAGACCCATACTGAGCATGAGTTTGAGACACCTTTCAACCCTAGAAGAGCCCCACGCCATGACCCAATCTTGGAGCTTAATCAAAGGAGACCCAATCATGATTTTATGGACCAAGATGAGATAGCCAAGAGGAATATCATGTTAGAAGCACCTACATTTGATGACAGTCTTGACCCTAAGGTATACACTGATTGAAAAGGAGATATGGACCAGTACTTTGAGTGGTATGAAATATCTGAAGAGAGAAAGTTTAAGTTTGCTAAACACAGGTTAGTTCGTCAGGCTAGACTATACTGGGGGAATGTTGAAAGGATAACTAGGCAAAGGGAAGACATACCCATAGCTAACTAGAGAGCCATGAAACTTAAGCTTAGGGAAAAGTATCTTCCCATATCCTATCACCAGAGACTTTTAAATCAATGGCAGAGGCTGAGTCAGCAAAACAAGACCGCATCTGAATACATAGCCAATTTTGATGAATATATCATGAGGTGTAGCATAGATGAATCTGAAGCTGTGACCCTATCTAGATTTAGGACTGGATTACATGAGAACATTTAGAGAGAATTATTTTTAAGAGAAGTCCATGATCTTGAACAGGCTTATTAGATAGCTAGAGACTACGAGAGATTCCAAAGGTGACCCATAATTTGTCGATCTAAACCCACTAGGAATGGTACCCCTAATCAAAAACCAGGGTCTAATCAAGTGCACCCAAGCCGACCTACTCCTAGCACCCCATTGACCTACAAGAAAGATAAGGGTAAGTCACATGAAGTTCAGAGGAATCCTAATCCTAATGCTCCTTATTTTATATGTCATAAATTGGGACATATGCTAATCAATGCCCAACCCGATCCCTACACATAGGAGAACTAGAGGAAGAAGATCCTGAACCTACTGATGATCATGAAGAAGAAGTGTATGAAGCTGGAATACACTTAGTAGATGAATATGAAGGAAATGAAGAAGTCATTGAGTCATTTGATTTATTGGGAGTTGTTAGATGTACCTTAACCCAAACCAGAGAACAAAAGGATTGGCGTAGGACCCATATCCTACAGACATTTGTAAAGTTAGGGGAAAAGGTATGTAAGATCATTATAGATAGCAAAAGCTGTGTTAATGCCATCTTAACCAGTGTTGTCAAAACCCTGGGTTTATTTACGGTTCCCCATCCAAATTCCTATAAGGTATCCTGGATAGACTCAACTTTCATCCCCATTAAACTGAGATGCCAAGTCATGATCCAACTACAATCCTATCAAGTAAAGGTATGGTGTGATGTCCTTCCTATGGAAGTTAGCAGTATCATCTTAGATCGACCTTGGTTATATGACCAAGATGCTATCCTGTATGGTCGATCCAACTCCTGCTCCTTTAACCACCATTGGAAGAAGCTTGTGATAAACCCAACTCCACCTAAGGATCACATTAAGAGGGAATCTAGTAACCTGAAAGAGAATAAACCGGGATTAAATCTGATCGGCGCTAAAGAACTAGAGCGTGAGATCACTGAGGGTTCACCAGTTTGGATCTTAACTACTAGAAAAATTCATGACCAAACCCAAAAAAAAACACCCTCAGGAGATAGTAGAATTTTGAGAGAGTTTCAAGATGGATTTTCTGAAAAACTTCCTGATCAATTACCATCTTTAAGGGACATACAATTAATATACTATAAATCTAGTCCTAGGAGCCACGTTGCCTAATCTTTCATATAATAGAATGAATCCCACTGAGCACTTAGAATTACAAAAACAGGTTGGAGAACTCCTTAAGAAGGAATTTATTAGGGAAAGTCTGAGTCCATGTGCAGTACCTACCCTTTTAACCCCCAAGAAAGATGGCTACCTCTTTTAGGACAACAAGTTGTGTATTCCTAGGACTTCCCTTAGAGAATTTCTAGTTTGGGAAACCCATGCAGAAGGTCTAGCTGGTCATTTTGGTAGGAACAAGACCATTTTAGGAATTGAGGACCAGTTCTATTGGCCAAGTATTAAAAGGAACGTCACCCAAATTATGGCTAGATGTCGAACTTGTGTTGTTGCCAAACAGCAAAAGTAAAACACTGACCTTTATACCCCATTACCTATGCCTGATTGTCTTTGGCAAGTCCTTAGTATGGATTTTTGTGTTAGGATTGCCTAAGACCCAGAGGAGACATGATTCAGTCTATGTTGTGGTCGATAGATTCTCTAAGATGGCTCATTTCATACCATGTTCCCAAGCCTTTGATGCCTCCAAGGTGGCCAAACTTTTCTTAGATGAAGTGGTTAGGTTACATGGCCTACAAAAAATCATTATATCTGATAGGGATGTTCGATTCATGAGTTACTTTTGGAAAACCCTCTGGCACATGTTAGGGACTAAGCTCAAATTTTTTACCTTCTACCACCCTCAAACCAATGACCATACTGAAGTAGTGAACAAAATTCTTGAAAACTTATTAAGATGTCTTATAGGTGAAAACACTGAAAATTGAGACCTTTTGTTATCTAGAGATGAATTCGCCTACAATAGTTCAGTTAATAGGACCACAGTCAAGAGTTCATTTGAGATTGTCCATGGTTATAAGCCTAATAGACCCATAGACCTAATCCCTTTGCCCATACATGCATGAGTCTCCGAGTCAGCTGAATTATTTTCACAACATGTTAGAGATTTGCATAAGAAAATTATCAATAAGATTAATTTGAGCAATGATACTTAAAAAAATATGGCTAATTTTCGAAAGAGAGTCAAAGAATTTGCTAAGGGAGATTATGTGATAATTAGGCTTAGACCTGAGCGGTTTTTTTCGGAGACCATGAAAAAGTTACGTGCCCATGGAGTTGGACCCTTCAAAGTAATAAAGAAAGTTGTACCTAATGCCTATGTGCTCGAGTTACCACCCAAATTTGGCATTAACTCAACCTTTAATATCTCAAACCTAGTTGAGTATAGGAAGCCAGTGATGATACCTAGTGAGCCATTTGGATCCAACCGTATTCTTGAGAGCGAACCCATACTTGAGTGTCCACCAATAAATTTACTTGGGAGCGTAGAAAGGATTGAGCGTATCCTAGATGACCAAGTTATTACTACCCAGGATAAAGGCTACCAACGTTATTTAGTTCGTTGGTAAGGTCGATCAAAATATGAGGATTCTTGGATCATTCGAGAGGATTTGCAGCGCCTTGACCCAAACCTATTGGAGTGTTACCAAAGCTGGATTGATAGAGGTTACTGAGTTCCTCCCATCCAGGGAGAATTGATACGAACATCGGGATCAGACAAAGGTTACTGATGTCATTATGGATTTCTGATTAATGTAGTTAGACTTTTGATTCCTATCAATTCATTTGAGTCCAGAGTCATTATGATTTTTTACTTTATGTTAGTTTGACTTTAAGTCCTGTAATCAAGTTTTATCGGTATGAGTCCAGTAATTTTATTTGAGTCAAGTATGAGTTTAGTAATTTTATTTGTGTCAAGTCAAGATTTATTGTGTCAAAGTATAAGAAGTTGAAGACCCAAGACCATGAAGGACCACATTTAGTATGCCACCTCAGTAGCCACATGGAATCCCATCAAAGTAGGCCCTATCTACTCAATTAAGGCATCCCAAGATTTTCATAAAATCATCTTAGCATAAAAGAAAGTAAATAAGCTCCCTATGAAAGGTAACTTACTACCCACCCCTTATGGAAAGCAGAATATGGTGTCATCCCCTGATCTCTTTTTCTTGTTTCAAGATGTCATCTATCTCCTTATTTAAAAACAATATGACATCCTTATTTTCTCTTTTTTTATGTAATTCAAGGGTTATGGTTTATTATAAAAATCACTCCCTTTTTTTTGTAAAAAATAATTGATAATTAATGAAAAGAGTCTTCTTCTTCTATTTTTCTATGCTCCTAAGTATTAATACTCCATGAGGAAGAGGGTGAGAGGCCCAATAAATACATGTTCCAACACTTGTTCCAAGCATCTCAGCCCCAAGATGTCAATGTGCTACGATCCTTAGATAAAATTCTTCTTGCCTTTAGAACCATCTGAAAAAAAAGTTGAAACATCTATGGGAGCATAGCTTCTTACAGGTGCCCATCCTGGGAGCTGTGTGATCCAATATTTTAGGACGAAGACCATCATTGCCTTGTAATCATACTCATCTCTTCTCATAAGTTCTATTTTGTTGAAGAAAAATCATATTCTAAGTAGTGATTTCTCAACCCTAGAATTTTATTTTCTTTATTACTTAGTGAGTCGTGTTATGCGAATAGTTACTTTACTCTTTGCATATTCATCCTTAGTTTATTTTTACTCGTTTGAAAAGTAAAGCCCCTTAAAATCTGAACCATTGCTCTACGTTAATCTTTTGCATGGTACATCCCGTATCAGATTTAGTACATTAAATTTTGACTATGGCACAAAAAAAAGAAAATGAACCTCAAACTTTCATTCAAAATGCATTGTATTTTACATATACAAAATGTTATGTTTTTTACAAAAATAAGTGCTAAAACTTACAAAATACATGAGAGCTCATAATCAATCCCTATCCCGCCATTGTTGATGCATGTACTGCTGTGGCGGTGCATGACTAGGGCTGGGCACATCAGGCTCATCGATTGAGATGTGTTGATCCTGCAACACTTGTATTATATGCGAAATAACATTGTACAGGTACTCGGTCCCCAGTGATGCAAACTCCTCCCGACTCATCTGTAGAATGTTGACACCAATGCTAATGGCATCCTCATTATGCTGCCAGAGTGCATGTCAGCATCAACATCTTCGGGTCATGCTCAGGAATAGAACTGGATCGCCTCTCCAGGGGGTGAACTACCAAGTGTGTGTTACGAGAATATCAATCCATATATCATGGCACGTAATCTGATGGTCGGATAACCGGATGGCTCCTGGTCGCTCGGCTCAGCAGGTGATCCTCCCACCTCTCCCATATCTGATCCAAGAAGACGTATGCAATGCGGTATGATCCTGCTATCGGTCCTCTACTGGTTCACACAGGGCTAGGGCGTGCGAGGGATCGTCTGTATCCTGCCAAACTATCGTAGAACCCTTTCAGGATGATAGGGTTCTACAACATTCATATACTTCAGGCATCCACTAAAGAATGCAATATCTAGGAATGGACGATCCTCCTGAATATGACAATGGGGATCCCAAACTACCTACAACTGATAAACATTAACTTGTTTGGTTATATATGGCAAATTAAAATTATAGAAATATGCAAGCGAATGGTCCTATAGTACATATCTCATCAGCTCTCAAAATGTGCAGTGACTCACGTAGAACCACTAAATGGTCCATCATGATACGTGATGGACTGCCAGAAATCCAACGGTGCATGCGGGGCCTGGCATTAGTATAATCAAGGGATGGGTGAGGAGTGAGATATGAAAAATGCTCATAAATCCAAGCCTGAAGCAGCGTCATGTATCTACTAATATGTCTAATAGATGCCCTAAACGTAATCTCCAACTAGCGATATAAAAAAGCCAAGGAAACAGCACCCCAGGCATATGTGCTCACCCTATCCAAATTCCGAAGTAGAGGAAGATAAGCTATAGGCATCCTCATCCCACTTTTATCAACAATGTGTGTGCACCCTAACAAAAATAGCAAATATCCTCACGCTGCACACTCTATCCTATGGTGGCTATCTTTCTCAAATACATAATGAAAATGACTCTTTAGCCACTTTAACCTCACAAACTGACCGCATACTGATAGCACCTTCTGACGCGCGTCTACCTGTGACACACCCAACAGCTCAATAAGTAGGTCCTCAACATTTCGATCACTCATCCTATCACATGATAGTGACACTGAGGAACTCGTGACATTAATTCCTAATATGGCAGCTACGTCATCCAAGGTGATCGTCATCTCACCATAGGGAAGATGGAAGGTGTTCGTCTCGAGCTGCCATCTCTCTACGAAGCCCGAGACAATAATCTTATCGGTGAACCGATAAGAGCAGTGCACTAGTTCTATCAGGCCCAACTACTCAACTATTGCTCTGAACCTCCTATTGGATTGGCCCTGATGCCCAGCACTACCATTCAGCTACCTTGGCAGCATGGTTCATGTACTTCAGTGGGGCCCATTCATGTAATATAAATGGATAACATTAATAATTTATATCACAGCATCGTAATGATACATTAAAGAAATATAATACAATAACAAATAAACAATACTTGTTGCCTTCAGATGGAGGCTGCTATATGTGTCCTGAAACTAATCAGGACATACTCATCCTCTGGACCTCCTGGACATGGCCCAACTGCTTCATCTTTAACATCCCTAGCTAGCATGTTCACATCTACTATCTCAGCTGGGGGCGATGGTGCAATAGGAACCTCAGACTTAGTATGCCTGGCACGACGTCTTCTGGTTGACGTCATGGGTCTAACTCATGAGGGACTAGCATCCATATCTAAAATATGGCATTAACCAGCATTAACATGCAAGATTAATTTTTTTTTAGATCCTTGATCGGCCTGAACAGGCCGAACATGTATATGACTCTTCGGCCTGATCAAGTCAAATAGTCATGGCATGTTCGACCTGACCAGGCCGAACACTCCAAGATTAAAATATGAATACAATTTTTTTTTGGGATCCCTTGATATTGTTTGGCCTGACCAGGCCGAACATATATAAGGCTGTTCGGCATGGCGTGTTCGGCCTGATCAGGTCGAACAGTCCAAGATTAAAATCTAAAACATGGTATTAACCAACATTAACATGCAAGATTAAAATTTGAAATAGCATTTTTTTTTGGATCATGATGTTCGATCTGACCAGGCCAAATAGTGGATGACTGTTCGGACTGGCCTGGTCAGGCCAAACAGAGTCCGAACAGAGCATTAACCATATATGAAATATGGCATTAACCAGCATTAACATGCAAGATTACAATATCAAATAGCTTTTTTTTGGATCATGTTGTTTGGACTGGCCAAGCCAAACAGTGCATGACTATTCGAACTGGTCAGTCCGAACAGAAGCTTGAATGTTCGGCTTGCCAGGCTGAACAGTCGTGCACTGTTCGGCTTGGCCAATCTGAACAAAAGGAGAGAGTTTGGTCTAATCAGACCGAACGGTCTGCTGCATGCCATTTCTTACCGCTGCTCACCGCCGGGTGTTGGCCCAGATGGCAACCCAAGAGGGGGGGGGGGTGATTTGGGTTTTAAAAAAATTTAACCTTTTAAAACTATTGGCTTTGAATAAAAATTAATGCAAATATAAAGCACAAACAAAGAGATAGAGATAGAGACAATCGAAGCACGGCAAACACAAGATTTTATAGTGGTTCGGTGTATCCAACACCTACGTCCACTCCCAAGTTCCACTTGGGTCCACACTATAATCTCTAGATTACAGTCGAGTTGTTTTACAAGATCACAACTCAAAACTTGTTGTTTTCCCGGGATCACAACGAACCCAGCCGGTTTTCCGGGCTCACCAGCACAAAACCCTAAACTCAAGCTAATCTAGCTTGACCCGAGGTATACAACCTCCACTAGTTCAATCCCCTGATTGAACTAGCAAAAACAAAAAGAATAGTTTTACAATAACAAACAGCTCCTTAAATGAGCAAATATTCAAAAATAACAAGGTTAGAAAAGCCTGTTTGAAGATTGATTTGAGCTTTTCTTCTTTTCCTCTTCTCCTTTGAGATGTTGAATCAGCCTCAGCTTTGATTCTTCACAATGTTGCAGATGAGAAGTTGGAAAAAAAGCTTTTTCTTCTTTTGAAATCCTCGATTTTTTTTGAATGCCTTGGATTTCTCTTTGAGCTTTTTGGAGTGGAAGGATTTGAATTTGATTCTTTTCTCTTGATTTCAGGCTCAAGACTTCTCGGATTTTTTGATTTGATTTTCTCTATTTTTTCTTTTTCAAACGGTGTTCCCCTTTTTATAGATTCCATGGTGAAAACTAGCCGTTGGAATGTACCTGGAAGAAAAAAAAATATCCGTTAGAAGTTAGGTAAAAAAAATATTACCGTTAGAGCTGATCTGGCATTTTAAATTTCGTTCCAGACAGGTTGGAGTCGGCTCCAACTTTTCAGGTGTCGGCTCCAAGTCGTTTATCCAAAAATAGAAAGTTCTGAGTTCGTTGAGGAGTCGGCTCCAAAAAGTAAGTGTCGGCTCGCCATCGGTGTCGGCTCCAAAAACTGTAAGTGTCGGCTCCAGGATGCTCAAAAAAACGTTCTGTCCCCGCATCGGAGTCGGCTCCAGACACTGTAAGTGTCGACTCCGAAACTCTAGGTGTCGGCTCGAAACTCTGGGTGTCGCTATCAAAAATCAGAAAAATTTGATTGGCCATGGGGTCGGCTCCATTCTAGGTGTCGACTCCAGGCTCTGAAACTTTGAAACTTATTTGCATTGATTCAAAACACGTTTCTTAATCCTTTAAATTGATCAAATATTTTTAAGCCCTGAAACACTTGTTAAATCCATTAGTAATCAAATAAATATACTCAATTCCTTTATTAATCATCAAAATCAATAATTGGGTCAACAATCTCCCCTTTTTGATGATTATAAAAACATTGAGTATATGCATAGAATTCTTAAATTCAAAATTTCAAAAGTGATCCTCACAGTAAGCTCCCCCTGAATAAGGTAGCTCCCCCTATGAAGTTCAAATTAACAATTGTTCTTCCTTTTATTTTATTTGATACCATATATCAATTTTAACTAAGCTTATTTAAAAATGCATATCAAAATAAATAAATCAATGCATATACGACATAACTCTCCCCTTTTTTGTAATCAACAAAAAGATAAAGAAAGTTAAGTAAAATGATAAAATTGATAGATCAATCAAAAGATATTCAAGTTCATTACAAAAAGTCTTACAAAATAAACTTCATTTATCAAACATTTTAAACATCATTACATTAAATTCTCAAACACATTTTTCATTACATCTTCTAAAATTTTGAATCTAAATCTTTCCCATTCCTTCACTTTGAGTCTACAAATTCTTTTAATCTTCTATCAACAAAGCAAGCAGTCATGATTTTATCTTGAAGCTCGGCATTGCATTTGAATATTCTATCTCCACAATTAAGTTCTTCAAATATGTTCTTAGATCATTACTTAAGGATTCAGCAGAGGAGCAAGAGTTGATTCAATTTCAATGCGATCATCCAAAGAATAAAGAGTTTCTTTAAATTCATAAACTGACTATCAAACTCTCTTCATTCTGAGCAGCAAAAACTTTTGAGTTGCTCCAATTGAAGGTCTGAAAATCCGACTGATGAAAGATGGCTGAACTGGAGCAGGAGCAGGAGCAGGACTCCTAGGCTGTGGAGAAGGAACCCTCACAGATGGACCAGCCTCACAAGGTGCAGAAGTCTAGGCTCAGGGGCTCTCTCATCCTGCCTTTCCTTTCCCATTGTCCATTCACCTTTAACAAATCCCATCCGATGCAAGTAGCCAAACTATAGTAATCAGTGTGCCTCAGGTTCTTGGAAGGTTCATTCTCAAAATCACAACCCCTTGGCTCCTGAAAACCATAGTAAGATCATGCCATAGGGTAGGATGATCTTCTTTTCCCTCCAGCCTCGGCCATATAAAAATCATCATAGCAGCAAGGTTAATAGGCTGACCAGTCAAACACTATCCATCACAACAATGTCTCGCTCCGAGACATACTCAAACGACCGGTCTTGGGAATAAAATTCTACTGCAAATGTTGTGTAATAATCTAATTCCAAGGGCAATTGATTAGCCCTAATTCTTCAAATTCACTCTCTCCTAACATCCTTGATAGGCGCTGACCTCTCACTGTGCATATCAGCTGCTAATCCAGTAAGGATGCAGGAGTTTCCTAATTTTGAAAGTAAGATGAATCTTTTCCTCTAACAGAGCTTACTAAACCACCATCACCTCTCGATAAATTGAAATAAAATTCTTTACTAGGGCTGGATAGTAGGAACATCAAGAACAACTTTATCCCATCCAAGCTCCTTTGAGTTGTCTTCCAATTGAAAAACCCTCAAAATCAAAATCAACTTTCTACCCATTGTGATACTCTCCCGGCTAAGGTATCTACCTGAGGAGAGAGGGGGATTGTCCGAATGGGTGGAGGAATCCTCGCTTGGAGACGGCTCGCGACGGGTCGCCTCACGACGCTTTCCGGCGCTCCAACACGATCCTCTCTCTTAGGTGCCATTGGATCCTTAGGAAGTTGAGAGGAATTAGAGGGGAGGTTTTGAGAGAGTTTGGAGGAGTTTGGAGGATTGAGAAGATGAAATGACGAGGTGTCGACTCTGCCCTAATAAATCAATTTGGGACCCCAGGTGTCGACTCCCGCAAAGTCGGGTGTCGACTCCAAATCGCTAACACAGTCAGCGCTCGAACTGGAGTCGGCTCCACTTATACGGGTGTCGGCTCCAAGGTCAGGGACCGAGAGCGACACAGAAGAGGTGTCGACTCCTCATTCTGAGGTGTCGACTCCACTGACAGTTTCAGAAAAAAAATTGAGATTCAAACATCTGAAACTTGTCAAAATATTCAATAAATTTTGAAAAAATCTTTGGAATATGAAGAATCAAATTGCAGATGACTAGATAATTTGTCCTTAAAATTATGAAAGGAATATCAAGAAATTAATAGAAATCTAGATAGTCATTCCTTAAAGTTTCAAAATCATCCAAAGGGTCACATATCCCTAATTCACCTCTAAGATAACAAAATCTCTCTTCACTCAAAGGTTTTGTAAATATATCAGCTAATTGTTCTTCAGTATTAACATATTCAAGACAAATTTCATTATTAGCTACATGTTCTCTTATAAAGTGATATCTAATTTCAATGTGTTTTTGTTCTTGAATGTTGAATTGGATTTTTAGTTAAATTTATTGCACTTGTGTTATCACATCTAATTGGAGTTTTATCAAGTGTTATGCCATAATCTTCAAGTTGTCTCTTAATCCAAAGGATTTGAGCACAGCAACTTCCAGCTGCAACATATTCTGCTTCAGCAGTAGATAATGCAACCGAATTTTGCTTTTTGCTAAACCAAGAGATTAAGTTACTTCCTAAGAATTGACATGCACCACTTGTGCTTTTTCTATCTAATTTACATCCAGCATAGTCAGAATCAGAATATGCAATCAAGTTTAATGTTGAGTCTCTAGAATACCATAACCTACATTTTTAGTTCCACTTAAATATCTTAAGATTCTTTTTACAGCAATTAAGTGAGATTCTTTAGGTTCAGATTGAAATCTAGCACATAACATACAGCAAACATGATATCTGGTCTACTAGCTGTTAAGTAAAGAAGAGATCCGATCATACCTCTATAATATTTTTGATCTACTTTCTTACCATCTTCATCTTTGTCCAATTTGCATGAAGGACTCATAGGTGTTCCAAGTGGTTTGATTGACTCCATTCCAAACTTCTTGAGAAGTTCTTTTGTGTATTTGGCTTGATTGATGAAAATTCCCTCTTTGCTTTGCTTGATTTGAAGTCCTAGGAAGAAGTTGAGTTCTCCCATCATGCTCATTTCAAACTCACCCTGCATTAACTTAGCAAATTCTTGACATAACAAGATTGTTAGTAGCACCGAATACAATATCATCAACATATATTTGTACTACTAATAAATCCTTGTCTTTTCTTTTCAAAAATAGTGTTTTATCAACATTTCCTCTTGTAAAATCATTTTCAATCAGAAATTTACTTAATCTTCATACCAAGCTCTAGGTGCTTGTTTTAAACCATATAGTGCTTTGTGCAATTTAAAAACATGATTTGAAATTCATGATCTTCAAAACCAGGTGGTTGTTCAACAAAAACTTCCTCATTTATAAATCCATTTAAAAATGCACTTTTAACATCCATTTGAAATAAATTGATATGCATATGACATGCAAATGCAAGTAATAATCTAATTGCTTCTAATCTAGCTACAGGTGCAAAAGTTTCATCAAAATCAATTCCTTCTTCTTGATTATATCCTTTTGCAACTAATCTAGCTTTGTTTCTAATTACTATGCCATTTTCATCTAATTTATTTCTAAATACCCATTTTGATCCTATAACAGAATGATCTTTAGGTCTATCTACAAGAGTCCAAACATTATTCCTAGTAAATTGATTTAATTCTTCTTGCATAGCTAACATCCAATTATTATCTTTTTCAGCTTCTTCAATAGTTTTAGGTTCAATTTGAGATACAAATGCAAGATGATTATTGATGTTTCTCATTGATGATCTAGTTCTTACTCCTTGAGATGGATCACCTATAATTAATTCTTTTGGATGACCATAGGCATATCTCCAATCTCTAGGAAGATCTACATCATTATGATTTGCATCAACAACATCAACACTAGGAGAATCATTATCTTTAGCTTCTTGTTCATGATCTGAAGATACATCTATATTCAATTTTTCAATGTCTCTTTCTAAATGTTTGTATCTTCCTCATCATCAATCTTTCTGAACTCGATGCTAAAGATTCATCAAAAATTACATGAATAGATTCTTCTACAATTAAGTTTCTCTTGTTAAACACTCTATAGGCTTTACTAGATGTTGAATATCCTAAGAAATGCCTTCATCAGATTTTGCATCAAATTTTCCTAGATTATCTTTACCATTATTATGAATGAAACATTTACAACCAAATGCATGAAAGTAACTTATGTTTGGTTTTCTATTGTTCCATAGTTCATAAGGAGTTTTCTTAATGATTGGCCTAATTAAAGCTCTATTAAGAATGTAACATGCCGTGTTTATAGCTTCCGCCCAAAAGTATTTTGGTAGGTTGCTTTCACATAGCATGGTACGGGCCATGTCTTCTAAGTTCTATTTTTTCTTTCTACAACTCCATTTTGTTGTGGTGTTCTAGGTGCTGAAAAATTATGATGGATGCCATTTTCAATGCAAAAGTTTTCAAATAAATGATTTTCAAATTCAGTGCCATGATCACTTCTAAGAGACACTATGGTGTTGTTTTTCTCATTTGTGACCTTCTTGAAGAATTTCAAAAATATGGAAAGGTCTCATCTTTATGAGCTAAAAATAATACCCAAGTGTATCTAGAATAATCATCTACAATCACAAGACCATATTTCTTTCCTCCTAGACTAGTGGTTCTAGTAGGTCCAAAAAGATCCATGTGAAGTAGTTCAAGTGGCCTAGAAGTGGAAACAATATTTTTAGTTTTGAAAGAGTTTCTAGTTTGTTTTCCAAATTGACATGCATCACAAATTTTGTTATTTTCAAAATCTAGTTGTGGAAGTCCTTTTACTAAATCCATTCTAATTAATTTTGAAATTAGGTGTGTGCTTGCATGACCTAATCTACGATGCCATAACCAACCAATCTCATTCATATTAGCATTATTAGCAACTAAGCAATGATTACTAGTAGACAAATTGTCTAAATCAATCAAGTATACATTGCCATTTCTATTTCCAATAAAACAATGCTATTATCAATGGGATTAGAAACAGTGCAGATAGAAGCTTCAAATGATACTTTAAAACCTTTATCACACAATTGGCTAATACTAATTAGATTATGCTTTAAACCATTAACATATAACATTTTCAATAAATGTGGAGGGAGTTATTTGAATTTTACCAAACCCCATGATTGGCCTTTGCCATTGTCACCAAACGTAACAACTCCTCCTCTTTTGCTTTCAAGGGTGATGAATTGATCCTTGTCACCCGTCATGTGTCTTGAGCAGCCACTATCGAGATACCACTTTCGCTTTGATCTTTTGGCCGCAAGACACTCCTGCAAAAATGATCAAGTCTTATATTTAGGTACCCAAGCCTTCTTGGGTCCTTCATGGTTAGTAGCAAAAAGATTGTTCCTTTTGGAACCCATATTTTCTTTCCTTTACTTAATTTCTTGTTACTTTTCTTGCATTACATTCATAGGATTTATGGCCTTTCTTGTTACAATAATGACATGTAACTTCATCTTTATTTGTTCTTTTCTAAAGAAGTTTTTGACAAATTTTTGTTTTATGTTAGGTCTATATCCTAATCCAGCCTTATCAAATATAGCTCTTTGATTACTCAATAATAAATTAAGTTTTTCAGAACTATATGTAAATTTATCAACTATATTTTATATTTATCAACTTCCTTCTTTAATTATCATTTTCATTGGAAATTGATCCTTTTCTTTCAAATTCATTTTCTGATTTCAATTTTTCAACTTCATGAGTAAGATTTCTTTTTCCTTAACTTTAAGCTTTAGATTTAATTTCATTTTTCAAAAACTTTTTTTCTTTTTCAGAATTTTAAAATCATTACTAATTCATTGAAAGCTTCATATAATTCATCAAATGTAAATCATCATTGAGGGTTTCAGAACTTACCTCGTCGTCGTCGTTTGCCATAAAGCAAATGTTGCAACTTCCTTTTGTTCCTCCTCGGAAGAGGATTCTTCGCTATCACTCCATGTTGCAACATAGCCTTCTTCTTCTTCTTGTAGCTTTCTTCAATTGAGGACAGTCATATCTGAAATGCCCGGTTTCTTGCACTCATAACAAATTAAGGGCTTTTTTTTTTTTTCTTTGTCTTCTCTTTCTCTTTTCTCCTTCCATTTTTGTTCCAGATTTTTTCTTGTGGAAGGGTCTCCTTCTTTGCATGAATTTTTGAATTTTCTGCAAGGAGTGCAGTCTCTCATCATCATCACATCACTGCAGCTTCCTCACTTTCTGCAGCCTTAAGAGCAATAGTTTCTTCTTCTTGACTTCCTCCTCTTGATGTTGTTTCATGGTTAGCTCATGAGTCATAAGGATCCAAGTAGCTCCTCCAAAGGTAAAACATTTAAGTCCTTGGCTTCTTGGATTGCAGTCACCTTCGCTTCCATGATCTTGGAAGTGACCTAAGAATTTTACGCACAAGTTCAGAATTAGTATAAGTCTTACCAAGACTTTTCAACCATTTACAATATCAGTGAATCTAGTGTACATGCATGTAATGTTTCAGTTTGTTCCATGCTAAATAATTCATATTTATGCACAAAATATTAATTTTGATTCCTTTACTTGATTAGTACCCTCATGGGTAACTTCTAATCTATCCCAAATTTCTTTTGCGAAATACATGTAGAAATTCGATTAAATTCATTTGCATCTAATGAACAATATAAAACATTCATGGCTTTAGCATTGAGCTGAGCCAACTTCTTATCATGTTCATCCCATTCCGTTTTCGGTTTAGGAATCACCATGCCATCTAATTCTATGTGGGTGTGTGGACCATTAACTATGATCCCCATAATCATAGTCAAGTGCTTGAATAAAAATCTTCATCCTAGCTTTCCAATAACCATAATTAGTTCCATTAAACAAAGGAGGTCGATTAGTGGATTGACCTTCTAAATAAGATGAACTAGCTTGAGCTGCCATTTGGATCTTTAGCTCTTGATCGTTAGACCAAATTCAAATGAGCACTTGCTCTGATACCAATTGTTGGCCCAGATGGCAACCCAAGAGGGGGGGTGAATTGGGTTCTTAAAAAAATTTAACCTTTTAAAACGATTGGCTTTGGAATAACAAGATTAAGTGCAGGATAAATAAAACCACAAACAAAGAGATAGAGAGAGACAATCAAAAGCACGGCAAACACAAGATTTTATAGTGGTTCGGTGTATCCAACACCTACGTCCACTCCCAAGTTCCACTTGGGTCCACACTATAATCTACTAGATTACAGTCGAGTTGTTTTACAAGCTCACAACTCAAAACTTATTGTTTTTTCCGGGATCACAACGAACCCAGCTGGTTTTTCGGGCTCACCAGCACAAAACCCAAACCCAAGCTAATCTAGCTTGACCCGAGGTATACTACCTCCACTAATTCAATCCCCTGATTGAATTAGCAAAAACAAATAAGAATAGAGTTTACAATAACAAACAGCTCCTCAAATGAGCAAATATTCAATATAAATAAACAAGGTTAGAAAAGCCTGTTTGAAGCAGAGTTGATTTGAGCTTTTCTTCTTTTCCTCTTCTCCTTTGAGATGTTGAATCAGGCCTCAGCTCGGATTCTTCACAAAGATTTGCAGATGAGAAGTTGGAAAAACAGGGTTTTGGCTCTCTTTTTCTTCTTTTGAAAATCCTCGATTTTGAAATTGAATGCCTTGGATTTCTCTTTGAGCTTTCTGGAGTTGATGGATTTGAACTTTGATTCTTTCCTCTTGATTTCTTGCTCAAGACTTCTTGGATTTTTCAATTTGATTTTCTCTATTTTTTCTCCTTTTTTTTTTTTTTTCAAACGGATTCCCCCTTTTTATAGATCCATAGGTGAAAACTAGCCGTTGGAATGTACCTGGATAGATTGTCCATACAAAAATAGCCGTTAGAAGTTAGGTAAAGAAAATATTACCGTTTGAGCTGATTCTGGCATTTTGAAAATCCGTTCCTGACAGGTTGGAGTCGGCTCCAACTTTTCAGGTGTCGGCTCCAAGTCGGGTATCCAAAAATAGAAAGTAAAAGTTCGTTGAGGAGTCGGCTCCGAAAAAGTTGAGTGTCGGCTCGCCGCATTCAGGAGTCGGCTCGAAAAACTGTAAGTGTCGGCTCCAGAGTAGTCCAAAAACACACGTTTCTGTTCTCGCATTGGAGTCGGCTCCAGACACTGTAAGTGTCAACTCTGAAACTCTGGGTGTCGGCTCCGAAACTCTGGGTGTCGACTCCAGACCGTGCCAAAAATCAGAAAGACATTTGATTGGCCATGGGGTCGGCTCCAGACCTTCTAGGTGTCGACTCCAGGCTCTGAATTTTGAAACTTACTTTGGCATTTGATTCAAAACACGTTTCTTTATGCCTTTTGATTGATCAAAGATTTTTTAAGCCCTGAAACACTTGTTAAATTTATTAGTAACAAAATGAATATACTCATGTCTTTATTAATCATCAAAATCAATAATTGGGTCAACACCGGGGAATGGGCGATTACCGCTGCTCGCCTGTGCTCGCCGCCACTCGCTATCGCACTTCATTCGCTAGTCGCTGCCGCACCCCATCCGCTGGTCGCTGCAGACGCTCGCCTCCGGGGAGACACGGAGTCGGACCGTCGCTGCTCGCCATCGGAGAGGAAGGGAGCCGAACGGAAGGAAGGGTCGCTGCCGCCGCCGTCGCTCATTGCCAGGGAGGACACGGAGCCAAAACACTGCCGCTCGCCATTGAAGAGGATGGGATCTGGACGGAAGGAAGGGGAAGGAGATCGGCTGGGGGAGGGGGAGAGGGTTTGAAAAAAAAAGGGATGTGGAGAGTAACATGGGTGGGGTGAGGGTAGTTTAGGAATTAAAAAAAAGGAGTGTAGAGTGAAAAAATGTGGGTGT
The DNA here is from genome assembly GCA_900491605.1 of Calamus simplicifolius. NCBI lineage: Eukaryota > Viridiplantae > Streptophyta > Magnoliopsida > Arecales > Arecaceae > Calamus > Calamus simplicifolius. The sequence continues at coordinate 61,415 of UESW01004408.1, forward strand.
AGAGAGTATTTTTATATTTTTTTAAAAAATATGGGTGTGGAGAGTAATTTTCTCTACACCCCCTTCTAAGTTTTTTTTTTAATTATTTTTCTAAACTACCCTTTCCCCCCTCCCCTTCTCCGTTCACTTCGACACCCCTCTCCCCGGCTTTCCCTCCCTAAGCACCAGGGCATTGACCCCCCTCCCCAACTTTCCCTTGCCCCAATATTCGGGGCGGGAGGGCCAGGGAAAGGGTATCGGCATCCCCCTTCCCCGTTCACTCCAACACCCCTCTCCCCGGCTTCCCCCCTTAAGCATTAGGGCATCGACCACCCTTCCCGACTTTCCCTTGCCCTATTGCTCGGGGAGGGGAGGGGAAGGAGAAGCCGAGGGGAGCTGGGGGGCTGCAGGAGTGAATGGGAGGAAAGCCGGGAGGAGGTCCGTCGGAGCAAAGGAGGGGGAGGCGTCGGAGCGAACGAGGGAGGGGAGGGAGGGGGGCGGGGGTTTTAAGGATAGTTTAAAAAATTAAAAAATTTGAGGGATATAAAGAGTAATTTTTGCGGTGCAAAATTGAAGCTCCGAGAGCATCTATTTGGCCCGCTGTTATTGCTTAGTAGCCCCCACGCCAAATTAATAAAATGGCATATTTACCCCTAAAGTTTTAGGACCAAAATACCCCTCCTTACTAAACAGCCCCCCCCCCAAGCCCCCCAAACAGCCCCCCAGAGTCCCTGCGACCCCGACCCCCCCCCCCCCCCCCGCGTCCCCTACCCTTCCTCTCGCCTCCTTCACTCCGGATCGTCAATTGAATCGTTGATTGAAGTGATTTCCATCTTAAATCAAGCAATGGACAAGCAATTAATAATTTATGAAGGTACTACAGTCGCAAAGGTTAATTTATATCCTCGTCGATGATTTTTTTTTCCTGGTTCGTGCATTGTTCGGCCCTATGTGGCCAAACAGGTAAGCTCTGTTCGGCCACACAGGGCCGAACAGAAGAAAGATTTCCGGTCTTTCTTCTGTTCGGCCCTGTGTGGCCGAACATAATGTTTATTCTTCATTTTTTGTTTGATTAATTATGATTAGGGTTTAAAATTATTATTTGATCGTGCAGGACGATGCTTCGACCGAATGCAGCATGATTGGCTCTGATTGTGTGATGGATTACACAAATGAATTTACAACTTACGAGGTAAAATTTAATTACATTTATTTTCATATTATTTGACTGAGCAATGTTTAAAATTATCTACTAACATAAAACTATTTATTTTATAGATATTCAAAAGTAGAGAAGAAATGTGTAATTGATGTCGGAAAGTTGGAAAGAGGAATGGATTTGTCATTATTATTCAAAAATCCGATTCGGGCAGCAATGTTAAGAAATCAAGAATTGTTTTTTCTTGCGAGAGGAGCGGTACTTGCAAAAGTAAACACATCAAGGAAAAGGGATCAAAGACCAGGGCCAGTAGCACTAAGAAGTGTGGATGTCCTTTTGCCTTAAGAGGAAAGAAATTGGACACTGCAGATGATTGGATGTTAATGGTCATGTGCGGTGTGCACAATCATCCAGCTGCAAAGCATCTCGAGAGGCACTCATATGCGGGACGATTATCTAAGCAGGAGACTACAATGCTAGTGGAGATGTCCAAGAGTTTGGTTTGGCCTAAGGACATATTATCTACTTTGAAGCAAAGGGATGCCCTCAATGTTACGACAATGAAGACAATCTACAATGCACGGCAGAGGTGCAAGGCTATAGAGATTGCTGGGAGATCTCAGATGCAACATCTTCTTGTAAATTATCTGAGTGTAAATACATTGAGTGGCATAGGAATTGTATTAAGTCTGATGCTGTGCGTGACTTGTTTTGGGCACACCCTAGCAGTATAGACTTGTTATGTACATTTCCTCGTGTGTTGATAATGGATTGTACTTACAAAATGAATAGATATCGTCTTCCTCTCTTAGAGATGGGGGTCCCAAACTACCTGCAATATATTAAATCGTAATAAGTTTGATAATGTATAACAAATTATATAAATACACAAGTGCATGGTCCTATGGTACATACCTCATCTGCCCTCAGTACGTCCAATGACTCGCGTAGAATCACCAAATGGTCCATCGTAAAACAGGGTGGAGTGCCGGGAGTCCATCGGTGTACGCGGGGCCTAGCATCAGTATAGTCTAGGGCTGGGTGAGGAGTAAGAAAGGAAAAATGCTCATAAATCCATGCATGGAGAAGCGTCATATATCCACTGATCTATCTAATGGATGCCCTAGACGCAATCCCCAACTGCCGATATAAATGAACCAAGGCACCCGCACCCCAGGCATATATGCTCACTCTATCCAAATGCCGAAGCAGAGCAAGATAAGCTATAGGCACCCTTGTCCCGCTCTTATCGACAAAAAGTGTACACCCTAACAAAAAAAGCAAATACGCTCGCGCTGCACAGTCTATCCTATGGCGGCTATCTCTATTTGATACATCATAGAAATGACTCTTCAGCCACTTTAACCTTACAGACTGACCGCGGACAGATAGAACCTCCTGACGCGTGTCATCCCGTGATACATCCAATAGCTGCACTAGTAGGTCCTCAGCATCCTGATCACTCATCATATCTGTAGACAACGACACTGAGGCACCTATGACACTAATCCCTAATATGGCGGCAACATCATCCAACGTGATTGTCATCTCGCTAAAGGAAGATGGAAGGTGTTTGTCTCGGGCTGCCATCTCTCTACAAAGCCCGAGACAAGAATCTTATCGGCGAACCGATAAGAGTAATGCACTAGCTCTAGAAGACCCGACTGCTGAACTATATACCTGAATCTCCTATTCGATTGCCCTGATGCCCACCACTACCACTCACCTACTTTGGCAGCATGGTTCATGCATTTCAGTGGAGTCAGTTCCTGCGAAATATAAATGGATAACATGAATAACACATAACAGCATCAAAATAATACATTAAATAACATACGGTAGAACAACGAACAAATACCTGTTGCCTCCAGATGGAGGCTGCAATATGTGTCCTGAAACTTCTAAGGACATAATCATCCTCAGGACTGCCTGGACAAGGACCATCCGCCTCATCATCATCAACATCCATAGCTGAGATGTCCTCATCTGCTGTCTCATCTGGGGGCAATGGTGCAACAAGATCCTCAGGAACCTCACGAACCTCAATAACCTCAGGCGCCTGGGTTCTACATCTCCTGGCAGACGCTGTGAGTCTAACTCGTGAGGGGCCAGCATCCATATCTGGAACATTGCAATATTCATTAGTAAAATAAAAATATATCAAAATAATATATTTTATTAAAAATATATATATATACTTACAATATACTTGATTATAATTATAATATACTTTATAATATATTATAAATTATAATATACTTTATAATATACTTGATTATTATTATTATTATTATTATATACTTTATTATAATTATATTTTATAATTTAATTACTTTGTTCGGCCCAGCTGGGCCGAACAGATTTAATTCTATTCGGCCCTAGAGGGTCGAACAGAGGTTCTCTGTTCGGCCAACCAGGGCCGAACAGAGCTGGAACGACAGACGCTGTGGGGGGGATGAAAGGGGAGATGTGGCGGAGAGGGGGCGGAGCCGTCAGATACATACGGACGCTGGGAAGGAAGGGATCTTGGCTTAAAAAAAATAACTTGAAGGGGGCAGATCGAGTGAGGAACGGAGGGAGGAGGAAGAGTTTATCTTACGTGCCGGAGAGGATGCTCCGCTACCGGGAAAGCTGTCATCGGGGAGCATCGTGAGCGAGAGAGGTGAGCGCGAGCAAGGAAAGGATCGGACGGGGGAAGGAGGGGCTAAATAGCAATTTTGGGGGGGGCAGGAGGGAGAATGGGTAGTTTAGAAATTTTATAAAATTAGGGGGGCTATTAAGTAAAATAGGAGGGCTTTTAAGTAAAATAAAATAAAATAAGATAAAATAAAATGGAAGGGCTCCTCAGGAAAATCGGGCCAAATAGAATTGCCCTATAAGCTCCCCGAGACCTTGGACCGGCCACGTGGCCCATGGAATTAATTTCCCCTGGAACTTCCCAGAAACTTCCACATTGCCACTCCGGCCCTTCCCATGGGGAAATTCTATTGGCGCCCCAAAGATTACTCTCCACACCCACACTTACTTAAAATTAGAATACCTAAAATACCCTAAGATGTAATTACTTTTCTACCCTGCTTATTTCTCTCTACACCCACCTGATCAAAACCCCTAATAAAATTTCAAAACTTCTCTCCCAGGCACAGCCATCTCCCTTCCTCCTCCCTCTCTCAACGATTGTCTCTGAAATCAGGGTCTAGACAAGGTTTGTAGCTCTCATTTCAACAATGGAGAAGCAACTAGTAATCTGGGAAGGCGACGGTGACGATAAGGTTCGTTTTTAAAAAATGAATCGTCTTTTTTTTTTTCCCGGACGCGTTCCGTTCGGCCTACCAGGGCCGAACGGAATAGATTTGTTCAGGGCCGAACGGAATAGATTTGTTCAGCCATGGCCGAACATAAACAATATGTTCGGCTTAACCTGGCCGAACAGATGCATTCTGTTCGGCTAGGTTATGCCGAACATATGATTTCGTTCAGCCCAGTGTGGCCGAACGAAAGCATTCTGTTCGGCCAGGGCAGGCCGAACATTTCTATTCCGTTCGGCCATACTTAGCCGAACGAAACCATTATGTTCCAAATATAAATTTAACATAATATTTTATCCTTGTAGGATGATGCGTCAACCGAATCAAGCAAAATTGGCTCAGATTGTGTTATGGATTACACAAATGAATTTACAACTTACGAAGTAGATAATTTTGATTGCAATTGTTGCTGACTTGTTTTAATTGTATACTATACTTGCTAAATTATACTATTTATTGTGTAGATATTCAAGAGTAGAGAAGAATTGTGTAGTTGGTGTCGGGAAGCTGGGAGGAGGAATGGATTAGTTATTGTAATTAAAACATCTGATTCGGGAAGCAATGTTAGGAAACCAAGAATCAAGTTAGGTTGCGAAAGGAGCGGTAAGCACAAATGCACAAGCGGAAAGGAAAAGGAAAAGGGATCAAAGAAGAGGGCTAGTGGTACAAAGAAGTGTGGATGCCCATTTTTATTAAGAGGAAGGAAATTGGACACTGGGGATGATTGGATTTTGGAGGTTATTTGTGGAGTGCACAATCATCCGTCTGCGAAGCATTTCGAGGGACACTCATATGCTGGAAGATTATCTAGGGAGGAGACTTCATTGTTAGTGGATATGTCGAAAACTTTGGTTCGGCCAAAGGATATATTGTCCACATTGAAGCAAAGAGATGCCCACAATGTTACGACAATGAAGACGATCTACAATGCACGCCAGAGGTGTAAGGTTTTAGAGAAAGCAGGGAGATCACAGATGCAACATCTTCTTGGTAAATTAGCCGATGCTAAATATATTGAGTGGCATAGGAGTTGCGGTAGTACTGACGTGGTGCGTGACTTGTTTTGGGCACACCCTGGATGTATAGATTTGTTACGTGCATTTCCTCGTGTATTGATTATGGATTGCACATACAAGACGAATAGATATCGTCTTCCTCTGTTAGAGATTGTGGGGGTGACATCAACTAATCTCACATTTTCTGTTGCTTTTGCATACATGGACTCTGAGCGGGAAAATAACTATACATGGGCATTAGATAGATTGCGCAGTGTCATGGATGCTGATGTTTTGCCTGAGGTGATAATCACAGATAGAGATTTGGCTCTATTGAATGCAATTAAGAGGGTATTTCCTACATCTTCACATATGTTATGTAGATGGCATATTAGTAGGAATGTTCTGGCTCAATGCAAAAGATTATTTGAAACAAAGGAGAAATGGGATATGTTTATAATGAGTTGGAATATACTGGTCCTGTCAGCCACAGAAGATGACTATAATGTTCGTTGGAGTGCACTTCAGAGAGATTTCAGTTCGTATCCAGATGCCTTGCGATATGTATCAGATACCTGGTTGAGCAAATACAGGGAAAGATTTGTCTCAGCATGGACGGACAATTATAGGCACTACGGGAATGTGACAACAAATAGGTATTACAAGAAAAAGATTTCCCTTAGCAATTCATATATTATATTTTTATCTTTGATATATAACTTTGATCTAATTTCTTACTTTACTAGGGCTGAAAGTGCACATGCAAGGCTTAAAAGACAGCTTGGTTCAAGCCAAGGTACTTTCGAGTCTTCTTGGACAAAAATAAATAGTTTGATTGAGCTGCAGCACAGCGACATTAAAGCCTCATTCGAGAAGAGTTTGACGGTCGTGCAACACAACTTTAAGCCTGCTGAATTCAAAGAACTGCGAGGATTCATATCTATATGTGCATTAAATCATATCCTTGCCCAATCGAATCGGGCCAATTCAGCTGAGATTCATGAATCAGCTTGTGGGTGTGCTATTCGACGCACACATGGCTTACCATGTGCTCATGAGATTTTGCGGTATAGGATGAAAGGTCGGCCTATTCCCCTCGACTGCATAGATCCTCATTGGACGAAACTTGATATGCAGCCTGCTAAAAATGTGCAAAGTGTGAAGTTGACCTGTAAACCAGAGTTGAATATAATTGCCGAGAAATTCGAGCAGTTAGATGGGGCATCTCAATTGCAAATGTTAAAGAAATTAAGAGAGATTGCAAGTCCTGATAGTACATCTCTTGAAGAACCTGCGAAAAGGAAGATCGGTATACGTGGGCGGCTTCATTGGAGGTTGATACTTCTACTCGCCGTGACCCTTCCGCATTTGAGTTGGTTCTATCTGGACAGGATAGTTATTCACCTGGTTCGCAGCAAAATATTTTAGGGATCCCAAGGATGCAGATGCAGAAGGGGCAGCCAAAGAAGAAGGTACGAAGCTTTTCTTTAATATAGCTTATCGTTATATTTTATATAATTCATATCATTCAATACAATTTGTAGGTTATTCGTCAACGAATCCGGTCACATAAGCCAATGATCTATATTAATCAACTTCCAGACGGGTTGAGGGCATTCATCCAGCACATCAAGGATGTCAAAGCTGATGGCAACTGTGGATTCGAGCAATTGCTGACTTACTTGGCTTCGGAGAGGAAGATTGGCCACGTGTCAGGAGGGATTTATTACATGAGTTGAACTGTCATATAGAGCACTATCGCGCATTGTATGCTGTCGAGGGGAGGGTTGACGAGATCGCTCATGCATTATCATATTTTGAGGATTGTCCGCCATATGACCGGTGGATGACCATGCCAGATATGGGGCATCTTATAGCATCATGCTACAATGTTGTCCTGTACCACCTCTCCTTGCAACAATGTCTGACTTTCTTACCGCTCAGATCGGTGCCTCTTCCTCTTGTATCCCGTAAAGACATTGCAGTGGCCTTCGTTAATAGCAACCATTTTGTTGAGGTATTAAATATATTACTCTTTGTCAATTTAAGACATTGCTGTTATTCTTGACGATTTTTTAAACTTGATTACTCTTTGTAGGTTTTCTTGTTGCCGGGTCATCCAGTACCGCCAATAGCAACCAACTGGTTAAAATACCATTTACCTTGTGCTTCCGGATGGGCCAATTCTTATGAATCTAGGATTCAACAGTTCAGAGAAAATATATCGTCCGATGTTATACTTAGCGAGACTGTTGAGTTGTAGAGTGCATTGGTTGTTACAAAGTCAACATTTTGTTTATGTAACATTCAATGCAATTGAAATGAAATGAAAGTTTTGAATATCATTTTTTTTATCTTCTTATGTGTGCAAATTGTTTGTATACACTTCGATCAATGTCAAACATTCCATCCCGTGCCATCCCGTTCCATTCGTGCCATCCCGTGCCGGTATGTGCCGGACCAATATGCGAAGAAGATCCAAATAAGCCAATAATACGCTGCCGGGCCATCAATTAGTGCCCCGTGCCGGCCCGTGCCGGTGGCGTGCCAAATTTTATTAAAGATTTTGAAATAACTCAATAAATCACTCATTTTAAAATATTGAAAAAATAATTTGAGTACCCTCTTGTCTGCGCACCCGACGGCCCGGGCCCCATATCCTCGGACCCATTCCACACAACCAAAAGCCCGTGCCGAATTAACCTCCGTTCGGTCTGACAGAGCCGAACAGAGGCAAACTGTTCGGCCTGTGTGGCCGAACAATGCCTCTGTTCGGGCCTCTGTTCGGTGGCCGAACAGAGGCCATTGTTCGGCACACAGGCCGAACAGGTTTTTAACCGTGTTCGGTCCTGTGTGGCCGAACAATGCCTCTGTTCGGCCACACTGGGCCGAACAGAGGCAATTTGTTCGGCACACAGGGCCGAACAGTTTGCCTCTGTTCGGCTCTGTCAGACCGAACGGAGGTTAATTCGGCACGGGGCTTTTGGTTGTGTGGAATGGGTCCGAGGATATGGGGCCCGGGCCGTCGGGTGCGCAGACAAGAGGGTACTCAAATTATATTTTCAAATTTTAAATTGAGTGATTTATTGAGTTATTTCAAAATCTTTAATAAAATTTGGCACGCCACCGGCACGGGCCGGCACGGGGCTTTGTGGTTGAGTGGAATGTCGAGGAGGATATGGGTCCCGGGCCATCTGGTGCGCAGATCGGCACGGGGCAGCAATTGATGGCCCAGGCGTAATATTGGCCCGGCAAGCGTTTCATTGGCACGGCACGCCTTTGATTGGCCTTTGATATTTTTCAATAACAAATGTCATTATATTTTAGATATAATCAATGTGATTTGCGCGATAATTGTGCGGTGTTAATACAAGCGGCCCGGCACGTACCGGCACGGGATGGCACGGATGAAACGGAATGGCAAGGGATGAAATGTTTGTAAATAAGATAAAAAATTTGGAATTGAAACTTTCATTTCATTTCATTTGCTTTGAATGTTACATATAACAAAATATTGACTTTGTAACAAGCAAAAGTAATACAAATCCCAATCAATCCCCAGCCCGTCGTCGTCGACGCCTATACTGCTGTGTGGGTGCCCGACTAGATCCAGGAACATCAGGTCGTGCATGACTGGGTCCAGGCACATCAGGTGTCGCATGACTAGGTCCAGGCACATCAGGCTCAACAGTCGAGATGTGCTGACCCTGCAGAACATCAACCATATGCGACATAACATCGTACATGTAGTCGGTCCCAAATGATGCAATCTCCACCCGACCCATATGTAGAGTGTTGGTACCAATGCTGATGGCATCCTCACAGCGCCGCCGGTAAACGTCAAGATCAACATCGACATCTTCAGTTCGTGCACGATCATATATGCTGGATCGGCTCTCTGGGGGGTGGACAACCAAGTGCGTGATACGAGAATACCAATCCATATATCCTGGAACACAGTCCGATGGTCGGACAACCGGATGGCTCCTACGACGTTGGCTCAGTACGTGATCCTCCCACTCCTCCCATAACTGATCCAAGAAGACATATGCAATACGGTACGATCCTGCTGTCGGTCCTCTACTGGCTCGCGCAGGGGCTAGTGGCGCGCGAGGGATCGTCTGTATCCGACCAAACTGTCGTAGAACCCTTTCAGGATGATAGGGTTCTACGACATCCATACACTTTAGGCATCCACTGAAGAATGCAATGTCTAGGAACGGACGATCAGCTCGCTGATGACGATGGGGATCCCAAATGACCTGCAACATATAAACAATACCCAGCTAGGTCATATATAGCAAATTAAAAAAACTTAAATATACAAGCGACACATCATGGTACATACCTGATCGGCCCTCAAAACGTCCAATGACTCACGAAGAACAACTAAATGGTCCATCGAGGTACGTGATGGAGTGCCAGGATGCCAACGCTGCACGCGGGGCCTCGCATCAGTATAATCAAGGGATGGATGAGGAGTGAGATCTGGAAAATGCTCATAAATCCAAGCCTGGAGCAGCGTCATGTATCCACTGATCTGTCTAACTGATGCCCTAGACGCAATCCCCAGCTGACGGTACAAGAAAGTCAAAGCAGCGGCACCCCAGGAATATGATCTCACTCTATCCAAATCCCTAAATAGAGCAAGATAAGCTATAGGCACCCTCGTTCCACTTTTATCAACAAAGAGTGTGCACCCTATCAAAAATAGCAAATACCCCCGCGCTGCACACTCTATCCTGTGATGACTATCTCTATCAGATACAGTGTGAAAATGACTCTTCAGCCACTCTAACCTAACAGACTGACCACGTACAGATAGAACCTCCTGACGCGCATCTGTATCTGACACACCCAATAGCTCAACAAGGATGTCCTCAGCTTCCCGATCGCTCATCCTCTCACATGACACTGAGGAACCCGTGACAGTAATCCCTAAGATGGCGGCTACATCGTCCAATGTAATAGTCATCTCGCCACAGGGTAGATGGAAGGTGTTCGTCTCGGGCTGCCATCTCTCTACAAAGCCGGAGACAAGAATCTTATCGGTGAACCGATAAGAGGAGTGCACTAGATCTATAAGGCCCGACTGCTCTATGATTGCCCTGAACTTCCTATTTGATTGCCTTGATTCCCACCACTGCCATTCAGCTACCTTGGCAGCATGGTTCATGCACTTCAGTGGAGCCCGTTCCTGTAATATAAATGCCATTAATAATTTATATCACAGCATCGTAATGATACATTAAAGAAAGTAAAATGCAATAGCAATTAAATAATACCTGTTGCCTCCAGATCGAGGCTGCTATATGTGTCCTGAAACTACTCAGGACAGACTCATCCTCTGGACCTCCTGGACATGGCCCGACAGCTTCACCCTCAACGTCCATAGCGGGCATGTCCTCGTCTACGGCCTCAGCAGGGGGCGATGGTGCAGCAGGAACCTCGGCCTCAGCATGACCGGCACGACGTCTTCTGGCTGACGCCGTGGGTCTAAATCGCGAGGAACCAGCATCCATATCTGAAACTGAGTATCAGCATATACGTCAATCAAAATGCAATTCAAGTAGACTGAAACTGAACAAAAATTCAGATTTACATTTATGAATTATAAGACTAAATTGACCAAGAATGACAAGCCAATAAGTGCAATTGCCAAAATTCAGTAGTGTTATGTGCAAGTGGGTTAATAAGTTTACTGTTAACGATCTGGGAGCTCCCATGCCTCCCATGCCGGATAACCCGCCGGAGAGGGAGCACCGGGCGGGAATGCCGCCGGCATTCACAAAAAAAAAAAAAAACCTTAACGGGGAAGGGACGGCGGGCCGCCGGCTCCCTTCCTCGTTCTCATGCCGGACCGCGGCATGGGAGCTCCCATGCTCCCATGCCGGACAACCCGCCGGAGAGGGAGCTCCGGGCGGGAATGCCGCCGGCACTCACAAAAAAAAAAAAAATTGCTTAACGGGGAAGGGAGCCGGCGGGCCGCCGGCTCCCTTCCTCGTTCTCATGCCGGCCGCCGCCGGCATGGGAGCTCCCATGCCGGACAACCCGCCGGAGAGGGAGCTCCCGGCGGGAATGCCGCCGGCACTCACAAAAAAAAAAAAAAAAAATTGCTTAACGGGAAGGGAGCCGGCGGGCCGCCGGCTCCCTTCCTCGTTCTCATGCCGGGCCGCCGCCGGCATGGGAGCTCCCATGCCGGACAACCCGCCGCTCCGCCGGCATGGGAGGTAAGTAAAAAAAAAAAAAAGGGACTCACCTGGCCGGAGATCCGCCGGGAGGGGAGGAGGAAGCTCCGCCGGGAGAGGAGGAGGATCGGTGGAGGGCGGGAGGGGGGGCGGCGCGGACGGGGAGGGGTGGGTGGGTGTGCTGAGAAATTTGAGGGGTGAAAGGGTGTGAGGGTAATTTAGGGATTAAAAAAAATATGGGTGGGTGTAGTGAGTTAAAATTATGGGTGTAGTTAGCAAATTTTTTTTTTTAAATGCGGGTGCTGAGAGATTTTTGTGGGCGCCAATAGAAGCTCCCCTTCCCATGCCGGGTGCGGCCGGCGCTCTGCTGTAGAGTGCGCCTCGTTTCAACGTCTGCATAGAAATTTGTATGCGAATTCACGATCCGTCCGTTACATGGCCACAAGAACGGTAGATATAGAGTCTGCATCGAAATTTTTATGCGGGAACTTGCAAAAGAAGTTGCCGTGCAGGCGGGGGTTTGCTCGGAACGTTGAAAGAGACCAGAAGGGAACCGAGTTGCCATCGATCGTGTTTCGGAAACTGGAACGCTGGCAAAGCAGCGCGGTGATATTGTGGTGCATAAGTTCGGCGGTGCGAGTATGAATGGACGGTCCCTGATCTGGTGGGCCACAATGATGGAGACCACTGCTCTGCGAACCTCGTGATTCGCTAAGCATGGCCGTTGGATGGCGTCATTCGTCATGCGGAGAATGAGCGGCTCAGATTGAAAATGAGAACGGGGGATCGCCGCTCTCTCGCGGGCTCGGGAGTCGGGCGTTGCCTTTTGATGTCGCGTTTGGGCAACGCTAATATAATATTATCGAGGTTGAAACATTCCAAGTAATCTCACTTGATAATCAAATTATCAAGAGTACAAGACTACATTGTCCGATAATATTTATATACATAATATATATAATATATCCTATATTACGTTATATAATATTAATATAATGTTACGCATGCTGGCTGAGATATGGGCGAGGATGCTGACGGAGGATGAGAGAGTGCGCGAGAACCATAAACGTAATTAGAATGATAAATTAAGTATTTATTATTGCGGTACAAATTATAAACTTACAGCAACATCATAACCATCAAAGGATAAGAATGAATCCTGATGACGCCCAATCACCGATCTGAATGTCGGAAACGAAATGCTTTTCGAACCTTTGCTTCATCAAGTTGCCTGCAAAGAAGTCCCAAGATCGAAGAGGATTCTCTGGTGGGACCCTCCGATGCCCAAGTTAGCAATTGAGGTCACAGCTGAAGAGGAGCTCGAGTGAGCCCTTTTTGTATGAAAAAAAGATCTCAGAGATGAGGGATTCCTTTCTGAGTGCTAAGACAGCGATTTTGGGAATTATCGCACTACCTGTTTTAGAGAGTGGATTCACTTTTTATAGGGGTTAACATGATCACGTGGGATTCCATGAGGAAGGAATATCCGCGGGTTCTTAGAAGTTGTGCGGATCTGGGCTGGTTGGTGGGTCCAGTCCCATCGGAGAGGGAGAAAATGATGGTTGGTGGGTTAAGTCCCATCAATCAATGGGACTGCTGAGTTGTTAGGTCTAATCCCATCGACAACATGGCCAGTGGGTAGGTGGATCTGGCGTTGTCAAGCGGCGCGAGTCAAAGAGGTGGTTTCTGAACTGCTGGGGCCATGCTAGGGCCGATCTAAAGAGAACTAGGACATCTCGACCTTCCCGGGGGAGCCGAGGCTGAGCCTGATTAACCAGGGTCGGCCGGGGCCGACCTCCCCGGCCAGGAAGTACCGGGCGGGGCTGGCCAAGGATGGCCTGGGCCGACTCGGCGGGCTTGGAGACGCCGGGGCCGAGAGGGGCCGGCCAGGGATGGCCTGGGCCGACTCGCGGGCCCGGAAACGACAGGGCCGAGAGGGGCCGGCCAGGGATGGCCGGGGCCGACTCGGTGGGCTCGGAGACGCCGGGGCCGAGAGGGGCCGGCCAGGGATGGCCTGGGCCGACTCGGCGGGCTTGGAGACGCCAGGGCCGAGAGGGGCCGGCCAAGAATGGCCGGGGCCGACTCGGCGGGCCTGGAAACGCCGGGGCCGAGAGGGGCCGGCCAGGGATGGCCGGGGCCGACTCGGCGGGCTCGGAGACGCCGGGGCCGAGAGGGGCCGGCCAGGAATGGCCTGGGCCGACTCGGCGGGCCTGGAAATGCCGGGGCCGAGAGGGGCTAGCCAGGGATGGCCGGGCCGACTCGGCGGGCTCGGAGACGCCGGGGCCAAGAGGGGTCGGCCAGGAATGGCCTGGGCTGACTCGGCGGGCCTGGAGACGCTGGGGCCGAGAGGGGCTGGCCAGGAATGGCCTGGGCCGACTCGGCGGGCCTGGAGACGCCAGGGCCGAGAGGGGCTGGCCAAGAATGGCCTGGGCCGACTCGGCGGGCCCGGAGACGCCGGGGCCGAGAGTGGCCGGCCAGGAACGGCCGGGACGCAAAAATGCTCTAGTTTTGTTGAGATTGCCCCTGCGGCTGCACGTGGCTACACCAACCACATCAGATGCCCCCCCGCCCCTGAGCGCTAAGGACCATGCGCCTGCTGCCCTTTGGGCGAAAGGGGGGCGAAAATTAAAAAGGAATGATTGCTTCTTTTGGTGCGCTTTAAATGGGCTAATGAGTTGGCGCTTGGTTTCGAGGCAGTGTCTCTTCGAAGACTTCCCGTAATCATGCGTTAGGTGGGGTTGACGTTGGCGCCGGACGCTCCGGAGAAAGAGCTCATCGAGTAGTGGAGAAAAGGAAAGGACATCATTGCTGCCCCATTTTCTATGCCCCACGATTGGCCAGGGATCATGTCTCTTGCGGAAACGAGGCAGCATGTCTCGGGCCGAGGTGAGATTTCCGGCTGGCAGCCTGCAGCGCAATGGACACGCCAGGTGGTAGGATCTCGGGCGGCGCTAGCCGGAAACAGGGGCTATAAAAGCCTTCCAAGGGCCTGTAGAAACCTTTACGCTGCCATTGCTTTCTCTACTTCCTTCTTCTTTGAGTTCCTCTTCTGTGACCTGAGCCTTTTCAACTCCCAGGTTAGTCTTATCCCCTTCTTTTCCTATGGACCGTAGCGTCATTAGGGAGGGTAAGAGACCTGCAGAGGAGTCTTCCCAGTCTGATAGCGAAAACCAGGCCCCTGCGACTAGTAGCCAAATGCTTCGACCGTCGGGCGGCGTCGTTATCCGCGACCCATCAAGGGCATTAGGACCTCCGCCTACCTCTGGTCCTCCCATTAGGGCAGTCTCCCTGTCCTCTCGCCGTCTGGCCCTTCCACCGGCGGTGAGCTTTGATCCAGCGGGTCCGTCGGGGGTAGCCTCAACCATGACCCCTAAGGATGTATAGGCCATTAGGGCTAAGTTCTGGTCCCTGATTTCATCGGCCTGTCCGTGCCGGGGCCCGAAGATAGGGTGATTTTTGACCATCCAGGTCGGGTCGCTCTATATGAGGAGTTCTTCCGGTGTGGGCTGCGCCTTCCCTTTTACCCTTTCTTTCTTGACCTTTTAGAGAGGTATAGATTAGTGCCGGCACAGTTGACTCTGAATTCGATTTGTATCATTTGCGCCTTCGTCATCCTTTGCCACTTTGAGGGGGCCTGTCCAGAGTTGTCCCTGTTTCGAGCCTTTTACAAACTCCGCCGTCAAGGCGAGGGGGCCTGGTGGGCCTTTACCACCAGGCTGGGTAGAGCCTTCCCCCTAAGCCTCTCGTCCAAAATTAGAGGGTGGAAGTCTAGGTTCCTTTTTGCTCATATTGAGGGGGTGAGAGCTGTTTGGAGGGAGCCTGATACTGGCTCCAACGATGACTCCTCCGTAAGGGAGAGAGATAAGGATCTGTTTACCCAGTTATCCAATTGTTAGATCCCCGGCTATAAGGAACTCCTGTCTGAGGAGAACCTGATAGAGGCCGAGTTGGCCCCGGCGACCGGTGAGCCTGAATCCCTTTGTCCCATTTTTCTGTTTACTGCGTGTCGCCGCTAATGCCGATTATCTTTTCTTGTGCAGCCATGAAGTTCTCCGTTAACGAGTTCGCGGCCATCGCAAGGCAGAAGAGGCCGGCGACCTGAGAGTCGTCTAGGCCGTCGAAGAAGCTTCGGAGAAGGGAGCCGGCCAGGCCGGCCACAGCCCCCACAGCCCCAATGCCTGTGGAGGAACCGGTCGAGAGGAAGCCGATGGTGAGAGTGGCCCAAAGGCTAGCCGGGGCCGAAGTTGAAGAGGAGGAGATCCCAGCCACCACTGAAATACCGGTGGTGGTTTTGGATGAAGAAGCCCCTGTCACCACCGACGTGCCTGAGGCGGGGTGGGTTACCGTTGCTGTTGGCCCCCCGGCTGCAGCAGAGCCAGGGAGGGAGAGCGCTCCCCCAATCGCCGGCGAGGGGAGTGTGTTGGCCCAGATGGCAACCCAAGAGGGGGGGGGGTGAATTGGGTTCTTAAAAATTTAAGTCCTTTTTAACTTTAATGATTATTAGCAAGATGTGCAAGTGAGATTAACTTAAAACAAGCAATTAACAAGAGAGATAGAGTGAGAGAAAATGAACACGGCAAACACAAAAGTTTTATAGTGGTTCGGTGTATCCAACACCTACATCCACTCCCAAGGATCACTTGGGTCCACTATAATCACACCGATTACAGCTGAGTTGTTTTACAAGATCACAACTCTAACTTGTTGTTTTCACCGGGATCACAACGAACCCAGCTGGTTTTGCGGGCTTACCAGCACAAAACCCTACACGTTGTTTTGCGGGCTAACAACAAACCTAACTCGTTGTTTTCACGGGATCACAACGAACCCAACACAAGCACTCCGGCTTGTAACGAGGTAAACCTACCTCCACTGATTCAATCCACTGATTGAACCAGTAACCAAGTGAAATCAAAGTATTTGTAACAAAATGCTCCTTCTTGAGCAGATATACAAATTTAAGAATAAATAAAAACTAGGGTTAGAAACGCCTGATGGTTTTCCGGATGATTGCAGCGATGGCTTTCTCCCTTTTCTCCTTGAAAAGTTGAATCGATGCCTCAGCAAGATTCCTCAATCGTTGAAAAGCTTTGGAGAATGTGTTGCCTCTTTTTGAACTTGGGAATGGCTGAAGATTTTGCACGTTGGATTGCTTTTTGCCTTCCTCTTGAGCTTTGAGAGTGATTAAATGATGCACACGAATCTCTCTCTCAAATGCAAAGATTGAATCTCTCCTTGAATCAAATGATTCTACAATACTCTCAGTTTTCCCTTTTTTGATATTCAATAGGCTCTCTCTATTTTCTCTCTTGCTCTTCTATTTCTCTTTTCTTTTTCAATCTCTTTTTCTATTTGAATCTGGCTCTCTATTTATAGATCCTGAAAAGATATAGCCGTTAGACACAGTAAAATATAGCCGTTGATTCAAAATATTACCGTTGGTGCTGATGTGTCAACTCAAAAATTATCGCCCAGATTCCGGGAGTCGGCTCGAGTACTGTGCGAGTCGGCTCGAACACGCGAATCCAGAAACGCACCAAAAAGTGAATCTTCAGGGGTCGACTCGCGAAAAGCTGGGAGTCGACTCTTGACTTTCAGGGGTCGACTCGCGAAAAGCTGGGAGTCGACTCGAGAGGCACTCAAAAATGAGTCTTTCTGCCGTCTGAGCGAGTCGGCTCGAGACAGTCGAGTCGGCTCGAGAAGGTTCAGGGGTCGACTCTTGAAAACTCAAGTGTCGACTCGAGACAACATTTCAGGGAGTCGACTCGGAAACTCTCGAGTCGGCTCGGGACTGATACAAAAATCAGAAAACATTCTGATTTGCTTTGAAAATCATCCCAACCAATTTTGAAATATAAATATGACTTGAATAATGTTGATTTAACAGTAATGCTCAATTTCAAAACATTTTCATTAATTCATTGATCTTTAAAAGAGTGGTATAGAAATCATTTTTGAATTCATAAGTATAGCTCACTGAAACATATATTCAATTGAAAAAAACTCATTACACATTAACAGTTCATAGTTTCCAATTTGAAATTGCTCATAGTAAGAATATTTCATTGATTGACTTAACATGTTCATAGCCTTTTAGAAAGTAAAGTAATGTCTTTTGGAAATCATCAAAATCAATAAGTTGGGGCAATTATGTTTCAATAATTTCTCAACAATCTCCCCCTTTTTGATGATGACAAAAACATTAAGTATATGCGAGTTAAACTTGAAAAAAAATTTGTGATTCTATAATCAAAATTTATGTTCATGGAAAGGCTCCCCCTCAATGAGGTAGCTCCCCCTATGAAACTCATAATTCATTCAAAATTTTAAATTTTAAGCTTTGAGCAAAATACTTAAGTTATCTCTTCCCCTTAATAATACTCAAAATTTTCTCTCCCCCTTTCAGAGTCTTAAATTGCATATACGATTAAATACATTTCTCCCTTTTAATGATTTCTTCCTCTTAAAGAAACTTAACAAACTTGAAAAATTGAAAGCATATACGATTTAAATCTCCCCCTTTTTTGTAATCAACAAAAAGGTTAAGAAATACATTAATGTATTCAAGGTATATTTCAACTTATTTAATATTAAACATCATATCTCAAATGTACACAACATTGAAATGAACTGAATTTCATTAACATCAAAAGCATTACATCAAAGTTCAATTACTACAAATAACTGCAAATTACATAACTGCAAATTTCACATTCATTACATCAAACTGAAATACATAAAGAGAAATCAAAAATGTTGCCTAGTAATTCTAGTTAAGTGTTCTATAATCTTATGCATTCCTTCACATTGAATCTTGACATAATCTTTTAGTTTTTCATCAACAAACTTGCATGCACTTGAAATTTTGTCTTGAAGCTCTGCATTACTTTTTGCATAAGTCTCACCATCTCCACAAATATCCTTCAATTCTTCAAATATATTCTTCAAATCTTCATTTAGAGAGGAGGTGGATGAGCTAACATTGGCTTCAATAGAAGATACTCGATCATTAATAGAATAAAGTGCTTCCTTCAAGTTCATAAATTTTTCATCAAATTCAGTCTTCAATCTAGTCTCATGCTCAATTAACTCTGATTTGAATAGAGACCTAAGCTGCTCTAACTGAGTGTCTGAAAAACTGACAGATGTAGAACAGAGGTCTGAACTGGAGCAGATGTAGATGCAGAAGCAGGAACTGGAATATCTGATGGAGCTGGAACTGGGTCTGGTATGAATGAAGTCTGAGGTGGCTCTGGAGATGAATGTCTAGGTGCCTCAGCTCTATCCTCTAAACTGTTCTTCCTTTCCCAAATTCCATTCCTTTTGATAAATCCCATTCTGTTGATAGTGGCCAAGGTATAATAGTCTGTGTGTCTCAATTCCTTCTTGGGCTCACTGTCACTAAACATAATCCCTTGGCTCCTGAACAACTGAGTCAAGATCATACCATAGGGAAGACATGATTTCCTTTTACTTCCACAATCAGCCATGTACCATAAAATCATTCTAGGCAGATTAAAAGGCTTTCCTGATACTATAGCATCCATAATAAAAATGTCCCTCTCTGAAACATAGTCAAACCTGCCAGTCTTGGGAAATAAAACCTACTGCAGATATTATGTAAAAGCCTTAGCTCCAATGGTAGTTGACTTGCAAGAACTTCCTCAAATCCTTCAAAGTCCCTATTAATAGTCTGGTGAGAGCAGGAGATCTATCCTCTGGGCAAATGTGCAGGTCCAGACAATGGTAAGGTTAAAAGTCTAGATAAGATGGTGTCAGTAATGTTTAGACCTATGCCTCTCACTATGCTTACTAACCCATTGTCTCCTCTAGTCAAATTCTTATAAAATTCTTTACCAAAGCTGGATAAGTAGGACAATCCAATGAACAAATTTTCTCAAGTCCCATTTCTAATAACTGTCTTCCTATAATGAATCCCTCATTTTCAAAAAGCTCAAAATTGACCTTCCTCCCGTTGTCACAACTACTAGCAAGAGGTCTACCTGAGGGTTGGAAGCTGGAGCAGGAGAATCACTGGAAGAAGAAGACGTAGAATCCACGGACGGCTCGCGGACGGGTCGTCGCACGGTCCTTTTCCTCTTCATCCCGGCGCTCTACTGCTAGCTCCACGGTTTTGGGTGCCATAGATTGAGTGGAGTGATTAATCGGAAGTATTTGGAAGATTTGGAGGGTTTGGGAGATTTTTGTAGAGAGAAACGAAAGATTAGAAATGATAGGAATGACCGTCGGGTCGACTCGTGCCCTAGATAATCAACCTGGGACCACGTCGAGTCGACTCGCGCATAACCTCGAGTCGGCTCGCCTAAATCACAGAGAAATCCCGAACTCGAGTCGACTCGCTCATACCAGGAGTCGGCTCCCAAGTTTCAGAGAAACTCGAGTCGACTCCGGTACACACCGAGTCGGCTCGGAGACCATTTCAGAACAAAAAAGATTGAAAATTTTCTGAATGTTTGAAATGATTCCGGATTTGATTTTGAGTATGATTCATAATCATTGAGTCTTGATAAATCATTTTGATATGAATTCTAGATAATATTTCCTTAAGATTTTTAGAAAATTTATTCAAAAGGATTACAAATTCCTAATTCTCCTCTAAGATATTCAAACCTTTCTTCACTTAGGGGTTTTGTAAAGATGTCAGCTAATTGTTCTTCAGTGTTTACATAATCTAAACAAATTTCATCATTAGCTACATGTTCTCTTATAAAATGATATCTAATTTCTATGTGTTTTGTCCTTGAGTGTTGAATTGGATTTTTCGTTAAATTGATTGCGCTAGTATTATCACATTTTATGGGTGTCTTATTAAGTTTGATACCATAGTCTTCAAGTTGTCGCTTAATCCATAGGATTTGCGCACAGCAACTTCCAGCTGCTACATATTCAGCTTCAGTAGTTGATAATGCAACTGAATTTTGCTTTTTGCTAAACCATGTGATTAAGTTACTGCCTAAGAAATGGCATGCACCACTTGTGCTTTTTCTATCAATTTTACATCCGGCATAATCAGAATCTGAATATGCAATTAGGTTTAATGTGGAGTCTCTAGAATACCATAAACCTACATTTTTGTTCCATTTAGATATCTTAAAATTCTTTTAACAGCTATTAAATGTGATTCTTTAGGTTCAGCTTGAAATCTAGCACACAAACATACTGCAAACATTATATCTGGTCTACTTGCTGTTAAATAGAGAAGGGATCCGATAATACCTCGATAATACTTCTGATCAACCTTCTTACCTTCTTCATCTTTGTCTAGCTTGCATGAAGGACTCATTGGTGTTCCAAGGGGTTTCATTGTTTCCATACCAAACTTTTTGAGTAGTTCTCTTGTGTACTTGGTTTGGTTGATAAAGATTCCCTCCTTGCATTGTTTGATCTGGAGTCCAAGGAAGAAGTTGAGTTCTCCCATCATGCTCATCTCGAATTCTCCCTGCATCAACTTTGCAAATTCTTGACAAAGAGATTCGTTAGTAGCACCAAAAATAATGTCATCTACGTATATTTGTACTACAAGTAAATCTTTACTTTTTCTTTTTAAAAACAAAGTTTTATCAACATTTCCTCTTGTAAAATCATTTTCTATTAAAATTTACTTAACCTATCATACCAAGCTCTAGGTGCTTGTTTCAAACCATATAAAGCTTTGTGCAATTTAAAAACGTGATTTGAAAACTCGTGATCTTCAAAACCTGGTGGTTGTTCTACATAAACTTCTTCATTAATAAATCCATTTAAAAATGCGCTTTTTACATCCATTTGAAATAGGTTAATGTTCATATGACATGCAAATGCAAGTAAAAGTCTAATGGCTTCTAGTCTAGCTACAGGTGCAAAGGTTTCATCAAAATCAATACCTTCTTCTTGACTATATCCTTTAGCAACCAATCTAGCTTTGTTTCTAATTACTATGCCATTTTCATCTAACTTATTTCTAAAAACCCATTTAGTTCCTATATTGAATGGTTTTTAGGTCTTTCCACTAAAGTCCAAACATTATTTCTAGTAAATTGATTTAGTTCTTCTTGCATAGCTAACATCCAATTATTATCTTTTTCAGCTTCTTCTATAGTTTTAGGTTCTATTTGTGATACAAATGCAAGATGATTACTAATATTTCTCATGTATGATCTAGTCCTTATTCCTTGAGATGGATCACCTATAATCAATTCCTTAGGATGACTATAAGCATATCTCCAGTCTCTTGGAAGATCTACATCATTATGATCATTATTAACATCATCATCCTTATGTGAATCATCATCTTTAGCCTCTTGTTCATGATCAGAAGATACTTCAATATTAAGTTTTTCAAGATCTTTTTCAATTATGTTTGTATCTTCCTCATCATCAATCTTTTCAGATCCAGTGCTAAAGATTCATCGAAACTACATGAATGGATTCTTCAACTACTAAGGTTTTCTTGTTAAAGATTCTATATGCCTTACTAGTTGTTGAATAACCTAGAAAAATTCCTTCATCAGATTTAGCATCAAATTTTCCTAAGTTGTTTTTACCATTATTATGAATGAACATTTACATCCAAATGCATGAAAGTATTTTATATTTGGTTTTCTTTCATTCCATAATTCATAAGGTGTTTTCTTTAATATTGGTCTTATTAAAGCTCTATTTAAGATGTAACATGCTGTGTTAATTGCTTCCGCCCAAAAATACTTTGGTAAGTTGCTTTCACATAGCATGGTACGGGCCATGTCTTCTAAAGTCCTATTCTTTCTTTCAACTACACCGTTTTGTTGTGGAGTCCTAGGGGCTGAAAAATTATGATTAATTCCATTTTCAGTGCAGAAATTTTCAAATAAGTGATTTTCAAATTCTGTTCCATGATCACTTCTTAGAGATACTATAGTAGTGTTTTTCTCATTTGTGACTTTCTTGAAGAATTTCAGGAATATCGAGAAAGTCTCATCTTTGTGAGCTAAAAACATTACCCAAGTATATCTAGAATAATCATCTACAATCACTAGACCATATTTCTTTCCTCCTAGACTTGTGGTTCTAGTTGGTCCAAAAGGTCCATGTGAAGTAGCTCTAGTCCCCTAGAAGTTGAAACAATGTTTTTAGATTTGAAAGAACTTCTAGTTTGTTTTCCAAATTGACATGCATCACAGATTTTATTATTTTCAAAATCTAATTTAGGTAAACCTTTGACTAAATCCATTTTAATTAGTTTTGAAATAAGGTGTGTGCTTGCATGACCTAATCTACGATGCCACAACCAACTAATATCATTAATGTTAGCATTATCAGCAATTAGGCAATGACTACTCTCAGAAGTTTTGTCTAAGTCAACTAAGTATACATTGCCAAATCTATAACCAGTAAAAACAATGCTATCATCAATAGAATTAGTTACAGTGCAAATAGAAGATTTAAATGAAACATTAAAGTTTTATCACATAATTGACTTATACTAATTAGATTATGCTTCAAACCATCAACATAAAGTACATTATCAATAATATAGATGGAGTTATGCGAACTTTACCAAGGCCCAAAATTTGACCTTTACCGTTATCGCCAAATGTCACAACTCCACCTTTCTTTTCTTCTAGGGTGATGAATTCCTCTTTGTCACCCGTCATATGTCTTGAGCAGCCGCTATCAAGATACCACTTTTTCTTTGATCTTTTGGCTACAAGACATTCCTGCAACATAATTTAACTTTATGTTTAGGTACCCAAGCTTTCTTGGGTCCTTCATGGTTAGCAGCAACAAAAATTGTTCCTTTCGGAACCCATATTTTCTTAGCTTTTATTTTAATTTCTTGTTGTTCATTAAGGTTTTACATTCAAAGGATTTGTGTCCTTTTTCATTGCATTTAAAACAAGTATATTACTTTGGTTAGCTTTTACAAAAATATTCTTTAATGATTTTGTTTTCTTAAAGTGTTATACCCTAACCAGCTTTGTCAAAAACAGCCTTTTGACTATCTAGAATCATGTTTAATTTAGTTGAGCTTAAAGTGAATTTCTCAACAATGTCCTTATATTTTTTAACATCTTTCTTAAGAGAGTCAATTTCTTTAGCTTGCTGTTCTTTATCTAAAGCTAAAGTTTCTATTTGATCTTTTAATCTTTAGTTGAGTTTTTAGTTTCAGATTTTAATAAATCTATTTCTTGATTAATTTCTTTCCTAAGTTCTTCTTTTTCATTAGTTAAGTTCTTAACTTCTAAAGCTAATTCATTTTTACTTTTAGCTAAACTAATGTTATCATTTTTCACAGATTTAAATTTCTTTTTCAAAATTTAAAATCTATCATAAGTTCATTAAAAGCCTCAAACATTTCATCAAAAGTAAAATCATCATTTGAGTTTCAGAACTTACCTCATTGTCGCAGTCGTCGTCGTTGGCCATGAAGCAGATGTTGGCAACTTCCTTTTGCTCTTCTTCTTCCGATGAAGAAGACTCATCAGACCATGTTGCCATGTATGCTTTCTTCTTTTTCTTGTAGGCCTTTTTCAGCAAAGGACAATCATATTTAAAGTGCCCTGGCTTTTTGCACTCATAACATATTAAGGGCTCTTTTTCTTTTTCTTTCTCCTTGTCCTTTTTCTTATCCTTTCTCCTTCATTTCTTGCTCCAAATTTCTTTTTGTGGAATGGCCTTTTTCTCATAAATCTCCTGAATTTCTTGGCCAAGAGAGCAGTTTCATCATCATCTTCATCACTATCATCACTGCTGCTCTCTTCCACTTCTTTTGCAGCCTTTAGAGCAATGGTTTTCTTCTTTTTAGTTTCCTCCTCAATATGCTGCCTCATTGTCAATTCGTGGGTCATGAGAGATCCTAGAAGCTCCTCTAAGGGTAGTGCATTGAGGTCTTTGGCTTCTTGGATTGCTGTGACTTTTGCTTCCCACGATCTTGGCAATGACCTGAGTATTTTGCGAACAAGATCAGCATTAGTATAAACTTTTCCTAGACTTTTCAAACCATTCACAATATCGGTGAATCTAGTGAACATGCATGTGATGGTTTCAGCTTGTTCCATTGTGAACAATTCATATTTATGAACCAAAATATTTATCTTTGATTCTTTTACTTGGTTTGTTCCTTCATGTGTAATTTCCAACCTATCCCATATTTCTTTAGCGGAATTACAAGTAGAGATGCGGTTGAATTCATTTGAATCTAAGGAACAATATAAGATATTAATGGCTTTGGCATTAAGTTGAGCCATTCTCCTATCATTATCATTCCAATCCCTTTCGGGCTTTGGAACAATAGTGCCATCAATAAGGTGTGTGGGTGTACTAGGTCCATTTATATTACACCCCAAAGCTCATAATCAGAAGCTTGAATGAATATCCTCATTCTAGCTTTCCAATATGAATAGTTGGCCATTAAAAAGAGGAGGTCTATTCGTAGAATGACCTTCAGCAAACAAGAACCACTTTGTGTTGCCATAATGACCTTTAGCTCTTGATCGTGAGATCAAACTCTAAATGAGCACTATGCTCTGATACCAATTGTTGGCCCAGATGGCAACCCAAGAGGGGGGGGTGAATTGGGTTCTTAAAAATTTAAGTCCTTTTTAACTTCAATGATTATTATCAAGATGTGCAAGAGATTAACTTAAAACAATATCCAAGCAATAACAAGAGATATAGAGTGAGAGAAAATGAACACGGCAAACACAAAAGTTTTATAGTGGTTCGGTGTATCCAACACCTACATCCACTCCCAAGGATCACTTGGGTCCACTATAATCACACCGATTACAGCTGAGTTGTTTTACAAGATCACAACTCTAACTTGTTGTTTTCACCGGGATCACAACGAACCCAGCTGGTTTTGCGGGCTTACCAGCACAAAACCCTACACGTTGTTTTGCGGGCTAACAACAAACCTAACTCGTTGTTTTCACGGGATCACAACGAACCCAACACAAGCACTCCGGCTTGTAACGAGGTAAACCTACCTCCACTGATTCAATCCACTGATTGAACCAGTAACCAAGTGAAATCAAAGTATTTGTAACAAAATGCTCCTTCTTGAGCAGATATACAAATTTAAGAATAAATAAAAACTAGGGTTAGAAACGCCTGATGGTTTTCCGGATGATTGCAGCGATGGCTTTCTCCCTTTTCTCCTTGAAAAGTTGAATCGATGCCTCAGCAAGATTCCTCAATCGTTGAAAAGCTTTGGAGAATGTGTTGCCTCTTTTTGAACTTGGGAATGGCTGAAGATTTTGCACGTTGGATTGCTTTTTGCCTTCCTCTTGAGCTTTGAGAGTCGATTAAATGATGCACACGAATCTCTCTCTCAAATGCAAAGATTGAATCTCTCCTTGAATCAAATGATTCTACAATACTCTCAGTTTTCCCTTTTTTTGATATTCAATAGGCTCTCTCTATTTTTCTCTCTTGCTCTTCTATTTCTCTTTTCTTTTTCAATCTCTTCTTTCTATTTGAATCTGGCTCTTCTATTTATAGATCCTGAAAAGATATAGCCGTTAGACACAGTAAAATATAGCCGTTGATTCAAAATATTACCGTTGGTGCTGATGTGTCAACTCAAAAATTATCGCCCAGATTCCGGGAGTCGGCTCGAGTACTGTGCGAGTCGGCTCGAACACGCGAATCCAGAAACGCACCAAAAAGTGAATCTTCAGGGGTCGACTCGCGAAAAGCTGGGAGTCGACTCTTGACTTTCAGGGGTCGACTCGCGAAAAGCTGGGAGTCGACTCGAGAGGCACTCAAAAATGAGTCTTTCTGCCGTCTGAGCGAGTCGGCTCGAGTACTGTGCGAGTCGGCTCGAGAAGGTTCAGGGGTCGACTCTTGAAAACTCAAGTGTCGACTCGAGACAACATTAAAAATCAGATAATCACAGGAGTCGACTCGGAAACTCTCGAGTCGGCTCGGGACTGATACAAAAATCAGAAAACATTCTGATTTGCTTTGAAAATCATCCCAACCAATTTTAAAATATAAATATGACTTGAATAATGTTGATTTAACAGTAATGCTCAATTTCAAAACATTTTCATTAATTCATTGATCTTTAAAAGAGTGGTATAGAAATCATTTTTGAATTCATAAGTATAGCTCACTGAAACATATATTCAATTGAAAGAAAACTCATTACACATTAACAGTTCATAGTTTCCAATTTGAAATTGCTCATAGTAAGAATATTTCATTGATTGACTTAACATGTTCATAGCCTTTTAGAAAGTAAAGTAATGTCTTTTGGAAATCATCAAAATCAATAAGTTGGGGCAATTATGTTTCAATAATTTCTCAACAGAGTGGATCGCCAGGGAGGCCCGAGACGGGGCGGAGGCGACCGAGAAGCAGAGGGATGAGCCGAGGAGCTCATCCCACCAACCAGCTTGCCGCCCAGACCGTCTTCAGGCAGAGGGTCCGCATGAGGGACAGACGCGCCTGGTCCCTACCATTGGCAGAATGGCGGATGCCGCCCGAGCCTCCCGTCTCTTATCGGGAGTCCGGGCCGCCGATTTTGAAGAGGAGATGCGGGGGATGAGTCACTCCGCACTCATGGACATGGTTTTGGTCTCCATCATCCAGGTAACCTTTCGTATCTTCTTTCTTTTCCAATGCTTCTCTCTTTGTAGCTAACGTGTTTCTCCTGTTGCAGATGACCAACGGCACCCTTGGGCTTCGCGAGGCGCTGGCCCAGTCTTCCAGCACACTGGCGAAGGCTCTAGCGCGGGTCGACAAATATCAGAAGGAGAGCATGGCGCACGCCGACAGCCTTGCTCGACTTCGCCAGGAGACCGCGGCCCGCGAGGAGGGCTATGCCGGCCGCCTTAAGGAAATGGAGAGCCGAGCCGCTGCATCCGAGGCCAAAATGGAATTGGCCTTGGAAAGGTCGAAGGCCGCCGCGGCGCAGATCAAGGAGCTTACCAGCGGCTCCAAAGCGCAAGGGAGGAGGCCCGGGCCGCCAGGGAGAAGGCCGCTGCTGCGGAGAAAGCGGCAGCAGAAGCTGTTTTGGAGAAGGCCGGTGCGGTGGCCTGCGCTGACGAGGCCAGTGCCTGTGCCGCAGAAGCTGAGGCCAAGGCTTGGGAGGCTGAAAACAAGGTGCAGCGGGCCGAGGCCGAGGCTGGGCAAGCCGTCTCCAAGTTCAAGGCTTTGCCGGAGTTCAGGCAGGAGGTCCTCGAAGCCAGCCTTGACGCTTATCTTCAAGGCTTCGAGATGGGGAAAGTCCGAGTAGCCGCAGCCCTCGAGGTCGACATTGCCGATCTTGAAGACATCCGGGCCGGGGGTCCCGATGAGGAGCCGGCTGGGGAGAAGGACGAGGGGAAGCCTGGCCCCGGCGAGCCTTGAGTTGTATTTTCTTTTTTCTTTATCTTATGTAACTGACCTTGGGCCCAATTTTGTACTTATCTTTGGCTATCAATGAAGAAACTTTTTGTACAAGCTTCTTACTTTTGTACCTCTCTTCCATAGTTAATGAAAAAGTCCTTTACTCAAAATCTCGTTGTGTCTTGATCTGTTTGCTTCTTTCACTTTTGAGAGAAACGCCTTACTGTGCCAAATCAGACATGCCGACGACATTGTAGCTGGATATTGTATCTTCCAAACCGTTCTTTTGAACCTTGAGCGTTGCGCATGTCGGCCGTGCCAAGACCGAACTGCAATTTCGGACTTGGCCAACACTTGAACACATCGCCGAGATGTAAACTGGCTACATGAATGCCCAGTGCTGTTGTAGGCTGTTTGAAAGAAGGCTCGCCTGTGTATGAATCTTTCTGAAGGCTTGGAAAAATTGGCATATGACTTGCTGCCGGGATTAATTTTGGAGGTGTTGAGGCCGACCAGAAATGGTCAGAACCAATTTAGCCATTGTAAGGGCATCAAGGGCAGGTGGAGTTGACCAAAGGAAGTCTATGTCGACTTGCTCGGTGTTGAAAATGCCTGAACCGGTTAGGGCCAATTAGGAAAGGCCACGACCGTGCCGTCTGGTTCAGGGTTCATGGGAGCCAATCAGGGCCCTTTAAAACTATCTTAATAGGCGTGAATTTTGTAAGAGGGGCAACTTGAACGCACATCGAGCTGTTAGGAGAGATACCACCATGCTGGGCCTGAGGGGGGTGGTGCTGATGGTTGCCTTGAACTGCTTCAGTGGTATGTAAGCCGCCTGAAGGGCGACTCAACCGAGTACGAGGCTGTTAGGATCTTGATCGACTCGGGGGCACCGCCGTGCCGGGGACGAGTGGTGTCCCGTTAGCCGCGATGCCAGTGAGTTCCTTTTGAACCACTTCAGGGGTTTGTATGCCATCTGAAGGGTGACTCAGCTGGGTACGAAGCTGTTAGGGTCTTAACCGACTCGGGGGCACCGCCGTGCCGGGGCCGAGTGGTGTCCCGTTAGCCGCGATGCCAGTGAGCTCCTTTTGAACCACTTCAGGAGTTTGTGTGCTACCTTAAGGGTGACTCAGCCGGGTACGGAGCTGTTAGGGTCTTAACCAACTCGGGGGCACTGCTGTGCCGGGGCCGAGTGGTGTCCCGTTAGCCGCGATGCTAGTGAGCTCCTTTTGAACCACTTCAGGGGTTTGTGTGCCACCTGAAGGGTGACTCAGCCGGGTACGGAGTTGTTAGGGTCTTAACCGACTCAGGGGCACCACCGTGCCGGGGCCGAGTGGTGTCCCGTTAGCCGCAATGCCAGTGAGCTCCTTTTGAACCACTTCAGGGGTTTGTGTGCCACCTGAAGGGTGACTTAGCTGGGTATGGAGCTGTTAGGGTCTTAACCGACTCGGGGGCACCGCCGTGCCGGGGCCGAGTGGTGTCCCATTAGCCGCGATGCCAGTGAGCTCCTTTTGAACCACTTCAGGGGTTTGTGTGCCACCTGAAGGCTGTTAGGGTCTTAACCGACTCGAGGGCACCGCCGTGCCGGGGGCGAGTGGTGTCCCATTAGCTGCGATGCTAGTGGGCTCCTTTTGAGAGACTTGGCCCTCGGACGCAAGGGGGAACAGGCTGCTGTGTCAGAAAGGGCCTCCTTTTTACTTCACGCTCCAGGGAATACATCATTGATAATATTGGCGGAGGTTATCCGCTTTCCAGGTATGTGGAATAGGTTTCCCGTTGAGTTCCTCTAATTTGTATGCCCCCTGTGAAGTGTTTCGGTGACGCGGTAAGGACCCTCCTAGTTGGGGGATAGCTTGCCCCCCTCCGTAGGCTTTGAAACCTCAGCTTTTCTCGAAACCAAGTCTTCGCGGCGTAAAACCTTGGGACGAACTCGAGCGTTGTAGTACTTGGCCGCTTGCTGACGGAAGGTTGCCATGCGCAGCCTTGCCCGATCGTGCGCCTCATCTATGAAGTCCAGGTTAGCCCGTATCAGTGCAGAGTTATTTTCTCGTTGAAGGACTCCACACGTGGGCTGGGCAGACCGATCTCGACGGGGATGACGGCTTCAGATCCGAAGGCAAGACTGAAAGGAGTCTCGCCCGTCGGGGCTCTAAGGGTCGTGTGGTAGGCCTAGATCACACTGGGGAGCTCCTCCACCCATTGACCTTTGGACCCGTGTAGCCGGGTTCTGAGTCCTCTAAGGATGGTGCGATTCATGGCCTCGGCTTCTCCGTTGGTTTGAGGATGGCCGACAGAAGTGAATCGGTAATGAATGCCTAGCTCGCCACAAAAGACTTTGAATGCTTCATTGTTGAATTGGCGGCCATTGTCCGTGACGAGGGTGTGGGGCAGGCCGAAACGACATATGATCGACTTCCAGAAGAAGGCTTTGACTTTGCTTTCGGTGATCTTGGCCAGTGCCTCGACCTCAACCCACTTGGTGAAGTAATCGATGGCGACTAGCAAAATCTCCGCTGCCCTGAAGCTGAGGGGAATGGCCCGAGAATGTCCATTCCCCACTGGGCGAAAGGCCATGGGGCCGAGAGCGAACTCATTGGGGCAGACGGTTGATGTTGGATGTGTACGTGGCGCTGGAAACCATTACACTTCTGAACCAATCTAGCTGCGTCTTCCCTCATCGTGAGCCAGAAGTATCCTTGACGGAGGGCTTTTTGAGCCAAATATCTGCCCCCCAGGTGATTTCCACAGATGCCTTCGTGAATCTCTCTGAGGATGTAGTCAGCGTCGGTGGGCCCTACACACTTGAGTAGGGGGTAGGAGAACGACCTTCTGTATAGACGCCCATCCAGGAGGATGAATTTGGAGGCTCTCCACTTGAGCAGCCTAGCTTCGTTGCGATCATCAGGGAGAGTGCCATCAGTGAGATAATGGACGTAGGCATCCATCCATGTGGGCTCTTGGGTAAGTGGGAGGACTTCTTCACTGTCCTCTATGCTGGGTCTTTCCAAATATTCAATATAAGCATCTCTCGCCAAGCCATCGGTGGAGGTGGCCAGATGAGAAAGGATATCGGCCTTGGCATTTTCGCTCCGGAGAATGTAACTGATACTGAAGTAATGCAGTGGGGAAGTTAGGAGCCGAACCTTGCCCAAGTATTGCGCCATAATGGGGTCGCGCGCTTCATATTCCCCATGGATTTGTCCAGAGACAAGTTGGGAGTCGGTAAAGGCTCTGAGACGCCTTACTCCCAACTCTCGGGCTAGCCTTAACCCAGCCAGCAGGGCCTCGTACTCGGCTTGGTTGTTGGTGGCTTCGAATAGGAACCGCAGGGCACATTTCGTCCTTTCTCCACTCGGCCCGGCAAGAATGAGGCCGGCGCCACTTCCTTGTGAATTCGATGCGCCATCCACATGAAGAAACCAGGATTCTCCATCATCATCTGGCTCAGGTTCGCACTGCTCCATGGGAGCCTCTTTGGGATCTTCCTCCGCCCAAGTGTACTCGACCAGGAAATCAGCTAAGACCTGAGACTTCAGCGCCAGCCGAGCTTGAAAAGAAAGGTCGAACTCCCCCAGCTTGATGGCCCACTTGGCCAGTCGGCCTGAAGTCTCCGGGCGAGCCAGAATGGCTCGAAGGGGTTGATCCGTGAGCACCACAATAGGATGGGCTTGAAAGTACGGACGGAGGCGTTGAGCGGAGACTATCAAGGAAAAAATAACTTTCTCTGTCTTGGAATATCTGACCTCTGCATCATGAAGGACCTTACTCACATAATAGACGGGTCTCTGAGTTCCATCGGCATCGAGGCGCACCAAGACTGTGCTAATGGCTTCCGACGAAGAAGCTAAGTAGAGGAAGAGACTTTCTCCATCTCTTGGCTTGGATAGAAGTGGCGGAGAAGACATGAATGCCTTCAACCCGTCGAAGGCTTTCTGGCAGTCGTCCATCCATTCGAAGCTATTCATTTTCCGCAGGGCCTTGAAGAAAGGCAGGCATCTCTCAGCCGATTTGGAGAGGAAATGACTTAGAGCCGCTATTCTTCCTGTCAATCGTTGCACTTCCTTTTTGCTGGATGGTGTCCTCATGTCCAGTATGGCGCTGATCTTCTCTGGGTTTGCCTCGATCCCTCACTGGGTCACCATGAAGCCCAGGAACTTGCCCGTCGTGACCCCGAAAGCACACTTCTTGGGGTTCAGCTTGACTTGGAAGCGACGGAGGTTATTGAAGGTCTTCTCTAGGTCGGAGACGTGATGGAGGCGCGGGTGCTTTTTGTCAGCATGTCGTCTACATAGACTTCCATGTTTTGGCCTAGCTGATCCCGGAACACCCTGTTCATTAACCTTTGGTAGGTTGCTCTCGCGTTCTTAAGGCCGAAAGGCATCACCTTGTAGCAATAAATGCCCTTCTCTGTCACAAAGGAGGTCTGTTCCTCGTCGCTAGGGTCCATCCTTATCTGATTATATCCTAAGAAGGCGTCCATGAAACTGAGGAGTTCGTGCCCAAAGGTGGAATCCACCAGCGGATCAATTCTGGGCAGGGGAAAGCTGTCTTTCGGACACGCCTTGTTGAGGTCGGTGAAGTCTATGCAAATCCTCCAGCTCCCATTTGCCTTACGCACCATGACCACGTTGGCTAGCCAATCAGGGTAGTGCGCTTCCTGGATGTGGCCGGTACTGAGTATCTTGTTAACTTCCTCGTCAATGGCCTTTTGTCGGTCAGAGGCAAAGCTTCTCTTCTTTTGGCGGATCAGGCAGTGCCGTGGATCAATGTTGAGCTTGTGGGTGATCACCTCCGGAGGGATGCCGGACATATCAGACGCCGACCAGGGAAAAATGTCCGAGTTAGCCCTTAGAAAACCCAAGAGACGCTCCCGGTCCTCCAGGGGAAGGAGTCCTCCGATACGGACGGTCTTCACCGGGTCCTCCCCAAGGGGGAAGGTTAGAAAGTGCTCAGCTGGCTCTCCTCCCTTACTAGAGTCTATGGGGTCGGATGCCTCTAAAGCTAGCTCGACTTCCAGGGGACTTGATGTCGCGTGATAACAGGGTAGGACCGGGCTGGTCTCGCCGCGCATCTCTCCAACTCCCTCACTAGTGGGGAACTACACTAGTAGACACCGGGTGGAAATGACTGCGTCCAAAAGGTTCAGACCTGGGTGCCCGAGAATGGCATTATACGCCAAGGGGACCCTCACGACCAATAATTTCATGATCACAGTGCTTTGACGCGGTGGTGTTCCGGCTGTCACAGGCAGAGGTATTTCACCTTCGACCCTTACGGAGTCCCCGGTAAATCCGACTAATGGGGCCGCCACGGGCTGGAGAGAGTCCAAAGATAATCCCATCCGAACAAAAGCGTTATAAGTAAGGATGTCAGCTGAGCTGCCACTATCAACTAATATCCTTTTTACAAGGTGCCTGGCGATCGTCATAGAGACGACTACGCCTTCATTGTTTACATTTTCCACTACAGCAGGTCCCCCCCCAAGAATTACATTATTCGGCGCCTCCTCCCCTCTCGGCCGTTTAGGTGCAGAAGCTGATCCCCAGGACACCATTCCGACCGTCCGTTCAGTGGGGGCATTGTCGACCGGGGCTTGGACAGGCGGGGGCCCCATAAGGGCCGGCAGCGGCTGCGGCACCTTTTCGACATATTTGCCGAGGTAGCCCCGGTGAATGAGCTCCTCGATGGCCCTCTTCAGGCTGTAGCAGCTATCGGTATCGTGACTGTAATCCTGATGGAATCGGCAGTAGCGGCTCTTGTCGAGGGGAGGACCTTTCTTCATGGGAGGAGGACGTTGGAGATAAGGCTCACCCTCGATCTCCATCAGGATGTGGGATCGAGGGGCTAGAAGGGGCGTGAGCTTACTCTCGTCGGGAACGGGGCTCCGACGCCTGTTATCGGATCGACGAGGCGGGTCAGCTTGCCGGTGTCGAGGGGGCCCGTTGGACTCGGGGCGAGCAGGCTTGTGGCTAGAGCTTCTTGAAGATTCCCGGCGGGTGAAGTCGGCTTCATCCGCGCGGATGGACTTTTGAGCTCGGAGGAGGAGATCGGAATAAGAACTTGGGGGCTTCTTATCCAAAGAGAAGGTGAAGCGGGACGGAGGAGTCCCCGCTTCAATGCCAACGTCGCCACCGCGTCGTCGAGATGGTAGACCTCGAGGGCGGCGGCCTTGAACCGGGACACAAAGTCCCCTTCCTGGCGCGCCAATCTGATGACGCCCAATCACCGATCCTGAACGTCGGGAATGGAGTGCTTCTCGAACCTTTGCTTCACCAGGTTGCCTGCAAAGAAGTCCTAAGACCAGAGAGGATTCTCCGGTGGAACCCTCCGACGCCCAAATTAGCAATTGAGGTCACAGCTGAAGAGGGGCTCGAGTGAGCCCTTTTTGGTATGGAAAAGGAGATCTCAAAGAGGAGGGATTCCTTTCTGAGTGCTAAGACAGCGATTTTGGGGATTATCACACATACCTGTTTAGAGAGTGGATTCACCTTTTTATAGGGGTTGACATGATCACGTGGGATTCCATGAGGAAGGAATGTCCGCGGGTTCTTGGAAGTTTTATGGATCTGGGCTGGTTGGTGGGTCCTGTCCCATCGGAGAGGAAGAAAACGGCGGTTGGTGGGTTAAGTCCCATCAATCAGTGGGGTTGCTGAGTTGTCGGGTCTAGTCCCATCAACAACGTGGCCAGTGGGTAGGTGGATATGGCGTTGTCAGGCGGCGCGAGTCAGAGAGGTGGTTTCTTGAACTGCTGGGGCCATGCTGGGGCCGATCTGGAGAGAACTCGAACATCTCGACCTTCTCGGGGGAGCCGAGGCTGAGCCTGGTTGACCAGGGGCGGTCGGGGCCGACCTCCCCGGCCAGGAAGTACCGGGGCGAGGCTGGCCAAGGATGGCCTGGGCCGACTCGACGGGCTTGGAGACGCCGGGGCCGAGGGGCCGGCCAGGGATGGCTTGGGCCGACTCGGCGGGCCCGAAAACGCCGGGGCCGAGAGGGGCCGGCCAGGGATGGCCGGGGCCGACTCGGCAGGCTCGGAGACGTCGGGGCCGAGAGGGGCCGGCCAGGAATGGTCGGGGCCGACTCGGCGGGCTCGAAGACGCCGGGGCCGAGAGGGGCCGGCCAGGGATGGCCTGGGCCGACTCGGCGGGCTTAGAGACGCCGGGGCCGAGAGGAGCCGGCCAGGAATGGCCAGGGCCGACTCCGTGGGCCGAGGCAGGCCCGGAGACGCCGGGGCTGAGAGGGGTCGGCCAGGGATGGCCTGGGCCGACTCGGCGGGCCCGAAGACGCCAGGGCCGGCCAGGGATGGCCTGGGCCGACTTGGCGGGCCCGGAGACGCCGGGGCCGAGAGGGGCCGGCCAGGAATCCTGGCCGGAACACAAAAATGCTCTGTTTTTATCGAGATTGCCCCTGCGGCTGCATGTGGCTACACCAACCACATCAGATCCGAATCACTGGGTCTAAACCGGATTAAAATCATCATTTATGTTATACATGAAAGAGAGAGTAGTGGGGGAAAGAAAATCATTATAGAAAAGCTGAAGAGAATCTTTTAAGATTTGAGACAACTAAAATCATATACCAATTTAGAGATCTCACCAAAGACTCTTACATTTGTGTTTTCTCATCCAGTTTATTGAGACAGACTTGGAAATCTATGCCAAACGCACGCGTCTAATCTGAGAAGGATATCCGCTGATTTGTTTGCACCTCAATATAATAATACTAAGACTTGCTTCAATGCAGAGATTTAGTGGACTTGGCCAGACAAAAGATTGAAAATGCCCCATCAACTTACATAATTTTGATGGCTTATTAAAATTACTTAGCAGGAATAACTTTAAACTGTGAATCATTTTCTGATTTTAATAACTGTCCTGAAATGGGCTTCAAACATGATTTAATTTCTCAAGCAGCCATAACCTCCATCCAGCAAGCCAAAGCCAAAGGAAATTACGACAACTAAAGAGACAACGACAAATGCGGATCTATTGCTTCTTTTAGGCCTTCCACAGAATGAGTGTGCTGTACAGAAATGATGCCAGTACGAGTTCAGAAAGAATTGTAGTATAATGGCATATAATTTCAGTGTTCACATTTAAAACTATTTTCTTCCGGGTTTGGAGTATTGGACTTCTTTCATTCAGGCACAATAAAAATTCCAAACTAGCGTGTTCCACTTAACAGTTCCCTCCCTGCCCAAGGGAAAACGTTTGTAGAGTAATGAATCTATGTACAAAAGAATACGACCCATCTC
The DNA here is from genome assembly GCA_900491605.1 of Calamus simplicifolius. Classification (NCBI taxonomy): domain Eukaryota; kingdom Viridiplantae; phylum Streptophyta; class Magnoliopsida; order Arecales; family Arecaceae; genus Calamus; species Calamus simplicifolius. Next base: position 97,609 of record UESW01004408.1, read on the forward strand.
GCACTAACAATTATTGAACAACATCAGCTAGTCATTGTTCCTTTGGTTAAACTGGATCATTGCTCCTCGGTATTATTCTTACAGGAAGATTTACTAATGGACCACCAAAAACATCTGCTGCTTGGCGTTTAGATTCATTGTTCTCTCCCTCGTCATCAGCAAAATGGAGATCAAATCCTTCATCCCTATCAGAATCATCCAAGTACATCGTCCTGGACATTGTGCCGATGTTCCTCCAGTCTCCATTGCCTGTGTCATCGCCCCTTTGCTCCTCCATACTTCTCTCTGACAAATCATCACTGTGATTACTAAAATTTGGATTACCAAATTTTGGAGGCTCAAGGAAACTAGCTTGGGGTCCAGACAACTGAGGGCTGGGGCGGGCCCACCAATGGTTAACAGCATGGTGTTCTGAATCCCTTTGCTGAACGACATCATCCTGGAGGAAAGGGCTGGAAGTGGAAGCCTCTAAATGACTCCGCATTCTGTCAGAGAATGAAATATCCCAGCATGTATCTTTATCCTCAAATTCAGCTTCTGGTGTGTCCATCTGTGTCCACATATTTTGACCTGGACCGGGTGCAGGTTTGATGCATGAGGAGGGTAAGTCAGCACAGTTGTCTACTGGATGTAGATGCCAAGATGTGTAATACCAATCTAGCAGACAATGGTCCAAGGGATAATCGTTTGTACAAATGCTTCTGCTGCACACATTCCTCGAGGGTAATCTATGAGTGATTTCACCTCTTCCATTTAAACTTGCAGTAAACTGCCATGTCCTGCTTGATGAATGTTCCTGACAGGATCCTGGATGCATCTGCTGCTCCCTAAATTTGCTAAGGTTGGATAGGAATAGTTGACCATGAGCACTTGGCTCCCAAAACTGATAGGTGCTCTGGAAACTGAACGACAAACAAAAGGAGTCGATTTGCAAGAATGCGATGCATAGATTAGTAAGCACCAAACTAAACAATAAAATACCACAACACATGCAAAATAAACTCTTCACATTAAAAGTCAAACATAGAAACCCATATTGTAGCATCAAGTTCAACAAGCATTTTCATTGGTTAGGTTCATCTTATCATAGAGTTCTGCTCTCCCTCCTCCCACCAGCATGACCTTTCTTCAGAAGATAGGCAGGATGTTATCACACAAAAGTTAGCCCTTTAATTATTTATTCATACTCAACTCAACTCATCTAAGCCATTTCCCAACTCATTATTTATTCATCTGTTCTCAAATTTAAATTTTTTTCTATTTGATCCAAGATCTTGAAATTTTCGACTTTCCTTTATAATCATGAAATGATTTTCTCAGACTACAAAAAATAACATAATCAATAAACAAGTTTGATAAACTAAGCCTAGTCATCGCTACAGTCATCACTCACCAACATCAGGATTTCTCTAAGCATGCTTGCCAATGAGATCGTTGTTGTTATTTTAAAATAACACACGTGTAGAGAGGTTAATTATACTCCAATTGACTAGATCTGAAATTGGATCCCATTAGTTAAATTGGAAAAGATGGGTCCAACAATAGCGATCCAAGCCATTAAACATGATCTATCATGAAATTGCCTGTATATCAAAGATCATGTAATTTAAAGACCCCTAGCATATCGGTCAAGTGGTCAGCAACAGATAGTTTAAATAACATGATATGATACCAATTTATGACAACTTGATGCCTAAATTAGAGGTTGCCAAAATACAAAAGTTTGGAACGTAGATAGTTTAGAGGTAGTAGTCCATACTCAATGACTCGGATAATAATTGTCGGACCCTCATCTGATGACTTAACCAAATATAACTTGAAATCCAGTTAATCGGACCCTAGTCTATCCCTCCTCTCTCTCTACATTATATATATATATATATATATATATATATATATATATATATATAGAGAGAGAGAGAGAGAGAGAGAGAGAGAGAGAACAAAGACTTTTCTCCTCTTGAGACATTGAACATTATCTATACCATTAAAAATTCTTAGAAACCAAAAACTAGATATTTGGTACTCTATAATATATACATCAAGTGGATGAAAAATGAATGGTTAAAATAACATGAGATTATATTTTGCTATGATCCAAGCATTAAAATATATTAATTTACAATATACATACACATATACATGTATGTATACATGCATCCATCTATATGTGCATACATGCATATCTCTCTCTAACACACAACATATATATATATAAAGCTAGACTTGGCTACATTCAAATATAGCTAAGTCTAGATCCGATCACCTCTTCCATTCTTGGATCTACATAATTCACAAATCCCAAAGATGAAAAAGGCGAGGTAATTTCGGGATCCATGTAGATCCAAGGATGAAAAATATAATCGGATCCTAAACTCGATTACATCCGAATGTAGCCAAGTCCAGCTCCCTCTCTCTTTCTATATATATATATATATATATATATTAGCATGCTAACATAATAAAACCATATATTTTTGTGTCTACACAATGTATATTTGTTTTCCAGGTATTTTTGGTGGTATAGATCAATGGTGCAGATCTTGGTTTTAAATGTCCCATTATCGATTTTCAACTTGAGAAGAGTAGATAATAGACACCCTTTTTTCTTAAGAAAAGCATGATCCATGCTTACATTATTTTAGATTAAATACACAATGCATGCATGTGCGGATGCCTAGGTGCATGTGTTGTGCATTTGTGCGTGCATGGATGCATGCATACATAAATGAGTTACATCCTCTTCTCTCAAGAAAAGCATGACCCATCCTTACATTATTTTAGGCTAAATACACTATATGCATGTGTGGATGCCTGGGTGCATGTGTGTGTGCATGGATGCATGCATGCATAAAAGCATAGATGCATGTATGTGTGTTTGCATGGATATGTGCATGCATGCATGAATGCATGGATGGGTACGTGCATGTGTGGATGGGTGCATCCATTTCTGCATGTGTGCATTTAAGCATGGATGCTCAAATGCATGCATTCATAGATGCATGGATGCTTGCCTATGGTAGAAATGCATGCATAAATGTGTGGATGCTTGCTCCTGGCATGGATGCATGCATGCATAATGCAAGCATGGATGCTTGTCCGTGGCATGGATGCATGCATGCATCCTATTAATGTATAAATGTATAATGTATGTCAGATTAATGCATCGCGCCAATGAATACAAGCATCATATATATGTATAATGTATGTTGGATTAATTGTAAGAGCACCGATAATAAAGATTACTTGAGTCAACTCTTGAAAGGCACTTCCAAGGTTCGATCTAGAACCTCCACTCACATACTTTTAATTATTGACTAACTTGCTTTTAGGTTTTCTATCCATATTTCTCAGCAAGTTAAAATTTATTATGATTTTTTCTTTCATGTATGCCTCATTATAATTGTCCTTACATGCGCTACATTTGTCAGTTTGTTAAAATGTTAGTTGGAACACACGACACAAGTGTTAAAAGTGTCCAAGTGCCCAATGTAATTTGACAAGGGAATTCCTAAAAATCAGACACGATGATACAACTATATTTTATAATCTGTGTAAATATGGATTGATCATGTGAACAAAAGCTAATGAGTTTGACCTCTTGCTTCTATTCACAAAACTGATAAAGGTTCTCTAAGTAATAATGTTAGATTATTTCTTGTGGTAGCGTCAAAGGTAGCAACATGATGATGATAACATAATTTAATGGTACGAAGTATTAAGAAGGGCCATAAGTTTCCCATAAGTTTCCCAAATGTCCAAGTACTAGAACATGTCAAAAAACTCATAATTTTTTTTTGTGTCGAGTACTTAGTTAAATCATATATATAAAGTAACTGCAGCACATTCATGAGTTCTAGAGCGTTGTGTTGAGGGTTGTTGATTAAAAAAATTAATATTGCAAGGTGCAGGCAACACCAGTTTACATATTAGTAGAACATCTTATTCCAAATGCATTTGACGAGCTTTTTATAAACATGTTCAGGAGAAAATTTACAGGTTCTATAATTGAATTTCAAAATGTCAAGAGTCAAAAGGGCTAAATGTTATGAGAGATAACTAAGCTTTTCGGGCCAGAGAAGATGAAATGACAGAGAATATAAGAAGTCTATGGTTTTTGCGGTCAATCGTAATTAAAAGACAAAAAGTTAAATGATTTTCATCATGCATAATTATTGCAGTATAATCTACATGCTATCTTAGTAAACAACACAGAAAATTGATTAGAATATCTCACTCCCTCCTAATCTCATTCAAAAGCCTATATGTTGAGCAGGTTTCTATAAGTTGAAGCTTTAATAATGCGAAGGGCATACACCGATCAGCTTTGAAAGCTCTAAAAAGAATATTCATGTAAAATAATTGCTATACTTGGCTGATTACAGCTAATAATTAAAATCATAATATGTCATACCAATACATACCATCTTGTACCAGATATACCATACCAATACCAACTGGGACTCGGTATGCTGAACCAACCCTTGCATCAAATGTACCGACATTGCACCAAAGTGGCACTAATACAGTATCTGATGCCAAGATGGCAAACCTTGATTAAAACATTATTTCCAAATTGTCCAGAGATTAATATACCTACAACCTGGAATGCAAATAGCTATAAAAGAAATTTACATTCTAATAGTGAAGGCTTTAAATTTTGACTAGCTCCAAATCATCAGCAGGCTCAACAGAAGTTGGCTCCTTACCAACTTATGCAGAAAAGGGACTCTGATCAGACACCAGATAACTAGGTGTAGATCCTGCTCATTTGTTTGACTAGGAAAAAGATTTTCAGTGTGTCAACAGAACCAACATATCAGATGGCAGGTCCTGAACAGTCCGGTCCATCAGACACATTATCTGAAGGTGTTCGAATCTGAATCAATTTTATATGGTTTCATTTTCTAATAGCTTATGTTTGAATCAAGTTTGAAATGTTCCCATCATATTCACTCAATACAAGCCCTAGAATCTACATAAACCCTTGTTGCCGCCGGGATCCGTCCTCCGACTCGGGCGCGGTCGATCTCCAGAGAGAGCGGTGCTGTGGACCTGCACAAGAAGTCCACACGCGGGAGGCGCTGGGGGTGGCCCTCCGCGGAAGACCCTCCGACGCTCAAGTCAGTGGGGGAGGAATCAGCGATCAACCAGAAAGTGGAGAGGTGGATCTCTCCGGGAAGCCTCTCCGGGGCGGTCAATCGGAAGCTCTGAGAAGGGCAGAGCGCCGACGAGCTGCCGGGGATAGAAAGATGCGGGGGTGGGTCTGCGTCAGGAGTCGCGTACCTGAGGGAATCTGCCAATCTGATATTTATAGACTGTCACCTGGGGACTTGAGCATCTTCTGGAAGGTTCTGGGGTTGTTACGATACGGGGGTAGACAGAATCAGGCCGTTGTGGGGCCGTTAGAATCCACGCCTTGTTTGTTAAGGGATCGACGGCTGGAGAGCTCCTTGATGTCTTGGAATCTGGGTGAGTAGACCTGGGGCGGTTACAATAGGTCTTAGGCCACGTCTCAACATGATTCCTTGCCTAAGGTGCTGCTCGGGTAAGCTTAAGCTCTCCCGCGTCAGGTTCCGCGAAGGTAGACGTCAGGGCGTGGATTGCTAGGTAGAAGCGAGCTACGGAAGCCCGGAAGGGGCCGAGCTAGGGAAGCCCGGAAGGAGCCGAGCTAGGGAAGCCCGGAAGAGGCCGAGCTACGGAAGCCCAGAAGAGGCCGAGCTACGGAAGCCCGGAAGGGGCCGAGCTACGGAAGCCCAAAAGAGGCCGAGCTACGGAAGCCCGGAAGGGCCGAGCTACGGAAGCCCGGAGGGAGACGGCGGGAGGAGGTCAGCCTTAGCCGCCTCGCACGGATATCAATGCAATGACGATTTTACCCCCCAACACATGCCCTCCACTCCCTAGTTCAAAGCGTAGGTTCGGGCGTAGGGAGTATAAGCTCAAGTGGCGCGCCCTGGATGGGACGTCTTGGCCTAAATAGTTCATGCAATGATGCCCTAATTAATGCGACAGGGCCATCGTACCTTCGGAGGTAAGGTTCCTCCACTAGCGACGGTTGAGATTGTGCCGTGCCGTGAATCCCGATCGATATGGAGGTTTGTCGAGGCAATTTCGGACGCCTCGAATGAGATGTCCCGCCTCCCCAGGGCGGTTCCTTGGCGGAGAAGCGAAGCGACAGCCGCCCTATATATATATATATACTTATGCACATGTGCGCATGTTCGCGGCGTCTTCTCACCTTGTTTTCAGAAGAGCATTGGTCTCTCATCCTCTCCAGCGTTCATCGTTTTCGTCCAGGATTTCCCTCAACCGAGATGACGATGAGCCCTGAAGATGTGGCCTCAAAAATCGTTGCTGAGGATTTGGGGAGGATTCACCAGAGGTATGGTCTGCCCCTGGATGTAGTTTTGCGGGTGCCGGAACCCGAAGATAGGGTTACTCGGGGATTAGAGTCCGGAGTCTTTATCTATGAGGATAGTTTTAAGCGGGTCTTCGTTTTCCTCTCCATCCCTTGGTGAAGGAGATCATGACCCACTACAACATCTGTCCATCGATGGTGGCTCCAAATAGTTGGCGGAATATCGTCGGATTCATTTCGATGTGTCACCAGATTCAAGTCGTTGCAACTCTCCCCCTTTTCCGCACCTGTTACCACTTGACTCCCGGGAGGAAATCGGAGTGGACCTCCATCGGGCCCCGGAGATCTTTTAACATCATCGCGGATAAGCCTTCTTCCATCAAGGGGTGGAAGAGCCGATTCGTGATTGCGGAGGGGAACGTCGGTTCCGATTTCCCTCGACGATGGGGGGAAGTTGCGAGGGATGCGGAGACGCATCCAGCCTTATCGGCGCAGAGGAGAGGGACCTGGATGTCCTTCGTAATGGACAGTATTTTCGGCTAACGACCTATTATCGGAGGGGGCCCTCTTCGCAGCCGGGCTCAGCCCTCTGGATCCACAAGGTGAGTCCCTTTTTGCGCTGTGTATTTTTCTCGATTACCGCGCTTGGGTCTGAGTATGTAAATTCCGGTTTGACAGCCACAAGGTTGGCGTTGTCGAGCCTCTCCAAGAGGAAGAGGGGGAAGCGCCCAGGGGAAGGTAGTGGCGCGGACAGCGGCCGACCCGAGAAAAGGGCCCATACCTCTGCCAAAAACCCGCCGGACGTCGGAGCAGTCCCCATAGGACCGCCGGGGGCGAAGGAGGATCCGGGGAGAATGGCCACGGCACCTGGCGCCCTCGTACTGGAGATATCGGACAGTTCGGATGAAGCTCCGCTGGCTCGTCAGACCGCGTCCCCCTTGAAAGAGGAACCTGCGACGGGTCCAGCGGAGGCGGCCGTAGCAGAGGGGCCCATTGTCCCCGCGGGATTACCACTGGCTCCAGCGGGAGAGGGGGAGGAGATAGACGCAGCGGAGGAAGTTCAGGGGGAGCCCCTACTTGGTCTGTCCGCCGGGGAGTCTGGTAGCAGTGAGGTCGGGCCGCCCTCGATGGGTCAAGACGGGTCAGACCGAGGCCTCGGGGGAGCCCGCGGAGGAGACGCAGGTGGTGGCGACTGGAAAGGATGCATCGGTGGAGGGAGCACAACAAAGTGGGGGTCCCACGATCGGGGCTCCCTCGAAGAAGATTTTGGGGAGACTGGCGCTTGGGCTGGCCGAGCTATCTGAAGAGGCCCAAGCCAGGGCCTTGACGGAGGAGGCTGGGAGGTTGAAGGCTTCTCAGGTAGGGGTCGTCCAGGTCGGTCCCTCAGATGGGGCCGGTCAACCCAGCAGCTCGGAGACTAGCATTGATGAGGCGTTTTCCACCATGATAAGGTCGGTCCTGCATCCGGGTGCGGATCCGTCGACGGACAAGTTTGCTGACCAGGGGTTGATAGATGCTGCGTTCGGGCAGTGAGGTGTAGCTGAGAGTATCCATCTCCTTCCTGCCATTGATAACACGACTTTGATGAGGATGACCCGGGACTACGCTTCGCGGGTGAGTCACTTTTCCTGCGTGACAGATGTTTCTCGATGGACCCCGTCGTGGGCGCTTATTTAGTTTTTGCCTTTGCAGAGCGTTTTGCTTTCCCGGGCGATTTGCTGGCGCTTGAGTTTGGCGACGGGGGCCAGCGCCCAGGCCCGGAGGGAGAATGTCGAGCTCCAGTCGCGGCTGAAGGTGTCTGAGCAGTTCGAAGAGCTCATGGACACGATGGACAGGAACTCGAAGGCGGCAAGGGCGGCACATCAGGCTGCCGTGGGCGAGGTGTCCAAGCAGAAGCGCAGGGTGGAGTTACAGGGACTCCTAGCGAAGAACGACGATGCGTGCTTGGAGTTGGCCAAGATTAAATCGAAACACTCCGCGGAGGTGGCGGCGATGCAGCGGGAACATAGTGAGAGTATGAGTCGACTGGGGAGGGAGGCCGACGATGAAAGAAGGCGCCTGGCGAGAATGCTCGGCGAAGTGGAGGAGAAATTGAAATGGCGTGATGGTGAAATTGCCCATTTGAAGGAGAACGCTAGGTGGCATCAAGGGACGATAACTTGGGTGAGTGACGAGTTGTCGCAAGCTCGCGGGGAGATTGAAGCCAGACAATCGAAGATCAGTACCCTGCAAGAGAGGGTCGAGCTGGTCGGCGCTGATAGAACAAGAGCCCGGAGTGAGGCCGAGGAGCTGGCCAAAAGGTTGGCCAGGCGAGAGGGGGAGGTATGCTCCCATTTTACCCTCTTTATTTTTCTACTAGCTCCTTGCGACGCCGATTGATTTTGGCTTTTCCAGATGGCGAGGATGGGGTCGGAGATTCGGGCTCTCCAAATTGTGCTCGCGTCCACTCGCAGCAGGAGCTCGAAACTCGAGACACGGGCTAGCGAGCTTGAGGAACAAAATGTCATTTTGAAGGCCCAAGTGATCGAGGCCGAGAAGCAGACTGCGGAGGTCAAAACGCAGCACGCCATTCTCAAGGGTAGGCAGGACGCTATTAGCGTTGACGCCTTCCATCATGGGATAGAAGAGCGTAAACAGCGGATTCTCAGTGAGCGCCCGGAGTGGGATCTTTCTTTCCTGAGCGCCCAAGATCCCGACGATGGCGGGTCTGAAGAAGAAGAAGACGAAGATGAATATGCCGACGTGTCTGACGGCGAACCTGGCGCCGCCCCTAGTCCCAGCGAAGCTGCAGTTTCTGAGGGACGATCGCAAACTGCCGCCGAGGGGGCGAGAACATTGGAGAAGGGTGAGCCTAGTCACGCCTCCGCAGGCGCAACTGAGGGCTCCTCAAAGGCTGGTGCGGCTCCTGATTCGTAGGAGTTGTTATTGTACCTTGCTTATCTGTCGTTCCTTAATAAAAGAACTTTCTGTTTTGACTTAAGTGCTGTCTTGGTTTGGCCTCATCGTCGCCCAGTTTCGCCTTGAGCGGTCTGTGGCTCGCTGGCGATCTTGGGCTATCTTTATTCCAAGACTAGGCAAACACGTTAGCTCGGACCGATAGGCGAAATAGGCCGGCCAGGGCCGACAGGCAAAATAGGCCGGCTGGGGCCGACGGATGGAGTAGGCCGGCTTGGGTCGACAGATAAAATGGATCGGCCAGGGCCGACGGGCAGAATAGATCGGCTGGGACCGACGAACAATATAGGTCGGCTGGCGCCGATGGATAAATTAGGTCGGCTGGGGCCGATGAATAAAATAGATCGGCTGGGGCCGACAGAAGAAATAGGTCGGCTGGGGCCGATGAATAAAATAGATTGGCTGGGGCCGACAGAAAATAGGTCGGCTGGGGCCGACGAAAATAGGTCGGCTGGGGCCGACGACGAAATAGGTCGGCGGGCCATAGGTCGGCTGGGCCGAAGAAAATAGGTCGGCTAGGGCCGACGAAAATAGGTCGGCTGGGGCCGACGGATAAAATGGGTCGGCTGGGGCCGACAGATAAAATAGGTTTTCGTGCTTCCTGCCATCCTGCCAGTGCCCTGCTGTCCCGCAGGCAATTCGGTTTTTACTTTACTAGAAGCGGTGATACGGCAGAGTGGGGGGTATAAAGCTGCATCAGAGCTTTCCGGAAGGTGCTCTTTTCCCATGCAGGCTACCTCGTTGCGATGCGCACGCAACCGTCCACTATTGGACAGTACTTTTTCAAAGGATGATTTTCTGAGCCCGCCGATTTTCGAAGCGTCAGCGGACGATTTCCTGTATTTACTGGCCGTGATTCGGGATCAGGAGGGGATCTTCGTACACGTCCTGTTCAGGCGGTGGGTTTGGCGCGCAGTGGGGCGCCAATCTTGAGAGACCACGTGGAAGTACTGCTTGGAAGTTTAAATCTCGGGACGCGCAGTCTGGGTAGCTTTTCCTGGTCCATTTCCGCCTATAAAAAGGAAAAGGGGGTCTCATCTGGTTATCCCCAAAGTTTCTTTCTCGCCAGAGCTTTTACCATGCTCATTTCTCTGTTGCTACGAGTGGGAGGATCGACTTTTCCTTTCATGGGCTCCTTGCCGCCGGATAGCTGGGGCGACCGGGGAGCAGCTGGAGGATGGCTCGTCCTTAGGGGACGAGTCTCGGAGATCATATGGAGAGCGCACAAGGAGGGCGCAGAGATCATATGGAAAGCGCACATATGCGTTTCCTATGCGATCTCTGCGGCTAGCTGCGGGGGAGTTACGGTAAGAAGCGCACGCGGGCCTCCCATGGTTTGTGTGTATTTCACCTCCTCCCCTGGTTCGGACTCCCGGGATCAGCCGCTTGGGGAGGGGGTGAGAGCGCCTCGCTCGCCGACTCCTTGTCCTTGAGACATGGCAAGGCGCGGCAGTACACCCCCGGTTGGGTGGTCTGGGATGGCCGTCCAGATATCCCGGTTGGGTCACCGAGATATCGTCCCGACTTGGAGCCAGTCGCAACTATTGGTCCGTGTCGACGGGCAATTATCGGCCCTAACCGACTGGGACATGATTACGACTGTCTGGTTGCCCGAGTTTTGTATTTGCCTTTATTTTATGCATTTTACTGTTCTTGTAACGCCTGTGAGGCATTTGTAATTGATCATGATCGGCAATAAAGAGAATTATATTCTGTCTCAATCTCTATCTTTTCTTGTGCCGAGCTTTTTGCTATTGTTGTTTGCGGGCGTCAAAAGCGTTCCGTTCGTCCTTAGACGAGGATCCCACGTCACTCGAATTAATCGAGGTTCGTATTCGGCGATTCGTAGATCATTCGGGGCAACACGCCCCTTACTCTGGTCGGAAACTTGGTGTTTTCGCGCTTCGCTTTTCGTAAAGCCCGATTTACCGTAGGTCGGTCTTGGCCGAAGCTCAGGGAATTCGCACCCCTTCTCGTCATGGTTCAAGGAACCAGTCACTCGGGATAGTCGAGTTTCGGAGAACGTCTTACTTGGCCCTGCCAAGGTTCGAAGGATTTCGTAGCTCGGTCCTGCCGAGGTTTGGAGAATTTTGTAGCTCGGCCCTGCCGAGGTTCGGAGAAAATTTCACTTGGCCCTGCCAAGGTTCGGAGAACATTTTACTTGGCCCTGCCAAGGTTCGGAGAATTGGTAGCTCGGCCCTGCCGAGGTTCGGAGAATTTTGTAGCTCGAACCTGCCGAGGTTCGGAGAAAATTTCACTTGGCCTCGCCAAGGTTCGGAGAACTTTGTAGCTCGGACCTGCCGAGGTTCGGAGAACATTTCACTTGGCCCTGCCAAGGTTCGGAGAATTTTGTAGCTCGAACCTGCCGAGGTTCAGAGAACATTTTACTTGGCCCTGCCAAGGTTCGAAGAATTTCGTAGCTCGGCCCTGCCGAGGTTCGGAGATTATTGTAGCTCGGAGGGAGCGGTTCAGCCGCCGTTGCAGGCCACAGCGTTAGGTCCACGTGGCGCTTAATAAAGGGGGCGCCCGAGCGGAACGGGCGGCGTGTTGTCGCGCTTTTATTGGCGATGCTGCTCTTTCCGAGGGGGCAAGTTATCGGCCGAGCGGCAGACTTCCACATTTTCCGAGGAAGAGGGACGTATTAAGCAGCCTGGGGAAGTGTCGAATGCGTTTAATGTGTGGGGCGACAAATCGGAAAATGTTCGCCTGGGGAACCCCCGAACAATCTGCTCGCGCTTATCGATCTTACTCGGGATAGGGCGCGACTCTTCGGATTCCTCACGCATTAGAATGGTGACACGTGGCAAACTCTCATGGGTCGGCGTTTGCGGCGCGGCCGGTCGGGATACCTGCCTGGTGGGTATAAATATGACCAAGGGGAATTGGTCTCGGCCATCCCTCGGTTTGAGCTCCGAAAAGGAATGGCCTCTCCAGCGCGATCGTCAAGTGACTCGCATTCCTCGCTTAGCAGCCTGCCGCACTCGGAGGGGAGGCGCACCTCCGTAACTGTCGATGGGCTGAGCCTCGCGTCGGGCCTCGCGATCAATGAGCAGCTTGCGAGGACTGCCGAGGAATTCTTGGACGTTTCAGTCCGGAGGCGGAGGCCTCACGCCGGTTGATAGACCGGCAGGGGGAGGAGATTCTGTCGCTTCGTCAGCAGGTGGCTGACCTGACAGTACGCCTGGAGGAGTTACTGGCCTCTGGGGGCGACTGACTCCAGGGCCTCTGCCCGTTCTTGTTTTTGCTTTTTTGCAGTCTCTTTGTAGTCCTCCTCCTTTTATGAATGAAAGATGGACCTTGTTTATCTGTGAAGTCCCTTTCCTTTAAGAGTTTATGGCCTTCACTCGTGTAATGAATCAGGGGGTTGGCGTGGCCCCGTCGTTTTTTGCGCGCTGATGTAGGTTCTTTGAACGACGAGTTATAGGGGTGTTACCCGAAAGATTTCCGGTGGCAGAGGGGGAAATCGTCTAACTCTGCTTGGGCCTTTGGTCGACCACGTGGGGCCCGATGGCCTCAAGAGTGGTTTTGCCAATGGTGGCTTCTTGCGCGCCGACGGTTTTTTACCCAACGCGCTCGTTTTTAAACCTGGCAAAGTCCTTCGGGGACTATTTGGGGGCCGTTCGGCTTTGGTCGAGGCTGTAGGTTTAGACTTTTTTGCTGGGGTCTTAGCCCGAATGATTTTTACCTTGCCTTGTCATGGCTCGGGGGATTCATCGCTCGGCCCCGCCGAGGTTCGGAGAAACATTTTACTTGGCCCTGCCAAGGTTCGGAGATTTGCTGCTCGGCCCTGCCGAGGTTCGGAAAAATATTTTACTTGGCCCTGCCAAGGTTCGGAGATTTGGTGCTCGGCCCAGCCGAGGTTCGGAGACTTTGTTTTACTTGGCCCTGCCAAGGTTCGGAGACTTTGTTTTACTTGGCCCTGCCAAGGTTCGGAGATTTGTTGCTCGGCCCAGCCGAGGTTCGGAGACTTTGTTTTACTTGGCCCTGCCAAGGTTCAGAGATTTTGTTTTACTTGGCCCTGCCAAGGTTCGGAGATTTTGTTTTACTTGGCCCTGCCAAGGTTCGGAGATTTGTTGCTCGGCCCAGCCGAGGTTCGGAGACTTTGTTTTACTTGGCCCTGCCAAGGTTCGAAGATTTTGTTTTACTTGGCCCTGCCAAGGTTCGGAGATTTGTTGCTCGGCCCAGCCGAGGTTCGGAGACTTTGTTTTACTTGGCCCTGCCAAGGTTCGGAGATTTGTTGCTCGGCCCAGCCGAGGTTCGGAGATTTGTTTTACTTGGCCCTGCCAAGGTTCGGAGATTTTGTTTTACTTGGCCCTGCCAAGGTTCGGAGATTTGTTGCTCGCCCAGCCGAGGTTCGGAGACTTTGTTTTACTTGGCCCTGCCAAGGTTCGGAGATTTGTTGCTCGACCGAGCCGAGGTTCGGAGACTTTGTTTTACTTGGCCCTGCCAAGGTTCGAGATTTGTTGCTCGGCCCAGCCGAGGTTCGGAGACTTTGTTTTACTTGGCCCTGCCAAGGTTCGGAGATTTTGTTTTACTTGGCCCTGCCAAGGTTCGGAGATTTGTTGCTCGGCCCAGCCGAGGTTCGGAGACTTTGTTTTACTTGGCCCTGCCAAGGTTCGGAGATTTGTTGCTCGGCCCAGCCGAGGTTCGGAGATTTTCTGTCCAGGCAGATAACTCGGTTGTACCGAGGATTGGTAAGCAGTATTTATTTCCTTTTACAATTTATGGCAATATGGTGCATAATCGATTCACACAGCAAGTTGCGGAAAAATAGATAACTGGCGAAGCGTAAAGGACATACCCTATTGATAGTATTTGCGGAGGTTGTCCGAGTTCCACGTTCGGGGGACGGATTTCCCATCGAGATCCTGCAGCTTGTAGGTTCCCGGCCCAATGATCTCCGTAATTTGGTACGGACCCTCCCAGTTCGGCGCCAGCTTTCCTTGCTCCAGCGGTTTGGATACAGAAGCTTTTCGGAGGACGAGGTCGCCGGGTAGGAAGGTTTTCCCCTTGACCTTGGAGGCATGGTACCGAGCCACCCTCTGTTGATAAGCAGCCGTCCTGATTCGGGCCTTCTCTCTGACCTCCTCTATCAAGTCGAGGTTGGTGCGGAGTTGTTCGTTGCTTGCTTCCTCTGAGTAGCTCTCCACCCGCAATGATGGGATGACAGCCTCCGTGCCAAAAGCCATTCGGAATGGAGTCTCGCCGGTCGGGATTCTCGGGGTAGTTCGGTAGGCCCACAAGACATGATGTAGCTCGTCTGCCCATCTGCCTCGGGCTCTGGAGAGGCGAGCTTTAATTCCCTGGAGGAGGGTCCTGTTGGTTACCTCGGCCGCTCCGTTGGCTTGTGGGTGCCCGACCGAGGTAAGGTGGTGGCGGATTCCATGCTCCTCGCAGAACTGACGAAATTTGGAGTTGTCAAACTGCTTGCCATTATCGGTGATTATGGTGTGGGGAGGCCGAATCGGCAGATGACGGATCTCCACACAAAGTCTCGGGCCCGTGCCTCGGTGATCTGCGCGACTGCTTCCGCTTCAACCCACTTGGTGAAGTAGTCAATGGCGACAAATAAGAACTTTCGCTGTCCCGTCGCAAGCGGGAATGGCCAAGGATGTCCATCCCCCACTTGGCAAAGGGCCAGGCGGAGGATATAGAAACTAGCTCGGCGGAAGGGAGCCTCTGGATGCTTGAATGTCTCTGGCAGGCGTCACAGGCTCGGACTAGGTCGTCCGCGTCTTTCTGCATGGTCGGCCAGTAA
Source organism: Calamus simplicifolius (assembly GCA_900491605.1). Lineage (NCBI taxonomy): Eukaryota > Viridiplantae > Streptophyta > Magnoliopsida > Arecales > Arecaceae > Calamus > Calamus simplicifolius. Next base: position 112,680 of record UESW01004408.1, read on the forward strand.
TAGCCTTGCCGCAGCACCTTGTGGCATAGGGACCGGCTTCCCAGATGGTTGCCGCAAATCCCTTCATGTACCTCTCGTAGAGCATAGTTCGCCTCGGATGGGCGGAGGCATCTGAGCAGCGGCATAGAAAAAGACCGCTTGTAAAGTTGGCTGTCAATCAATACATAGTGGGTCGCCTGCAGCTTCAATTTCCTGGCCTCTCTTCGGTCGGATGGGAGCGACCCTTCTTTGAGATAGTTGAGGATAGGGTCGAACCAGGATGGTTCGGCCTCGATTTGCATCACCCGATCGGCTTCCATGATACTCGGCTTTTCCAGAGTCTCCAGATGGAATTTTTGTTCAGCATCCATCATCTCCGCGGTTGCCAATCGGGAGAGTAGGTCGGCACGGGCGTTTTCCGATCTAGGAATTTGAATAATTTCAAACTCGGCAAATGGGGAAGTAGGCCGCGCACCTCTGGAGATATCGGATCATGTTGGTTCTCGGGCTTCAAACTCTCCCCGCACATGGCCGGCCACCAGCTGAGAGTCGGTGAAGGCGTTAAGCTTTTCCACCTTCAGGTTGCGGGCGATCCGGAGACCAGCTAACAGGGCCTCGTACTCGGCTTCGTTGTTGGAAGCCGGGAAGGAGAATCGGACGCCATATTCGAAGATCATTCCCTCTGGGCTGGTGAGAACTAGACCCGCACCGGAGTGATGGGCATTGGACGACCCATCGACGTGAGGAGCCACCGGCTTCAGGCTTTGGTTCTTCGGGAGTCTGGGGTAGAGCCGTCTTCTGGGATGGTACACTCGAGGAGGAAATCGGCCAGCACTTGGGCTTTGATGGCCGGGCGAGGTTGAAAATGTATGTCATGCTCGCTTAGTTCGACGGCCCATTTGGTCATTCTCCCCGATGTTTCTGGACGGTGGACCACCGCCTTGATGGGTTGTCGGTCAGGACCGTCACTGAATGTGCTTGAAAATAAGGTCGTAGCTTCCGGACTGAGGTGATCAAAGCCAGCACCATTTTTCAATCCTGGTGTACCTCGTCTCCGCATCACGGAGCAGCCTGCTCACATAGTAGATCGGCTCTGGACTTGCCTTCTTCTTTGACTAGCACCGAACAAACCGCGCTCTCCGAAACAGCCAGGTACAAGAATAGGGTCTCTCCTGGGGTTGGACTACTGAGAAGCGGAGGCGAGCCGAGGTACTTCTTGAGATCTTGAAATGATTTCTGGCACTCGGAGTCCACTGGAAATTTTTGGCCGATCGGAGAGTTTTGAAGAAGGGGAGGCATCTCTCGGTTAGGCGCTGGACCTCTTTAATAGACGCTGGGGGCGCCATTTGTTGGAGAGCTTGAATCTTCTGGGGTTAGCCTCGATACCCCGCTGGGAGACCATGAAGCCGAGGAACTTCCCGGAGTTGACGCCGAAGGCACACTTGGTTGGGTTGAGCTTCATCCCATATTTGCGCACGTGGCAAAGCTCTCCGCGAGGTCCTCAACATGCCGCAGCGCTTCCTTGCTTTTGACCAGCATGTCGTCACGTACACCTCCATGTTCCGGCCGATTTGCTCCTTGAACACCTTGTTGACCAGCCGCTGGTAGGTCGCTCCTGCATTTTTAAGACCGAAAGGCATAACTCGGTAACAGTAGGTACCTCGGTCGGTTATGAAGGCGGTCTTTTCTTCATCTTCGGGGGCCATCCGGATCTGATTGTAGCCGGAATAGGCGTCCATGAATGATAGCATTTGGTGGCCTGAGGTGGCGTCCACGAGCTGATCGATCCGAGGGAGGGGGAAGCTATCCTTTGGGCAGGCCTTGTTGAGGTCGGTGAAGTCGATGCAGATCCTCCATTTGCCATTCGACTTTTTCACCATGACGACATTTGACAGCCAACTTGGGTAATTCACCTCTCGGACAAAATTGGCTTTGATGAGTTTGTCGACCTCCTCTTCAATGGCTTTTTGCCGTTCTGGGGCGAAGCTTCTCTTCTTCTGCTTGACAGGCCTGTGCCTCTCGTCCACATTGAGATGGTGGACGAGAACCTCGGGGTCGATTCCCGGCATGTCGGAGGCGGTCCAGGCGAAGATGTCGGCATTGCTTGGAGGAACTTGATCAATCTGTGCCGAGGCTCTCCTTTGAGTAACGACCCGATCCTTATGGTTCGGTCGGGCCGAGCTTCGTCCAATGGTACTTCCTCCAATTCCTCCGCCGGTTCTCCCCGCTGTTCGGCGAAGTCCTCACGAGCGTCTAGCCCGTCAACTTCGGGCATTCTAGACTGAAGGCTCGTAACGAAACATTGCCGAGCCATGGCTTGACTTCCCCGAACCACACCAACTCCTTGCTCGGTAGGGAACTTCATAGATAGATGCGGGATGGAGACTACTGCCTTGAGAGACATTAAACCCGGCCTGCCGAATATGGCGTTATATGGGGACCTGAGGTCGGTTACCAAGAAATCTGTCTGAACAATGGCTACAAGGGGCCAGGTTCCCGCGCGGACCGTCAGGGTGACGATTCCTTCTGGGACGATGACGTCGCCGGTGAATCCCATCAGGGTGGAATCCACGGCTCGAAGGTTTTCCATGAGCAATTTCATCCTGGCAAACACACCGAGGTACAAAACGTTTACCGAACTTCCACTATCGACGAGGATTCGGCTTACATCATAATTGTTCAAGTTAAGGGATACAACAAGTGCGTCATCGTGGGGAGCTGTATCCCAAGAAGATCATCATCAGAAAAGGAAAGTTCGCCCGTGCGCGCCTTCTTTGGCACCGGCGCATCACCGTTCCCCTGGAGCTCGATCCGCCGGCCTCCTCAATCATGTTGATACGGCCAACCACAGGCGGATTTGGTGGAGGAGGAAGTTGTGGGAGCTCGGGCTGGCGATCACCTCCCTGTTGCTGCGGCTCGGGTGCCCTCCTAAACTGATCTAGCCGTCCCCGCCGGATCAACCTCTCTATTTCATTCTTCAGCTGCCAGCATTCTTCGGTGTCATGACCATGCTCCCTATGGTAGCGGCAGTACTTGGCGGGATCTCTTCGGGTCGGGTTCCCTCGGAGAGGTACTGGCCGGGGAAGTTGGCGCTCTATCTCCATGAGGATCTGCGCTCGGGGCACAGTCAGCGGAGTGTAGCGATCGAATCGCCTGGGAGGACTCCGGGAGCGATTCCTTGGCGGCAGTGGAGGGACTCTTGGGCGGCGGGGCGGACTTGGCCGACGGACAGGGCGGTGTCTGTCGGGAAGCTTTGGGCTCCTGCTTCTTCTTGCTTGCTCAGCGCGGGCACTCTCCGCGACTCCTCGACCCTAGCGTACTTGTCCGCAAGGGCCATCATATCAGAGAGACATGGGGGGTAGCTGACCTCCATAGCCAGATAGAAGTCGCTCTCCTTTGAAACTCCCCCCGCTAGGGCGGACATAGCCACCTCATGATTAAGGTGGTCCACCTCCAACATGGCCTTGTTGAAACGGCCAAGATAATTTCTCAAGGACTCCCCCTCTCTCTGCTTGACTTCGGAGAGGGAGTCGGATCTCCGTCGGTGGCGGCGGCTGCTGACGAACTGGCCAATAAAAAGGTGGCTCAGCTCGTCGAATGAATCAATGGAACCTGGTTTCAAGGCGTTGAACCAGGTTCGGGCGGATCCTCTGAGGGTGGATGGGAAGGCTCGGCAGAGGATCGCATCAGATGCTCCGTGGAACATCATTATTGACCGGAAGCTACTGAGATGGTCGTCCGGATCAGTGGAGCCGTGATAGGGCTCGACGGTTGGCAGCTTAACGTGGGAGGGAATCACTTCCTCCATGATTCCCTTAGAGAAAGGGATGCCCTGCTCTGCTTTGGGCTGGGGCAGATGGGTCTGCTTGGCGGCGTCCAGCTCCTGACGCATCTCTTGGATCTGACGGCGGATCTCCTCCTCACCGGCTAGAGGAGGGGCTGGGCGCGAGAACCGCAAGGATGGCGTCGAATCATGGTGAGACGTCGCCGGAGAGAGGGAGCGGGCTCGCCGAGATCTGGGAGGATCTCTATCGTAACCGGTTCGAGGGACCGGTTTGTCCCCCTGGGGCGATGTGGGGGATCCGCTGATTCACGCGGATCAGAGGAGGAGGTTGCCGGCGAAGAAGTCGCCGCTTCTTTCTGGGGATGCGAAGCAGGAGGAGCCGTAAGGCGCTCCTGTACCAGATGGGTAAGGGCCTGGACTTGCTGGACCAGTGTAGCGAACTGGTCCTGGGTCACCGGAATGGCAGGCGGCGACGGAGTCTCGACAGGTGGGGTTGTGGCGCTGTGGCGCCAGTCGGATCAGGCCTCTGGGAGGCGACCTGATCTTGGGCATCAGAGGTTGCTCTCTTCCGGTTGGCCATCAGAGAGGTTCTTCTCCGGATCGGGATCCTTGTCTCCTTTCTTCAAGTTTTAACGGGACTTGAGGCCCTTCCTCTAGCGCCAATCTGTTGCCGCCGGGATCCGTCCTCCGACTCGGGCGCGGTCGATCTCCAGGGAGAGGGTGCTGCGGACCTGCAAAAGAAGTCCACACGTGGGACGCTGGGGGTGGTCCTCCGCGGAAGACCCTCCGACGCTCAAGTCAGTGGGGAAGGAATCGGCGATCAACCAGAAAGTGAGGAGGTGGATCTCTCCGGGAAGCCTCTCCGGGGGCGGCCAATCGGAAGCTCTGAGAAGGGCAGAGCGCCGACGAGCTGCCGGGGAGAGAAAGATGCGGGGGTGGGTCTGCGTCAGAGTCGCGTACCTGAGGGAATCTGCCAATCTGATATTTATAGACTGTCACTGGGGACTTGAGCATCTTCTGGAAGGTTCTGGGGTTGTTACGATACGGGGGTAGACAGAATCAGGCCGTTGTGGGGCCGTTAGAATCCACGCCTTGTTTGTTAAGGGATCGACGGCTGGGAGAGCTCCTTGATGTCTTGGGATCTGGGTGAGTAGACCTGGGGCGGTTACAATAGGTCTTAGGCCACGTCTCAACATGATTCCTTGCCTAAGGTGCTGCTCGGGTAAGCTTAAGCTCTCCCGCGTCAGGTTCCACGGAGGTAGACGTCAGGGCGTGGATTGCTAGGTAGAAGCGAGCTACGGAAGCCCGGAAGAGGCCGAGCTAGGGAAGCCCGTAAGGGGCCGAGCTAGGGAAGCCCGGAAGGGGCCGAGCTAGGGAAGCCCGGAAGGGGCCGAGCTAGGGAAGCCCGGAAGGGGCCGAGCTACGGAAGCCCGGAAGAGGCCGAGCTACGGAAGCCCAGAAGAGGCCGAGCTATGAAAGCCCGGAGGGAGACGGCGGAGGAGGTCAGCCTTAGCCGCCTCGCACGGATATCAATGCAATGACGATTTTACCCCCCAACAACCCTTATGTACTTAGTTTTACAAATAATAATTGAATGAGAATCTGTTGAGTGGTCTTTGGTGACATTAATTTTGTCTCTACCTATGCTTGCATTGGAAGTTCAGAAGCCAAAGGCGGATTCACCAATGAACTACCAAACAAAAGTGAAACACTTGGAGGATTCGAGGCATGGATGAAGGTTTCTTGTAGCAAAAATGCAAAATCCATGCTCAACTACTTCCTTTAGTTGTCAATTGATGGCAACTTCAAGGACCCTAGAGGGATCCTCAGGTCCCACAATGTGGTGAGACCTGGCTTCCTAACAGTGAACTACATAAATCATTCACCATTCAACCCTAAGCACACAAGCTTTTGTGACTGTACCCCAGACATAACCCATGAAGCCCATGTGGTGCAATGCTGCTGCCCAGTCATTTCAACTAAGAGATAGCACTTATTAATGTCTGATGACACCTTTGCACATTTTTGGTTTTGTTTGACCTTGTGCACTTGCTAATAAGTAAGCCATCTTTTCTATAATTTTGTACCTCAATTATTGCTTAAATATTTTGCAATTGCTTACTAAATTCTTGTTTCTCAGGTAACAGATATCTGTGATAACGTATTGTTGTTTGACTTTTTCTTGTTCTGTTTCTTCTTAAATATTATTTAACTAATTAATATGCTTGACTATTTATTCGAAAATAGCTAAAATCAATTATGCCCTTGATATGCTGACCTCGTTACTTCTATGAAGAAATGAAACACTATAATAACCAGATAATATAATGATAGTTGTAACAAATTAAAGCATGTTCATAACATCTAAGCTACAGTCTAGTAAACATCACAAACAAGAGATAAGTAAACATAATATTGGTTTTTCAGAAAATATTTGAACTTTCTAAGATCAGTAATCTAGATATGCTAAAGTGGGTGCACAATTGAATTGAAGTGAATAAATATCTTTATATAACATATAGAAAATCAGATGAAACCACATCAAGTGAACACAAGGATTGCCTGTAACTCCCAAAACCAGTCAACTAGCTTCAACAATTTGAATGTGTAAGCAAGTGTTCAGTGGGGGGAGGAGGATACCTTAAGAATGATTTTTCCATTTTCCCTTGGGAACTCCTCATGCCTCTTGCAGCATCAAATGGAGATCCATACTTTCTATTTCCATGGCTTTCAAAGTCAAACAAACTTAAGCTGTGATACAAAACCAAGGTTAGACTTCATGAAAAGAGTGTGAGCTTTTTGATTAATACAAATAAATAACTGAAAGCAAATGATTTACCTGCAAACATGGCCAACACCTTCAACATACACACTGAAGTCTGAAATGAAGCGCAATATGTCATCAACACGCTGTAAATCAACAAGAAAAGATATAGGTAAGAAGCATAGAAAATATGATAGTTTCTCAAGAGCAGCACCAAAATTTACCTTGGGTACAACAAATATTAGCAAGTAAGGAGTGACAAAAATTGATGCCATCTCCTCCACTAGCATCATTCCAGTATACTGCATTGTTAAAAGAGTCACCATCAGCAATTTTCTCAAGTCCTTGCAAGCAGTTGCTGTACTGAAGATCAGTCATATTGTTTAATACAAAATTTTAAATTTCAATCACCAAAGTTTCTTATCATGTCTTCTACTAAATGTGATATACTTTAAACTAAAAGAAAAATAGACAATTGATCAGCATAAGCATAAATCTATGAGCATCATAAATATCAAGAACTCTTATTTCTACAGCGTTGCAGAGAGAATATGATCCATCTATCTTTTTATAGATGGCACTTACATTCCTCATTTCAACTTTCAAGGAAAGAGAGGAGAGTGTGTATTAAAAGATCATGAGCATAAGCACAATCAGAGTTCCTCTACTTAGATTTAGTATATTCTGGGTTGACTTCTAAATTTAAGAGCCTCTTTTAATGAACCAACGAGATATTATGTGAATTTTTCTGCAAAACAGGAGAGTTTGGATGAGAGGTCAAATATGATAGGGCCATTTTGAGATACCAAGGAAGGCAGCTTGAGCATCAAATCCCTAAGATTTAATATGATGGATCCTGGTGAAAACACAACCCACATAGTTCCCATTATAATAATCTCAGTCACCAGATAGATTGTCTTAATTTTTCCTTAAGTGACACGATCATATTCACCTATTAGTCACCTGAGAATCCAAACAAGTCCTAAGGTCTATTATACGGTTGCTTTTGAAAGCCTGGTTTGAGTAGAAGAAGGGTTTAAGAGCCCTTGTTCAGGCAACGCTTGACATCAAATATTTCACAAATTAACTAATTATGATATACACGGGGCTACATGGACAAAATTTCATAAATCTTTCCTCTTCTTTTTTTTTCCTTTTTTTCGCTTGTGTTAAGCTTCATGAAGAATAAGTAGTTAACATTTCATGTAGTGATGATAGGAGCCCCAAACTTTCTTTTCATGAGAAGCAGGTTGCTATTTTCCTCATTACATCATGCACTCTTGAGGGTCTATTTGGATGGCGAGAAATGAGGGGGAGGGGAGGGGAAGGGAAAGGAGGAGAAAAGTAATAAAATTCCTTACTTGGAAGAGAGAAAAATAAGGAGGAGGAGAATGAGGGTTACTTGTTCCCCTCCATTCTTCTTCAAAAGTTTAAAATTCTTTGCCCCCCAAATTGAAGGGTAAAGAAAAAAAGGGGAATGTTTGTTAACTTTTATCCTATGTTCTTAATTTATCCCTACAAGTTAGTTTGGACTCCTTTTATAGCAAAGGGCATATTTATGATTTTACAAATATTACTCACTTCTCCTTTCTTCTTTCCTTCAAGCCAATCAAGATGGTTATAAATTATCCTCTTTTCTCTTTCCCAAACAAAACAATAATAACCCTTCCTTCCCCTCCCTTCCCCTTTCCTTTCTTTCTCTCCCTTCACCCACTCCTCTTCCAAAATCCAAACAGACCCTAAAAGAAACAACAGGGTAAGGGAACTATGGAGAATAGACAACAAGATAATGAGCCAATTGTGCATCTCTAGAGAAGATGGAGGATGTCTTCATGAAAAGAATGAATTTTGTCATAGAAACAAACATTCATAAGCCTACAGCCTTAATCACTAAAATTGTCACAAGAATACAATGAAAACTTCTTTCCTCTAATAATTTCAGAAGAAAGATAATGCAGGGCATTTTTCTCAATCAACATCATCCTTGATTGTTGCCTGGGGAGACAAAACCTGCCTTTTGCAAGAACAGAACAGAGAACACACCAAGGATTCTGAAGTCAGATAGACCTTGGATTCAAATGTCTAATGCAGAAAAGAGGAAGGAAAGAAGGGGAAGGTTAGATAGAAACTTGTGCTGCAGAAACCTAAATGGTCAGAATGATTTGGAAATGGGAACAATTGACCAAGGTCAGAATCATGACTCAATTTATAGGCAATATAGTTATCCTAACCAAATTCGTTGATCATGGCATTATTTCAACACTTCCCATGGTACAACAATTGCAAAATCAAAAGCAGAATAGTGGAAGCAAATTACTTTACCTGAAATAATGTTTCAAATTCTGCACGGACTGAGTCACTATTTTCTCTACCACGCCATTTCTTTGGCATGTAATGTGTTTGCTGGACAACCAGAGACATTGCCCCTTCTGGATTGAGAACCTGAAGTTCATCTGTCACAGCAGCCCTACTTATAGCAGTTACAGTTCCAAAAACAGCAGCATACCAGAATAAATTTCTACCAAATACCTGCAGATTTAGTGAGGGCAGAAAAGGTCAAAATATCAAAAATTCCTTTTATGAGAGATGTAGCACAGTGGCAAGGCCGCATAATCAATAGGCTTACCTGACCCTCCAGTAGAGATTCATCCAGAATCCCAATGATGATTAAAATGGCAGCAAAACCACCAGAAACAAATGATATGAATTTGGCAATTATGGTGATAAGAGGAGATGGGAATTGCTTTATATAATTTGAAGCATTTGCCACACTGCTGTTTATTCGATGTTTGAACAAATGGTCCACCTGGAATGTAGGATAAAGAAATAATAAATAAGAAGTCGGTGATTACAAGAACCATTATTAAAACATCAATGAAAGTTGAAAGCAAGTCCTTGTAAAACTATATTGCTCAACTTTGGGTTTCAATAAGAAATGTCGAGAACATTCTATATTAGCATCCAAGCATTCACCAGGCATGTTACATCGTTTTTCCTTAGAGGCCTCATGAAAACATTAATTGGGCCATAACTAAAAGCTGCATGACTTCTGTTCCAAAGAATTTGCATCTCCACATCATTACATAGAAAGGATTCTTATTTCCAAGAAGGCAATAGTGCATATGTTGATTAAAAAGTAATAATACAGAGCACATAATCACAAATACATTAGAAACACTGTAATTCTCAAGAAACCAGCTGGTTTTGGTTGAGGTCCCAAAACTTGGATTAATTTCAAATCTATACCCACAAAAACAGCATTTTGATTGAAATTTTAAGACTCTGGATGAAACTAAAATTCTTGCAGTAAGAATTTTGCAAATTGAATGGTGGTCTGTGAATTAGTTTTATTTATTTTTGAACTATGTTACTGAATTGCTTAGGAGACTGTGTTTCGGTTTGACTCTTTGGTTTATGATTATGCATCAAAGATTAATGTGACTGCTTGTACCAAAATTGGTCATCTTCCAACTTCATCTTGATACTTTGGAGGCCTAAGGGAAATTCTAAAGTTGCTATTGATTACATAAGCATCTTCTATGATGATGAGATAAGCTTGTTAGCTTGCCAAGTGGCCTTCTTGGCATCATTGCAGCCCCATTTTAGCCCAAAGATGCCCAGAATCCCGCAACAATTTTATGAAGATAATGTTAAGTTGACAGCAAGTCCTGCAAGTATGTTAAATTGATCCATGAAGCCTTCTCGAGAGAGTGATATGTTGCATCAATGATCTCATTTTGATGGGAAAAGGATGAATTATGATGACAAGAGAGCTAATGAATTGCTAGCAAATTGCCCATCACATATCTGTGAACCTTTTATCTATCCACAAGATGATGGGCTTAATCAAGGAAGTCCTTAATACATTAGAAATTCGCCTCCAAACAGTGGATATCAAATACCTAGTACATAAAGGGAAAGTCATTTGATAAAATTCCAGTGAATTAACACTGTTTTCACTATGAAGAAGTCCTAACTATCTTAAAATTGGCAGCCTAGTCTCTATAAATAAGAGTTGCAAGATATCAAACAATAAACAGGAATGATGGTCTATTCATAATCAGTTCATGAAAAAACCAAGGTGCATAAGAGTATGTCTATTAAGCCTCAACGGTGGGTAAAACAAGTACCTCATTGAACTCCCTGAAAATCCACTTTGATAAGTTTGACCACCTCCGAGATGACGCTATGCTAGGATGATTGTAAAATTGTTCGGCATGCCGGAGGAAGAGATAAACCAACATAAAGATCATAATGAACGGTGCTAGGAGAAACATTCCAACCCCGACAACCATGAGTCCCTTCTTCAATAATGAAGAGTTTGTGAGAAAGTCCCTTCGGACGCAAAATTTACTGCATTTTTTTTCCCAAAAGAAAGTCAACCCCAAAAAAGATGAATATCAAAGCTTAGAGAAATAAATGTTGTACTGCCTACAACATCTTATGCAAAGAATTTTGGCTGCAATGTATGATCCTCGCTTCTTCATGACCAAGTAAATAAACAAAGTGACTGGCTCTAATAAAACTGACAAATGCAATAATAATAAAAACTATCAAATCTGATTCCATATACTAATTATAAAACCATAAACAGATAGATATGAACAATTCCATAGGATTAGTTTGCTCTAGAGTCTATACTTTCCTTATATGTTGTGCATCTTTTCATGGATTTCTTTCTTGTGGGCATCATCACCACTTAACACCATTGAAGTTTTCATCAGTAATACGTATACAATCTCATGCTGCCCCAAATGGTTGAGATAAGGCTGGATAGTTATGTTTGGTATGACAATCAATAAATAATCAAAAAAGAAAAATGTTAGAAAGCAAATATGCATCTCAAACATCAAAAAACTAAGAACAATATTAAAAATTTAACATATATATTTACATTCATTTATGTGAAATAACAACTTCCATGAAGCCTCACCCACCTATATGAGGTTAATCATGTGTTTCTTCAGGTTCAACCATCTTATTTAAGGCGAGCCATACGTATGATTTACATATGCTTGTATTAAAGTCAACCATGTCTTTTAGACAAAGCTATTCCCGTTATGTTTGATTATGTAAGAAAATGTCAGTACACAAATATTCCAATAACTCAAGACAATGATTTCAGAGAATGATGTCATTGTATTCCAACCTAAAGCCATCTTCGACAAGTACACACCTCCAACACCATTTTTCATATTACATAGGCAAAAGTTTATAAAGGTGCAGGCTATTGTTAATTAATCTTTTGTTCCACATGTTCCATGCCGAACACATGCAGCGTATAGTTATTGTAATCATGAATATGATGAAAAATTAGAATGTGATCACATAGATGCTCTTCACATGCTTGACTTAAGAAATAAATATAAATTGGAAAACTATTAATAATATTGATGAATAAATCCAATCAACATCCTTCCAGCCCTTTTAAATGCATGGTTTGTCATTCCCAATGCATTTCTGAAACTGGTACATAATTAAACTGGTTATTCCCCACTCCCAATCACCAACAAAGACACAATTAACTCAAGATAATTCTAGATATTTACCTGTCAAACATATTTTGAAATATGCACCAATTCAAGGTCCATTCAAGAGTTTTTGGTAGAATTAGATGATGTTTCCTTCCATTTGTTCTAGAATTGACAGCTGGGCCAGCTCCAGGGATCCATGATGAAATTGGAAATGCAAGAATTCCTTTATTGAGCATCCCAATTAAGTAGTTCTCCTTGCGCATTATTCGCATTATCACTTCATGTGCAGAGAGATCCTTGACCACACAAAGCTGTTGTGACTTTTGTAGTTGTACAACCTTTTCTAGAATTTTAGGCCAAGGTGTTGTTTGGATTTCACGATCTGTGACATTAAGACTGAACAAGACCAAATGGAGATAATTGAACCATGGTTTACAAATGATTCAAAAGGTCAAGACTGTATAAAAATAAATCTGCAATATTACCTATTATAATAGAAGTGTCGAATTTTCACCATGTTCTTTAACTGTACAAAGAACTTCAGAAAGTTGAAAAGCCCATAGAAAGCCAGTATGATCATGGACCCAACAATAATTACTTTAGTTAATGTGAAAGGAACTAATGGATTCTGCTTGATGACCTCCTTTGCTAGATCACAAGGCTTTTCTCCTGACTCAACTGCTTCCATTCCACACTTCGCATTAAGCAAGGCATTCCAATCAACAAATAATAAGAAGAATGCAATAAAACATATCATGAAGATCACATTTAGAATTTCAACTATCCACTTAATGATGATGCATCGAAGACCTTTCTCACAATAATAACTATACAGCCTTTCAAAGAACAGATCTAAATCAGCAATTGGTTCTGCCTTCACTCCTTCTCCATTAAGAAGTCCAGATGGGCTCTCACTACCAGAACTTGGCAACCTTTGGTAGTCAGACAATTCTATCTCAGGTGGTGTGTCCCTAAGCAATTGAGTTGTTAGTGATGATTTGCTTCTCCATGGCCATTTGAATCTGCTGGGAGTTATTGCACCCTTCTGAGCACTGGTCATCATTCATAAAAACTCAAACCAAGCACAAATACCCAGTCCATGCCACAGTTTTATCATCTGAAAGACAAAGAAAGCCTTCAGTGAAAGTGATGAAGAGAAATTATTCAGAATGATGAAGAGAAATTATAAATTTTATGGCCCTAGATATATTTTCATGACACTAAGCATTAAATAACCTCTGTTCTTATAAAATGATACACATGCAGTGATTCATATGTTTACTCCATGATAATCAGTACTGTCACCTACATCAAGGTATCCTGCAAATATCTAGTATTTTCTTGTTTCCAATTCTGGTTGCATAAACTGTTGGCATACCAGCTATAATAATTTTACAGGACTTCTAATATAAGGATTAAAAATATCATGTGCCACACTGCCACTGTCATGCCAGCTGTGTCCATCAGAACTTCAAACTATGCTCCTAAATATACCACATGTGATAACTATGTCTTATCCTTTCTGATGCCTTATAAAGGTTTTTACTAATATGATAACCACTTTACATTAATGATAGAGTCTAAATCTATTCTCAATATATTTCCATGATAGTTTTGTTCTTCGTGAATTTAAGAATGTTCAATTATTTTATTTTCACATATTGATAACATGATCACTTGTTTCTTTTAGTAGAAAATTTTCGTATAGCAACTGAAGCAAACATCATTAAAAATTACTTGTTCAGACAATAGATCAAACCATTATTATCACAAAAAAGAGACAAAAGCCTACTTCCTGAATCAACAGCCAAGAAGGAAGTGAAAGAAGAAAACTAATGTAAACTGCACCAAAAACAACAAATGTCTCACATGAATATTCTGCTTTACATACTAGAATGCTCTTCAGACTCTCACCCTGGTTGAGTGACATGTTTGCAATTCAATATAAAGGAAAAATTTGTTTCATGAAGGCCGCTGAAAATGTTATTATGGTCATGGCTGGAACTGTCACACATCCTCCTAATTACCAGCCTTAGTTGTCCCAAGACAGGCAGACCTATAAATTTCAGCAGTCCAGAGATTAGAAGCAGCAAGGTCTTTTCAACCTTCCATCTACATTTCCATTGCGTTGGTATTATCTTGATAAGGGGCATGTTAAGAAGCTAATGTTTTGAAGCTTTTTTTTTTTTTGTGGGGGGGGGGGGGGGGGGGGGGGGGGGAGGGTTGCTTTTCCCTGTAGAGATTTCTGATTCTGTTCCTGTTCCATTGGCTCCACCACAGCAACAACCATCAAAGCCTTCTCTATACAAAACCAATTAAAAAATCACAGAATAACTACAAAAATGTATTTAGTCACCGGATCAACAGTCAAGCAAAAGGTGAAAGAAGATATTCAATGCAAACTGCAACAAACACTAGAAATATTCCACATGAATACTCTTCTTTATGTACCAGAATACTCTTCCAAACTTCATCTTGGTTGAGTGACAAATCACCTATGGCTTATACTGACGTACTAGCAATTCAAGGTCCAATCTGCCACTGTTATTCATCCTGCTAATTGCAGGCCTTAGGTGTTCCAAATCAATCAGACCTATCAATTTTAGCACTCTAAATTTGAAGAGACATTAGTTCTTTCCCATCTTTTATTTACATTTTCATGGCTTTTACTCCGTATAGAGATTTCTGTTTCCTGTATCATTGATGCCACCCGGACTACTCGAAGAAAAGCCATCAGAGCCTTCTGTATTTAGAACTAATAAATAGCATCCAATAATAACTAAAAGAAAAACAGGTAAAATCAATTCTAAATTGCATCAAGAAAAAAAAAATCCCAATACCAACGACATAAACTAAAAAAAGAAGACTTTTAGATGCACAACTCCAATAATTCCAAAAATGATCATCTCCTCAAAACAAGAAACAGCTCAAGAAATCAATAGAAGAAAGAACTTAAAATTACCTAGCAAGCAAGTCTCCTGCGACTGACGAACATGCAGACGCCGCCTAGCGTTCGAGGCATCAAAACCCTCGGAAAAATCGGGCCTTTCGGAGGCCGAGAAGAAGAATCCGTCTCGTAACCAACGAGAAGGCGGAGCGATCAAGGCAGACAAACGATCAAAGGGGTTCTTGGAAGGACTGAAGATAAAGCGAGGGGGCGACGAGAAATAGAAAAGGGAGCCGGAAAAAGGGTGTTATCGGAGGGTGAGACAAGCGGAGGCAGATCGAAGGAAGGAGAGGAAGGAAAGATTAATTGCGTGGCAAGGAGACAGACCTCTTCTTTTCTCTCTTCCTTCCCCCTTTTAATTAATTGATCTATTCGTTCGTACCTCCCTCGTTCCGTCTCTCTTCTGTTTCGTTTCGCGTCACGGCTGTGGTTACGGTAGCCGTAGAGGCGTAGAGGCAATGGATAGCTGCTTCCCGCTTGCACCGATCCAGCCGCCATGGACCGGACCGTACCACTGTATCGAACCAGGATCCAAATAGGAGAGGTTTTAAGGTGTGGCCAAACTTTGTCTCACCTTGCCCCCACCAATGCGGTTTGGGTTAGACAAAGATTGAGCCCATAAGATTTGTAGCCACTGTTCAACTTTTGGGTCTTTGTAAAATGGATTATCCAAATCTAAAAACCTAGCATGTTCTTGGACTACAGTTCAAGCAACATTGATGGTCACTGAATATGGACAATCTAAATCTTGGCTGTAGGATTTTAAACTACGTATGCCAGGTTTAGGTTTATCACTATCATATAATCCTGCATGCTGGACAGAGTTTAATGTTTGCAGTATAATTCCTTAAATTCCAAGCAAACCCATGTCAATAAGTTGCAACCCATTTGGAGAGAAGTTCAATGCAAAAAAGATTGAATTTGATAAACCCAAGACTGAAATATTAAAGAGGCGTAACTTCTCGAAGTCTAAGCCAATCAATAAATGCATTGAGGAAAATGATGTAATTTATCTAGAAAAGATAGTATTTAATACCAGGAAGATTAAATCTGATGCAGTGAATCAAAACTCATAAAGGGTTGATGAATTAGAGCAGTAGAAATCCTGTAACAGCTTAGACCTTCTCGTGTTACACTAAATAAAACATTGGACTAAAAACTTACTTGCGAGTGCATCGAATAATATTATCACTCATGATAATTTCCCCATAGACATATCCTCATCATTCAATAAAATAGACTTTGTACCTAATTATACTAAATGAAGCTTATGGCAGATGTATGCTTGAGCATTGGTATGTTTGATAACTCTTTTGTTATATAGTATGCTTTTGTAAATGAATCATGAAAAATGTTTACTTGTTTAATTTTATATTATTTAGGATAATTTTTAAAATTATTGACTTTAAGAATATCGGATGATCATCATAAAAATACATGTATTGGATAAAAATATTTTTAAATTTTAAAAGGAGTCTAATTGATTTAGAACTTTAGATTAAAATAGATAAAGTCTTTTCAAAATAAAGTTGAATCATAACTTTTTTAAAAAAAGAATCCAAATTAATTATTTTTTTTGTTGATAAAGGTTTGGTTATTACAAAAATAATTATTATAGCGCTAATATATAAGTAGAGGTAGGCATTGGGCCGTGCCGGCGGCACGGCCCGGCACGAAACGGGCCATGCCTAGCATGGCCCAGTACTGCTACAGTATCGGGCCGGCATGGTGGGCCGGCACGGCATGGCCCATCGTGCTAGCCCATATGGGACATTAGGGTCTGATAATTTTTTTAAAAACATATTTTTTAAATAAATTAAAAAATTATTGGGATATAAAGCCATAAATTAATATGAAGCCACCTTAATGGTGGAAGGTTTGGCATAGACCCCTATCAGTTTATTAATTTAAAATCAAATAATATATGAAGGTTGGGGTCTAGGCCTGACCTCTAGAATACAATAAAAAAGATAAAAAATAGAGATGACTCACTTTAATAATTAAAAAATATGTATTATTAGAAGTCAAACCTATATTATTAGAAGTAACACCAATTCAAGCCTTAGGAAGACATAAGGCCCATACAATAGGCCTTATTAAAGCACACTCTATGCTCCAAGAGCATCAATCTTAGCTTTTCTTATGTTAAAAAAGATTTTGTGCATCGATCTTCAGTGCACAAAGCGTGCACCGAATGCGCGGCGTTTACAAGTCTTATCCTCAGGCTAGTCCATAAGGTGATTTCTAGGCCTACTGTGCTCTTTGGTTGGTTTCGCTCAACAAGAGCACGGTTAATGTCAAGAGACCAGACTTTCTTGCTTCGACTCGTTCATGATGCGTATAGTGCACCGGACGACCTAGTCTTTCTTATAAATTTGAGTCTTCATGATAATATCTAAACTTAGTAGGTCGTGTTCCTTTTTATTATTATTTTTTCCTTCTGATGTCATTAAATTATGAATAAATGGATAAAAACTGGAGAGGATGACATTCAAACGTACAGCACGCCTTAAATATAATAATGCAAATGTAACCAAAATGATATATACTAGTGATGTATTACTACAAATGTGACTCACAAGTTCTAGTCAATTACATACAATAATTAGAACTAGACTTGCAGACTTTAATACAATTAGAAGATTGGATCAGTAGCTCAATGATGTAATAGATGGATCAATGGTTGAATAGTATAAATAATCAAAAAAATAAAACTAAAAAATGATTTGTAAGGATAAATAGAGATAATTATTTAGGGTTTAAATAGTTTAATTATAAGAATTTAGAATTTTCTGGGTCGTGCTTGGCATGGTCCAGCCGAGCCGTGCCGGGCCAAGCATGGCCCATCCGGGCCGGGCCAAGCATGGCCCATTAGTATTGGGCCCGGCACGGGCCGTGCCGGACCAAACTTTTTAGGAAACGAGCCGTGCCAGGCTAGGCCATGCTTGGCCAAACTGTTTAGGAAACAGACATGACCCATTTTCTGGAGTGGCCCCGTGGGCCGGCTGGCACGGAGTGAGGTTCCCAATAACAATGTTCTTCTTGGCTATCATTTTGTTTCAATATTTTTATAATTTTTAAAGATATTTTTTTCATTTTTAACTAACTAAATATAAATAATTATTTAAATATTATAGTTAATTTATTTTATGATAAATTTTTATATTATTTTAATATTGAATCACAACCTTTTTTGTGATCAACTTATTGGGGTTTGAACTGAAATTTTTAAAAGATAAAGAGTGGTATAAAATAAAATTTAAAATGGTTTGTAGAGGCTTAATAGCATCTGGGAATAATTTAACATACGAAGCATTGAAAACTCCAATTGGAAAGCATCCAAGTCCGCAAGCCTTTCCATAGTAGAGTTATATTTTATTTATTTTTAAAAAAATCTATCTCTTACTTCTAAAAATTTCAAATCACACGATGCTTTCCTATAACTCATAAATTAGTGTACCAATGTCTCATAAATTATCGATCGTATGAGTTTTATTTCATACGAGAGTATATTAGGTTTGCAAAAATGAGACTTTAAAATTGGAATCGAATTCATTGATTCCAATTTCAACTATTTATTTTGATGGAGTTAGAATCTGATTTTAATACTATCTGAAATGTGAATTATCTTTTTAAGAAGGATTAGAAATCTGAATACTTCTCCCAAATTATGATTCTCATTCCAGTTGTAGCTATTTTCTTTTTTCTTATCATTAACGTTGCCCACGAAACCTCCTGTCACAACAACATCCTCATGATTAACGGTAGAAGTATGCACTTATACTAAAATATATAAAATCACAATCAAACTTCAAGGATAGAACCAGTGATTTTTTTTTTCCTAATCTGAACACATTTAAAAAAAAATTACAGTCAAACCCTAGAATGAAAACCCCATGGCCTTTTTTTTTTTTTGACCTTAGGTTAAGAAGATGAATCCGTTGTGCTCATCTTTTAGATATTAATAGAACAAGGTATCTTTTATTTTAGATAAATAATTACAATTAATAATTATTTTATTTTATATAGATTTTTATTTGGAAAAATAAAATTTAAAATTTAAGTTTACTACGATTATGAGGTTTGAATAAATCAAACAATAATAATAAAAATTAATTATTAATTTTTTGTATAAATTAAATAGATAGAAGGAATGAACGATTTCGATTCCGACTTTGATTCTATTACAACATCATATCAAATGGGCTCTGAATTTTGCTAGCTTTATTTTTCTAAGTAGAGTCTCCACTATTTTTAAAACTATAGTTCCAAAATTATTAAACTCTTTTAATAATCTGAAAATAATTTCATCTAATATATGTATTTTATTTATTGAATGCCTTTTTAGATTGTGCTGTCGAAAGCTACATATAAAGAAAGATTATAATTTTAAAATTAAAATTTTACCATATAAAATTTGAAAATAAGCTTACAGTTTTTATCTTATTTTTACTTTTAAAATTTAAATCATATCACTACTTGTGAATGGATGGGCATGCACTCAATAGGATTTTACCTCATGCAATTCTAATATAGAAAGGCATCCTCAAATATTTAAGTAAATATATTTTCTACTTAAAAAAAGAGAGAAAAAAAAAAAGCTAAAACTCAATCCTTACTCAAAATTTTACAATGACCAAGATCAAGCTCCTCTCGGTTGGGATTCTATTTATCAAAATTAGTCTACTCAGATTATGACTATCTAATTGATAAGACTTAGTTAAAGTTATACTTTATGTTCTTAATAATTTTGTCCCGCAACGGTGCTTAGGTTTGTATGACGATTGTTTTCTTTTAATGAATCCAGCACTACAATTTATCAAAATTTTTGAACCAAGAATGCTTCTCTCTTTTCTATGCACTATAGCTATACTTTCCTTAAGAGAGTATGCGAATGCTTAAGAGAGAAAAGAAATTGAAATTGAATTGATTGAAATATAAATGTCTACGGTCCTATTTATAGCCTTTAGGTGCCTTTGGAAGCAACCCTATCATTTTAATTTTAATTTGAATTGATTTGATCGGATTTGATCAAAGAATGTGAGGGTAAGGGCTTCCACGATCAGATAAGCTATTTTCATGATCAGATAAGTCATTGCACGGCTTTGATACATCGTTTCATGATCGAATGATCGTCTTATCACCAACGGCATGATCGGATGGGCACCTTATCATCAACGGTCCATAGGTGGTCAACTGTTGATCGGTCAACCAATGGTCAACAATTCAACGATTTTTTCATCAACGGATCAATCCAAGCCATGATGATCAACACCGCTATGATCAATCACATCGGTCCATCGTTTGATCTCAGCCCCTCATCTTAATCTGATCAGTTTTCACCGTCGGATCCTTATAATTTAGGAAAAATTTAAAGCCCCTCAAGCTTGCATCTACAAAGCACCCATTGCGTCCTTCGCATAGTGATGCATACCCTCAAGCTCTGCACTTATGTTGAGCCTAATGAACTTAAGCATGAAGAAAGAGGTTTTCATATAAGTGAACATTCCTTTCTTAACTTTTTCAATGTGGAACTAAATGTCCTCTCAATTTCTCATTCATACACACAAGGAAGTAATGGGCTTTCAAAGCCCATTTGGGTATTCAAGGCCTATTGGCCCATTACCCAAAAATAATTTTTTAATCTTAAAGATGAGATGTTCTTAGGCTTAGAAAAAAGCCAAGTACTTCAAAGGAGGTACTCATTAAGAATCAGTTAGAGAGCATACAAGCAACTGGCCATAGTGGGAATTATGAGAATCTTTGCTACGAGGTTTATTGCTAGCGAAGCGGTGAGAAGTTTTCTAACCACAGTGGACCTAAGATGTAGTTAGAGGTTGATAGATTCAGAAGGAAACTCATTTGTTAGGTCTTTTCGTCATATTCATGCCTGCTAAGAGAGACCTTCAAAGCGATTTCTTTCTTGAGATCATGTGGTATCTGTGTCTCTAAGGCCCATCAGGAATGTATAGGAGCACCCCATAAGCTTGATTCAAATTAAAACTTATTCTTATAGGGATGGTGGTGATGAATTCAGAGGCAGCTAGAAGAATCATATTTGATTTTGCTTTGCTGGAGAAGGTGCTTGAGGATCCATGTAATCGCCCATCTCACATAGAATCTTCAACCTTCTACAAGTGTTCGGACAAAATCCCCGAGTCATTGCTTTATTGGATTCTCTTGAACCTCAAGGAGGTAGTACTGTAGTAGAAGGGAGACCTCTTGTTCGATCCCCGAGTCATTGATTTATTGGATTCTCTTGAACCTCAAGGAGGTAGTATACCGTAGTAGAAGGGAGACCTCTGGTTGGTATTATGGATGGAGCTTAATTTCATCAAGAAGAAGTTTGAATTCAAATTTTAAATTCGATTTGGCCAACTAAGGAAGCTGATTTTGGGGAGGATTTGTTGCAACTTCCAAATCTGATCTTGAGAAGGATTTGTTAGAGATTTTCAAGGCAGCAAATCAGTCCATGGTTGCTAAAAGTGTGGAGCCAGTTTTAAAAATCAGTCCATGGTTGCCAAAAGTATGGAGCCAGTTTTAGGATGGGATTAGATTGGAGGAGAGTCTTTGATCCTCTGTGTGTCTTCTTCAATCGGTGAAGTTGAGCAAAAAAAAAGTGGGAGGCTCTGTGAGGACATTCTCTGTGTGCTGTAGAGAGAAAGTTCTGGATCATAAGAGTTTCTGAGAGAGTGTGTTTTGAGGGCTTGTACCTGATTCAACTCTTAGTGAAGCCTTGCAGATCCTGTGCCGCCGTGGATGTAGCCCAGTTTGGGTGAACCACGTAAAATCCTCGTCTCTCGCTGTTTTCTTTTGGATTTTGGTTCCTATTATTATTCTGTGTTTTTTGTTGATTTTATCGCAACTGCGTGCTTGACCGTACTAATAGCGATCTTATTAGAGGAATATTTGTTGTATTCCCTATCAAATTGGTATCAGAGCTTGGTTTTCTTCATATTATTACGGTCAGACAAATCAACAAAGAGATGGCAGAAGACAAGATCAAAATTGAGAAATTCAATTGTCACAATTTCGGATGGTGGAGGATGCAAATTGAGGACTACCTATATCAGAAGGATCTTTACCTTCCATTAGAGGGAAAGAAGCGGATTCAATGAGCGACTCAGATTGGATGATTCTGGATAGGAAAGCCCTGGCCACGATCAGATTATCGTTGACACCTCAAGTGGCGTATAATATTGCAAAGGAAAAGACCACCGTGGATATGATGACCGCTTTAACAAAGCTGTATGAAAAACCTTCCACCTCAAACAAGATATTTCTCATGAAAAAGCTCTTCAATTTGAAGATGGCTGAGAATAGTTCAGTGACGGAGCATCTGAACGAGTTCAACACGATGATTAATCAATTGGAGTCGGTCTCTGTTGCTTTTGATGATTCATTCAGGGCTCTTTTTTTCTTATGTTCCTTGCCAGAGAGTTGGGACAATCTTGTGATGACAGTCAGCAACTCAGTATCAGGTAACCTTACATTCAATGATGCAGTTAGTTGTATATTGAATGATGAGATGAGAAGAAAGGCTGTGGGTGGGACTTCTACAAGTGCTGCACTCATGGTGGATACCAGAGGAAGATCACAGGAGAGGAAGTCAGAGAAAGGCCGTCCAAGAGCAGAGGAAAGTCCAAAGGGAGATTTCCCATGAAGTGTTGGAACTGCGGAAAGAAAGGTCACATGAGCAAGGATTGTTGGGGTAAGAAGAAAGAAAAAGGTGCAGAGAGCAAGATAGAAGGTCAGGAAGCAAATGTTGTGAGTACTATTGAGCGTAATTTTGAGGATGTGTGCCTGTCAGCCGCGATGGGGCAAACTCAGATCTATGGTTTGTAGACTCAGGGGCTTCTTACCATTGCAGCTCAAAGAGACACCTATTTTTGGATTTTGTCCAAGGAGATTTTGGTCATGTCACAGTTGGCAATGGACAGCAGTGCAGAATTATGGTAAAGGAACAATTGTACTGAAGCCAGTGACAGGCAGAGAATTGAGACTTGCACAAGCCAGATACATCCCAGAGTTAAAGAAAAACCTAATTTCTACCAGCCAGCTTGATGTTGAGGGTTATGTATCCGTTTTTGGTAATTCTCAGTGGAAGATTACTAAAGGGTCTATGGTTGTTGTCAAAGGGAAGCGGACAGGCACTCTCTACTTCTTGGCAGACAGTGAGAGTTCAGTTTCAGTGGCAGCAGGAGACACGGGTACAGTGACTACATTATGGCACAGGAGGCTCGGTCATCTTAGTGAGAAGAACTTGAATATTCTACACAGGAGAGAGCTTCTACCTGGGCTAAAGAAGGTGAATCTAGAGTTTTGTGAAGAGTGTATCTATGGTAAGCAGAAAGCAGTGAGTTTTCAGTTAGCAAGAACTCAAAAGAAGACTGAAAGGCTGGAGTTGGTTCATTCAGATGTCTGGGGTCCAGCACCAGTGGCATCATATGCGGGCAATAAGTACTTTGTCACGTTTATAGATGATTTCAGCAGGAAAGTCTGGGTGTTTGCTATGAAGGAAAAGTCTGAGGTCTTTGGCATCTTCAAGAGATGGAGAGTCATGTGTGAAAGCCAGACTGGAGCAAGTCTCAAGTGTCTCAAGACAGATAACGGTGGTGAATACTGCAGCAGAGAGTTTGATGTCTACTGCGCAGAGCATGGAATCAGAAGGATCAAGACCATCCCAGGGACACCAGAGCAGAATGGTGTGGCAGAAAGAATGAACAGGACCATTCTTGAGAGAGAGAGGAGTATGAGGTTTGACTCAGGTCTACCTACATATTTTTGGGTGGCAGCACTGGACACCGCAGTGTATTTGATCAACAGGAGTCCATCTAGTGCATTGGATGGTGGGATTCCAGAGGAGGTTTGGACATGAAAACAGGTAAAACTTTCTTTTCTTAAAGTATTTGGCTGCATTGCTTATTCTCTGATTGAGAAAGAGAAGAGGAGTAAGTTAGACTCCAAGTCTACAAAGTGTGTTTTCATTGGATACGGTGGCGATGAGTATGGCTACAAGCTCTGGGATTTCCAGAACAATAAGATCATTCGAAGCAGGAATGTGGTATTTGATGAAGAGCATACTTACAAAGACAGGAAGGATGCAGTGGAAGAAAGAAAACATGAGTTTATAGAACTTGATCCTGTCAGAGATGGAGAAATTCCTCGAGTGCAAACTGAAGATGGAAACTCCGAGGATGTGGAGGAGGAAGATGTGGTTGGAACAGACAGCCACATGCATACATCGGTACCTCAGTCGGTGTCCCACAGTTGAGGAGGACCACGAGGGTTACCAGGCCATCACAGAGGTATTCTGCTAATGATTATGTTTTGTACACAGATTCTGGAGAGCCAGAATGTTTTGTTGAAGCCATGCAGGATGAAGCTAAGGTCAAGTGGGAGTTGGCTATGAAAGAGGAGATGGACTCTTTAAAGCAAAACAAGACTTGGGATCTTGTGAAGTTACCCGTTGGCAAGAAAGCTCTGTTCAATAAATGGGTGTACAAGACGAAGAATGAGGTCGATGGTACCAAGAGATACAAGGCAAGGTTAGTTGTCAAGGGTATGCACAGAAAGAGGGAATTGACTTTCAGGAGATTTTTTCCCCAGTAGTCAAGATGACATCCATCAGGGTGATTCTGAGCATGGTAGCAGTGGAGGATCTTCATCTATAGCAACTAGATGTGAAGACAGTATTTCTTCATGGAGATTTGGAGGAGGAGCTGTACATGCACCAGCCAGAAGGTTTCCAGGTCAGGGAAAGGATGACATGGTCTGCAGATTGAAGAAAAGTTTGTATGGTCTGAAGCAGGCTCCGCGGCAATGGTACCTCAAGTTTGACAGTTTCATGCTAGAGAAAGGCTTCACCAGATGCCAGTCAGATCATTGTGTGTACTTTCAGAGGTACGTTACAAATGAGTTCATTATTTTATCCTTATATGTGGACGATATGCTTGTAGCAGGTTCCAGTATGAGGAAGATAAAAGAGCTCAAGAAACTGATGGCAAAGAAGTTCTCAATGAAGGATTTGGGAGAGGCGAAGCGGATTCTTGGCATGAGGATCAACAAAGATAGAAAACAACGGAAGCTGTGGCTATCTCAGGAGGACTATGTAGAAAAGGTACTGAAGAGGTTCAATATGGAGAATGCAAAGGCAGTGTCAACACCTTTGGCAGCACACTTCAAGCTCAGCAAGCAGTTGTGTCCAACAACTCAGAAGGAAAGGGATGAGATGATTAGAATTCCATATGCCTCAGCCGTGGGAAGTCTAATGTATGCAATGGTTTGCACAAGACCGGATATCGCACAAGTAGTGGGAGCAGTTAGCAGGTACATGCAAATCCAGGCAAGGAGGTGATAGTCTTCAAGTACAGGGATTTGTAGATGCAGATCACTCTGGTGACAGAGACAGTGAGAGGAGCACTACTGGTTATGTTTTTACTATCGGTGATAGCAGTGAGTTGGGTATCTCAGTTGCAGAAAATAGTGACATTGTCAACTACAGAAGCTGAGTATGTGGCGATCATTGAAGCTAGTAAAGAGATGATCTGGTTACAGAGGTTGATGGAGGAGCTCGGCAAGGAGCACGAGTGTAATACATTATGGAGCGACAGCCAGAGCGCAGTTCACTTGGCAAGGAATCTAGCATTTCATGCAAGAACCAAGCACATTCAGCTTAGGTATCATTTCATACGTAGTGCGTTGGATGAGGAGCAGTTGAAGTTGGAGAAAATTGATGGAGCTAAGAATCCTGCAGATATGTTCACCAAGGTTGTGAGCAGAGACAAGTTGAGTCTCTGTTGCAACTTGGTGAAGCTTTCCAAGAGATAGATCAGGAGAGCGCAACACAGAGAAAGAAGGTAGATCTAAGTTTGATGTCATTAATCTCCAAGTGGGAGATTGTTATGGATGGAGCTTAATTTCATCAAGAGGGAGTTTGAATTCGAATTTTGAATTCGATTTGGCCAACTAAGGAAGCTGATTTTGGGGAGGATTTGTTGCAACTTCCAAATTTGATCTTGGGGAGGATTTATTGGAGATTTTCAAGGCAGCAAATCAGTCCATGGTTGCCAAAAGTGTGGAGCCAGTTTTGAAAATCAGTCCATGGTTGCCAAAAGTATGGAGCCAGTTTTGGGATGGGATTAGATTGAGGAGAGCCTTCGATCCTCTGTGTGTCTTCTTCAACCGGTGAAGTTGAGCGAAAAAAAGCGGGAGGCTCTGCGAGGACATCCTCTGTGTGCTGTAAAAGAAAGTTCTGGATCATAAGAGTTTTTAAGAGAGAGTGTTTTGAGGGCTTGTACCTGATTCAACTCTTAGTGAAGCCTTGCAGATCCTGTGCCGCCGTGGATGTAGCCCAGTTTGGGTGAACCACGTAAAATCCTCGTCTCTCGCTGTTTTCTTTTGGATTTTGGTTCCTATTATTATTCTGTGTTGTTTTTTGTTGATTTTATCGCAATTGCGTGCTTGATCGTACTAATAGCGATCTTATTAGAGAAAAATTTGTTGTATTCCCTATCAGTTGGAAGGCCGACTGGACCGCAAAAGAGTTCCTCCACCTTTCTATGCGAAAGACTTAAAAGGTTGTGTTTTGATAGCCGATAATCTATTCAAATTATTAATAATTTAAATAAAGCATATCAAATAATTATATTTAATATATATTATTTTGAATAGCAATATATCGTTTGGAATATCATTTATAAATATAAATTTTTAATATTATTATTTATAAATATAAAATTTTTAATATATTATTTATAAAATAATATATAAATTTTTAATAAATTTAATTTAAAAGTATTTTAAGAATTTAATATTATATGACTGATATTTCAAACGATATATTGATAATCTGTCTATAAAACATTATAATCAATATTATTGATAATCTAACAAATATAATTTATTTTATAGATAATTTATCTTATCATTCAGGAACCTAAGCGGACATAATTGCTGACTACGAGACAAATCGTTCAGAATTCTTATTATGAAATATAAGGTGAAGGTGGTTGGGATGCAATTGGACTCATGCATGCACGAAGCTATAATACGGATATGGGCTGTTAGACAGCACCTGGGCCACGCATAGCGGTTTGGATAGTTCGCTTTTGCTCCTTTTGCTTCCTTGTTTGATATATATGCTTATTTCCTATAGAATTTTCATTTCATTTTTCTGATGAGATGAATGACGGACATTTATCATCATCATCATCATCATCTTCTTCTTCTTCTTCTCTCTCCCCTCTCCCTCTCTCTTTCTCTGAAAAAAAAAATTCTGTTTCATTTTATTATATTTTATTTGGTAGGAAGGAAAAGACCCAGTGAACTCGACCATCCAAGTTAAATATTGGGCATGCACGTTATGACAACTGAATCCTGGATTTGACAAGGGGCGTGGCCGCCTGCAGTCACCCAGTTTAACAACTGCTTCATAGCTCATTTATTTTTCATTTTGATAGTTCTAATATTTTCAAATCTTTTGGGCAACTTGAACTTCTCAGCAGAGAGTGCCTGATGCATTATAAAGATCCTCTTCAGATTACTCATCCTGTTGATTCCTTGCAAACAAAACGAGGGAGGCCTCCAGTCTGGTGGGTGGAAGACCGAGTCTAACATTTGTAAAACGATGTAAATTATATTATGCCTTGCAACCTAAGCTATCGATGTTGTCAATGTACTTGTAATTAATTAATATATCATCAGGAAGCATATAGATTAAACTACTATACTTAACGTCTTGAAATTAAGGAGCTTGCCTGCATTATTTAAAACGAAGATGTTGCTTTCTGTGCCATAGGATATATCGCCACCGGGTCTCATCCGGGTTAAAAACTTCTAATCAGAACAGCATCTTAAGAATTCATATGAAGATGAGGCATTTGACCAACTACTAGCTAGTATATTTTGCAGTTGTTTTTCTTGGACAGAATTAAAGAAGCATTCGTTATAATTGATCTCACTCTGTACGCCGAACAGAATTACAACCCATCCTTCCAGCAAGAAGCTTTAGCAGCTCCCCTAGATGGCAGCGGTGGCGGCCGCCAGTGCCCGAGCCCAGTTGGACTATGATCGAGCTAAAGAGCTGAAGGAGTTCGATGACACGAAAGCCGGCGTCAAAGGCCTCGTCGAGTCTGGCGCGGCCAAGATCCCACGAATCTTCGTCAATGCGCCGGAGGATCGCCCAGAGCCATCCAGTGATGCCCCGACCGGTCCTCAAGTCCCGGTGATAGACCTCCGAGCCATCGGTGATGCCTCTCGGCGGGAGGAAATCGTCAAGGAGGTCTGCGAGGCTTCCAAGACATGGGGATTCTTCCAGGTGGTGAACCATGGGATCCCAGTTGGCGTCTTGGAAGACATGCTCCAAGGGGTAAGAAGGTTCCATGAGCAGGGCAAGGAGGAGAGGGCAAAATTCTACACTCGCGAACCCATGAAGAAGGTGAGATATGCCAGCAATTTTGATCTCTTCAAATCGCGCGCTGCCAACTGGAGGGATACGCTATCCTGCTTCCTCGACGATACTCTGGATACCGATGATATACCATCGGTTTGCAGGTATACCATTACCACCACCTAACAGGATCGAGGCACGATTCTTTTGTTTAACCAGAGGAGCATCACTAATTATTTTATTAATAGGTAGAACAACAAGAAACAGGTAGCGTGTTCAACTTAAGCCTAAATTGATTCCTGGCGCATCTTAATAGATAATTAATTAACATGGCAATTCCTATATCTTAATTAAGCTAGCTCAAATAGATATCCTGGGAAATTTTGTCAAATTATTTTAATCAGGTAACACTTCTCCCAACTTTTATTGTAGGAAGTCAATGTTGAGTTATAGAGATCGTGTACTAGATGTAGCAGATGTGGTGTCTCAGTTGCTATCGGAGGCTCTTGGGCTGAGCTCAAACTTCCTCAAAAACGTGGGCTATGACAAAACACAGCTCCTGCTTGGCCACTACTATCCGCCATGCCCAGAACCAGAGCTGACCTTTGGCACCACCAAGCACGCAGATCCAACAGTCATAACCATGCTTCTCCAAGACAACCTTGGTGGCCTTCAAATCCTTCATCAGGACCATTGGGTCGATGTGTCTCCCATTCACGGAGCTCTTGTAGTAAATATTGGCGATTTCCTTCAGGTATTCACTTTTGTTTAGTTGACGCTTGCGTGTTATATCCTATGGCCAACGCTTGATCACTGCGCGCTGTCCATTTTACTCTCTGTAGCTTGTTAGCAATGACACGTTCAAGAGTGCTGAACATCGGGTGTTGGCGAGCCTGGAAGGGCCCAGGTTGTCAGTGGCGTTGTTCCTTTATCCAAGCATTCATGAACAGAAGCCCTATGGGCCCATCAAGGAGTTATTATCTGACGAGAATCCTCCAATGTATAGGGAAATTCTTGTGCAGGAATTTATCAACCATTACCTTTCTAAGGGACTTACAGGGGAGTCTGTCCTGGATCACTTCAAGATGTAACCCGAGAGGTAGACTGATCATGTTACTGTGCCTGTTGATGTTGATTAATTCCTAGGATGTAGCTAGGTATGCTGCTGTGGGAGCTACTGAAATAAAACTATAGCATTTGGAGGGGACCGTGTGTATTTTGTATCCTAGGTAGCAGGGTTTGGATTTTATCTCTGTCCCCTTCTTCAAATTCAGCAGATTAAACCGTTCCAACTTTGTCATATCTTAAAATGGTCTGGCGCTGATCATCCATCAAGGCCTTTTGTGTTGTAGTAGATGGCATAATCCTTCAGAGAAGTATATTTTTTTCATAAACTTAGGGGGCTTTCATTGGATAATAATCAGCTGTAGATTCCGAGAATACAAGGGGAAATTTTATATATAATATGCAAGATAGCATTTATAAATAACAAGCCATGCAGTCATTACGATCTAATTTCTTTAAACATGAAATTAAATTCAGTGTAGATTAGAGTTAATGTTGCTACTAAGAATCTAATAAGCAATCTTGTTGCATCTCTTTTTTTTTTTATCCGAAGAAATGATTTTCTTGCTTTTGCCCTCCAAATAAAAATTGTACTTGTAGAAAGTTGACAATGTTTGCTATCAAAGCTCTGGGAAAAGAAGGCAACTCAACCCATTGATTTTGATGCGGTGCAAATCATCCATCTGGTCTTGTAGGATGATGGGTAGGAAACCTGAATCAGCATGTTTGCTAGCTCCAAGAATGAAGTGTGGAACCGGGAAAAATGGATCATGTTGGCTAACAACATTAAGTCTTTGGGCACATTTCATTTCACTTAGATGGTGTTTGGCATGGATTGATCTTCAAAATACCATTGATGAATTTAAGATGATGATAAAATCATCTTATTTAGTATTTTCATTTTTGTTGCTGTGAAAATCCGTTCTTCGGCTTGAGAGCGGTGCACGTCAGGATTCGGATAGTGCTTTTCCATCCGAATGGACCTGCAAGGCAGTCCTTACGCAGGAATCACAGGGATGGTCCATGCAGAAGACCCTCCGATGCCCAAGTCAATGAAGATTCTAAGCAAACATAGAGAGAAGAAGGCTCCAGCAGAAGAATCTGTTGAGGTCAATTTTTTTCATACATGGGGGTCTTGGGGCTTGATATTTATGTGCTGCGAGATGGCAATCGGTTACCTAAATTTCTGGGCACATTTTGGGAGGTTAGGAGTTGATACGATTAGAATCCCGTCAGTTATGGGATTGGTTGCTAATCAGTCTTATCAGGAGTTTGAAACTCTATTAATTATGGCCAGACTCCCATTTTTGTTTAAGAAAGTTCGCTTCGAGATTTCTATGATCAGAGCGGTTCTCCCTTCAGAATATTCGACATGTTATAAGGTGACAATGATGCTCAAGCTGAGAGGAGGATCTTTGGCTCTTGATGAGATAGTTCGGCCAGATGGCTCGACCATATAGTTTGGCTCTGTAGCTCAGCCAGATAGTTCGGCCAGATGGTTCGGCCATATAGCTCGGTCATATAGTTTGGTCATATAGCTCGGCCATATAGCTCGGCCTTATAGTTCAGCCTTATACTTCAGCCTTATACTTCAGCCTTATAGTTCAACCTTATACTTCGGCTTTATAGCTCAGCCTTTGTTGCCACGCACACTTATTGATACGATGATGATTTTTTCCGCATCATATGCCCCTCACTCCCTAGTCCGAAGCATAGGTTCGGGCATAGAAAGTAGAGTGCATGATGGCTCAATCTCATTGGTGGCACATCATGATGGCTCCATAAATACCAAGCCATCATTATATCATTTCTCTTTTCGCTGAACGAGGAGAGTCCCTTCGAATTCTGACAAAGGGCATCTGGCTTGGCAAAATGTGGCCAAATCAAAGATCAAGGCACGTGGGCCAATGAATCTTGATTCTGCAAAGTTTTTACTTGGCCTTGCCAAGGTACGAAGAAATATTACTGCTCCGATCGGCTGTGTCGAGGCCCGAAGGATTTTTACTTAGCCCTACCAAGGTACGAAGAATGCTGCTCCGGTCGGTTGTGCTGAGGCCCGAAGGATCTTTTACTTGGCCCTGCCAAGGTACAAAGTAAGTTGCTCCGGTCGGCTGTGCCGAGGCCTAGAGGATATTTTACTTGGTCCTATCAAGATATGGAGAATGCTGCTTCGGTCGATTGTGTCGAGGCCCAAAGGATCTTTTACTTGGCCCTGCCAAGGTATGAAGAATGCTGCTCCAATCGGCTGTGCTGAGGCTCGAAGAATCTTTTACTTGGCCTTGCCAAGGTACAAAGAATGTTGCTTCGATCGGCTATACCGAGGCTCGGAGGATCTTTTACTTGGCCATGCTAAGGCATGAAGAATGCTGCTTCAGTCGATTATGCCAAGGCTCAAAGGATCTTTTACTTGGCCCTGCCAAAGTATGAAGGATGCTGCTTTGGTCAGTTGTGCTGAGGCCCGAGGATCTTTTACTTGGCCCTGTCAAGGTATGAAGGATGCTACTCTGGTCGGCTATGCTGAGGCCCGAAGGATCTTTTACTTGGCCCTGCTAAGGTACGGAAGATGCTGCTCCAGTCAGTTGTACCGAGGTTCGAAGGATCTTTTACTTGGCCCTAACAAGATATGGAGAATGTTGCTCCGATCGGCTGTGTCGAGGCCCGAAGGATCTTTACTTGGCCTCGCCAAGGTACGGAGAATGTTACTCCGATCGACTATGCTGAGGCCCAGAGGATCTTTTACTTGGCCCTGCCAAGGTACGAAGAATGCTGCTTCGATCGGCTGTGCCGAGGCTCAAAGGATCTTTTACTTGGCCCTGCCAAGGTATGGAGAATGGAACCCGTAGGTCGATGATTAGGTAATACTTGTCTTTCATCAACAACTCATGGAAGATGGGTAAAAGGAGATATCTAAATTAAAGAATGAAGTTTTATTACAATGACCAAAAATGACTTGGTTTAGATGTACTTCACTGATAATATGCTTAGAGGTTGCCCGAACTTCATATTCAGAAATGGCTTGTCCATCGAGGTCTTAAAGCTAGTAATTGGCGGGTATGATGGCTTCAGCAACTTAACAGGGGCCTTCCAGTTCGGCACCGTGGGGTCTTCATTTGGGAACGCAAGTCCCTCACTTCAGGCCCTTTTAAGAAGGTTTTCTTCTTTATTTGGCCAACCCTAGGAGGGATCGACCATAGCAACCATATTGACATTGCCAGCGGTCGGTGGGTTCGGCAAGGGTTGTTGTTGAAACTCTGATTGACGTTCCATCATGTTGTCGGCCACTGGGGCTCTTATGAATCGCTCTAGTCTCCCTCGGTGAATGAGCTATTCGATCTTGTCCTGGAGCTACTTGTATTCCTCGGTATCATGGCCATAGTCATGATGATACGACAGAATTTAGTCATATCCCTCCGAGCCATGCTTCCTTGGAGGGGCCTTAGTTGAGGAAGCTGGTCTTCAATCTCCATTAGGATTTGTGTTCGGGGCAATGTGAGTGAGGTGAATTGATTGAACCTCTGTGGCAGGCTTCTGGTGCGCTGTCTCGGCGGCATTGGGGTCCTTCGTTGGCGAGGCGGACTTGTAGAGTGAGCGAATCAGTTTCTCTTCGAGCCTTTCTTCTCCTTCTTCTTTGATTGTTCAGCACAGGCTGACCTTCTTGATTCTTCGACCCTAGCATATTTGTCTGCCAGGGCCATCATGTTGGAGAGGTTCTTTGGGTAATTAAGCTTCATGGCTAAGTAGAAGTCCCCTCCTTTGATACTCCACCTGCTAGGACGGACATGGCCACTTCATGGTTGAGATGATCAACTTCCAACATGGCCGTGTTGAAGTGGCCAAGAAAGCTTCTCAAGGACTCCCTCTCTCACTGTTTGACTTCAGAAAGGGAGTCAGACCTTCTTCGGTGGTGGCAACTACTAACGAATTAGCTGGTGAATGAGTGGCCTAGTTCATCAAAAGAACTAATAAAACTCAGTTTCAAATCGTTGAACCACATTCTGGTGGACCCCCTGAGGTGGAAGAAAAAGCTCGACACAAGATCGCATCTGATGCCCCATAGAACATCATGATGGATCAGAAGCTGCTTAGGTGATCGTCAGAGTTGGTGGCTCCATGGTATGGCTTGATAGTGGAAAAATAAATATGGTGAGGGATCACCTCCTGCATAATCCTGTCGGTGAACAGGATACCCTGTTTCACCTTGGGTTGAGGATGAGATGCCTGTCTGATGGCGTCTATCTCCTGGCGCATCTCCCGGAGTTGTTGCTGCACCAGGAGTCTTGAGCGGTATGAGAGGTAGGGTGGAGAGACCGTGGTCACGACGTCGAGTCATGGCAAGAGAATACTGGAGACAAGGAGTGAGCCCGATGAGATCCAGGCAGGCTCTTAACTTTGCCTTTTGCTACACTGGCCCAACTCCTTCACGACCAGGATGTCATGGGAGGCTAATGGCCTTCAATGGATTGGGTGGAGGAGCGACTAGAGGAACCGGGGTTGCTATTCCACCGAGCAAATGCTAAGTGGGAATAGCGGGGAGAGGAACTCCGTGAAGCCCTTGCACCAATTGTGCCAAGGCTTGAACTTGCTGGACTAGCATGTTGAACTGGTCCTGGGTAACCGGGATTGCTAGCGGTGGAGGAACCTTGGTTGGCGATGGCTGTGAAGGCATTCTGTTGTTGGTGGGATCAGGCCTTTAAGAGGTGGCCTGATTAGGAGCATCTATGACTGCTCTTTTACTGTTGGCCATTGAGGAATCGTCCTTTTTGTAGGAAGCCTTATCTCCTTAGTTTTAAGTTTTCAGAGGAACTTGAGGCCCTTCCTCTAGCACCAATCTGTTGTTGCAAAAATCCATTCTTCGGCTTGAGGGCGGTGCACGTCAGGATCCAAGTAGCGCTCTTCCTTCTGGGTGGACCTGCAAGGCAGTCCTCACGTAGGAATCACAGAGGATGGTCCCTGTGGAAGACCTTCCGATGCCCAAGTCAGTGAAGATTTTGAGCAAACAGATGAGAGAAGAAAGCTTCAGCAGAAGAATCTCTTAGGGTCAATTTTTCATACTTGAGGGGTCTTGGGGCTTGGTGTTTATGCATTGCAAGATGGTAGTCGGGTACCTAAAATTTTAGGCACGTTTTGGGAGGTTAGGAGCTGATATGATTAGAATCCCATCAGTTATGGGATTGGTAGCTGATCAGCCTTATCAAGAGTTTGAAACTCTATTAATTATGGCCAGACTCCCGTTTCCATTTAAGGAAGTTTGCTTCGAGATTTCTATGATCAGAGCGGTTCTTCCTTCAGAATATTCGGCATGTTATGAGGTAGTAATGATGCTCAAGCTAGAGAAGAATCTTTGGCTCTCGACGAGATAGCTCGTCCAGATGTTTCGGCGAGATAACTCGGCCAGATGGTTTGGCTTTGTAGCTCGACCAGATGGTTTGGCAAGATAGTTCGGCCAGATGGCTCGTATGGCCATATAGTTCGGCCATATAGCTCGGCCATATACTATACTTCAGCCTTATAGTTCAGTCTTATACTTCAGCTTTATACTTCAGCTTTATAGTCCAGCCTTATACTTTAGCTTTATACTTCGACTTTATACTTCAGCCTTATAGCTCAGTTGCCACGCATACTTATGGATGCGGTGATGTTTTTTTTTTTGCATTAATTTTGATGAAGATTTATTATCACCATGGAATTAAGATCACTATCGAAGAAAATGATCTTAATCCCATCCAAAAATCAGAAATATTGAATTACTATAT
Organism: Calamus simplicifolius; assembly: GCA_900491605.1. Lineage (NCBI taxonomy): Eukaryota > Viridiplantae > Streptophyta > Magnoliopsida > Arecales > Arecaceae > Calamus > Calamus simplicifolius. The sequence goes on from UESW01004408.1 coordinate 147,836, forward strand.
GGCGATGATGATCTGCATCAAAATATTTAGATATATAACTTTATTTTTCTATTTCTTGATCTCTTTCCTTTATTATAATAATATATATTATTATGATATATATATATTACTATAATATATATTAATTATTATAATATATAGTGTATTATTATTAATATTTATATAATAATATTTATAATATATATATATATTTTATTATTATTATTAATATTATTAATCCTATATTATAATATGTTATTTTATACATAATATATTTTATATATAATAATAATATTATTGCATAATATGTTAATATTATAATATGTTGTGTAAACAAGTTTTCAAGGATTGCCTCTATGATGATCTTCTATTCATATTGTATATCAAACATAATGATTTTAAATTATCGATGATATTTGATTATTGAAATATTTTATATCAAATGTGTTAATGTTAGATTACCAATGATCTTATTATTAACAATTATATCACCATTAATCCTATTAAAAAAACCATCATAGTGATTAACCAAATAACCCCTTAAATGATCACGATTAAGGCCAAATGTTGTGGAAAGTAATTCAAACAAGTCTTTGAATATGATTTGCATTTGAAAAGTAAGGCTACAAATAGGTCGAATTGACTTGATTGGCCTAATTAGATCCGACCTAATTTGTAAAGACCTATAGGTTGTATCAAGTTTAAAAATTAGAATCAATTTAAATTTTGGGTTAGATCAGATCTTGCTTTTTTATTTTTGACCTAATCTATGACCCAACCCAACCCATATATTATTAGGGTCTAATTTGAGTAAATAGAAAATAGATCTGGCTCGATCCACCTGGATCCAACTTGATTCATAAGTTTTAATTATATAAATATTTTTTTTTTTTTCACTCCAATTTTATGTATCAATTTATTGAATGAATTCTTACTTAAATTAATTCTTCTTTTCATCTTAATAACTAGATTTCCTATTATCTATTTAAATATTTAAATTTAATTATTTATTTTGATTAATTCTTATTTATAATATCTTTAATAAAATCAATAAATATTTTTTAAATAATAATTTATAAACTTAAGGATAATTGTTACTTGATAGAATTAAAAGTCTTTGAATAAAAATTAAAGTTTAAATTAGTTTTTTAATTTTTATTTTTTAATAGTTTTATATTTGATCATCAATTACTTTTTAGCTATAAAATAAAGTTAGATGTTTTGCTTAAATGTAAATATAACCTAACTCAATCTTACTTTGAATTTCCACATTATTGGTTGGATTTGAATCATATTTGACATTGAATTGATTTGAATGACTTACTAGGGCTAATTTTTTTTTTTTTTTTTGTGTGGATTTGACATAATCCAATTCAATCAGCAAATGGGTTGGATCTAAGTGTAAAATTATGAAAATCAACTCAAGTCAACTCATCTAAGCCTTTTCCAACTACATGGGTCAGCTACATGAATTCTGCTTCCTTCACTCTGCTCTATTCAGGACCGAGTCGATATTTAATTATTTATATTTTTTTAATTATTTTTGTTCATATTAGTTTAGGTCTTCCTCTACCTCTATCCTTACCATGAATTGTTAAAAGATCATTCTTTCTGACTGAAGCATCTAAAGGTCTACGTTGTATATGTCCAAACCACCGTAATCAATTTTCTCTCATTTTATCTTCAATTGGGGTTACTCCTATCAATTTTCTTATATGTTTATTTCTAAATCTATCTTTTAAAGTTTTACCACATATCCATCTTAACATACGCATTTCTGTTACACTTAATTTATTCACATATTGTTTCAATATTATCCAACACTCTATTCCATATAGCATAGCTGGCCTAATAGCAGTTTTATAGAATTTTTTTTAATTTTAATGGAATGCGAAGTGAAAAATTATGACTTAAATATAAATTAGGTTGGATGAAGATCAATCATGATCCATCCCGATAAATTTGTATCCCTACTAAAAGGTATTTCTCTACCAAACAAAGATATGGAACCCGAGATGTAATGTTTATTTAATAGGAGAGGCAATTATTCCAAGGGTCTATTGGATCTTCCAACAGAAAGAAAGATGAGGGTGAAGGGAAGAGAGAGGAGGAGAGGGAAAAGAACGGTAAAGAAGGGTTGTTAAGGAGGGAAAGGAAAAAGGGTAACATAGGATAAAAAATTATACATTATTCTTCTACCTCTCTTTATCCCTAATTTGGATGGTAAAAAGTTGAGCTTTTGGTTGAGAATGGAGAATGAGTAACCTTAATTCTCTTCCCCCTCCTTTCATCTTTCTTTCAAATAAGAATTTTTCTTACACTTGTCCTCCCTTTCCCTCCTCATTTCTTTGGAGGGGAAGGAAGAAAAGAGTAAAAGGAGAAAGGAAGGAAAAGAAAGATAATAAATGATTCTTATCTTTACCTTATTTAAGGAGGGAAGAGAAAAAAAAGGTAATATAAGATCAGAAATTATAAATTGTTCTCCTCTCTCTTTTTACTCTCAATTTGGGGATTAAGAAATTTTGACTGTTGAGAAAGATCATAGAAGAATAGGTAATCCTATTTGGCTACCGCTACCCCAAATTACCTTTCTCTTCCCTTTTCTTTTCCTCCCTTCTCCCTCATTCCACGCCATCTGAATGAAACTGAAAGAGGATTGATCAATGATGCCAAAACAAAGTTGTAAAGATGTTGATATTTGGAACTGATCTTGATGGAACCTATCAAATGTTCATCTCTATGGATTGATTCTGGGAATTAAACATTCAACGATTCACAAGGATAATTGGGTTTGTACAAAGTTTTTTTGTTGAAGACCTTACACTTGTTTATGGTAACAATGGAGTAAGCTTCAAAGTATGGCCATAACTTTCATACTGTAATCACAAAAGCATAGGTAGACTTCTTTATGATTTGTCACCTCTCTCTCTGCCTCATTAGAGCTTTATTGATGCAATAGTTTAGTCTTTGCATCCTTTGATTTTCTTGAACTCGAACGTACTTAGCATGCATGGTGATAGAGACTGTTAAGTACAGGTAGAGGATCTTGCCCAAAGTTGGCTTCATTAGCAGAAGCAAAGAGGTTAAGTACTAATTCAGTTAGTTGAAAACACTCATTGATCCAACATAAGTCTTTGATATTCCTAAGTGCTTTGAAAAAGTTGTATACCTTTAAAATTCCTTTGAGCTTCTCAGAAAGGCTAAATCCAAGATGGTCTGAATCTCTCCGAATTGGCCTCTATCCCTTAGTGGGTAATTATGAAGCCAAGAACTTTTTTTGAAGAGACATTGAAGGTGCACTTATTAGGGTTAAGCCTTATGATGCAATGCCTTAATACTTGGAAGACCTTATCAAGGGCGTCAACTTACTGTTGGTGCTTCTGATTCTTTACCAGTAATTTGTCAATGTATGCTTTCTAGGTGGTCTGTATAAAACTATTTCTTTTTAAAGGGATCAAGGTAGAGGTTATCGATCAAGATCCCATTATCGACCAAAATCTTCTTTACCTAATAATTGTTGATCATCATCGTGACCACTAATGCATCATCATGGGGATCTTAGACTTTCTAAAAGTTATCATCGGAGAAGAAAATTACCTCAGTGGTCCTTAGCCTCTATGGTATGTTAGGTTTGGTTTGCCAAGTACACACCTTCCTGGTAAAAAAGTTTTCTTCTTTAACGATAAGTCCTTTAGTGATGATATAGATCACTTCAATCGTAGGCTAGTTGTCCTCATGCTTTGGTACTTCTTATCAACTTTGACCTTTTAACTTGTTGGAGGGGCCTATACTACCTTAGACATATTTCTCAAGGAAAGCCCTTCGAATGAGATTTTTTATCTCATCCTTCTACAGCCAACATTCCTTTATGTCATAGCCATAGTTTTAGTGAAAGTTGTAGTGTTCACTTTTGTCCCTATTCTTTGATTTTGCCTTCATTGGCTTAGGATACTAGAGGTAAAGTTTGTTATAGATCTTCATTAGGATCTATTGCCTCAAAGTGGTCAACTAAGTATAGTTGCCTTCATGTCAAGGTGAATGTCTTAACTTTTGGAGCTCGGGCTTGTACCTTCTCTTCTTTTCAACTTTCTTTGAGTTTCTTTAGATAGGACATCATGGCCTAATTTTCTCAACCCTACTCAGGAGTTTGGCTATGTCCTTCAGTTTTCTGCTAAGAGAAAAACTAAAAGACAAATCCAATAGGTCATGCATGAAAGCGGCAATGACCATGGATTGGTGGAGATCCTTGACTTTGAGCTTCTTATCATTAAAGCACTTGATGTAGTCATGCAAATATGATGAGTGCTTTGACATGATGCATAGTGAGTGCTTCGACTTGATGAACTATATAATTATGATAGCCTTTGGAGGAGATGCAGAGGGGAATCTGGGTGGTGCCATTATTATGATAGCAACAAAGCTTTTTCATTTTTTATAGACAATGCCAATTTTATAGAGCCAAGATGTAGTAGTGGATCTTGCACGCTAATAGAATAGATGATGAGGATGATAATTTGAAAATGAGAGAAAGCTAATTAGTCTAATAGCAAGAGTTGATTTATCAATGGTACACAACAACAAAAGAAGAGCATGAAAGATATTTGAGGTTTCTTGGCAAAGGCCCAACAAGGGCCCCCTGATACTCAAGAGGGTAGAGGAAGATGATAGGGGCAGCCAAAGGCAAACCTTATAACCTTTAGATCCATGAAAAAAATAAAGTGTAATGAAGCTGAAGAGGAAGTTAAGTATAACCTTATTGGAGGTTAGAGATGAGCTATGAAAAAATGGATACTTTTCTATATATGTTCCGAAACCACCATCCATGTGGCTTTTACATGCCATCCCATTCATTTAATCTCTCTTACTCACGCACAAGGAGAGACACAAAGAGGATCATCCAACGTACTCTAGGTGGTATTAAAATCAAGATGACTCCTAATAAGGTAGAATTCTTCGGCCTCCAGTAAGATGGCACGTGATAGCTTGGCCCACATTAACACCACAAATAATACAACTAACAGAATAATCGAAAGGATAATATGGAGGCACATGACTAATAGTTTGGTAGGCATCATACACTCATTAAGTCAGCATGCATATATCTCATAATAGTTTGATGGAAGCGAATGCTCACTTGTAAAGAATGCAGCTCGGACTTTGCTTTGAGGTTGTGCGGAGGAGTGCTCTGGCGACGTTCTGTTTCCTGCTTTAAGATTCATGCTCGGAAGTCTTTCTTCCCCGATCTCCTTGCTACTGTGCTGCCTTCCCTGCTCTTTCGATTCGGGTTATGGAGAATATCAAATCCTCCTCTCCGTCAGTGTTGGATGGTCCCAACCGTGGCGGCACGGCGTGGCGGCGCGGGATTTCGGGCCGTTTTGAGTGGGTCGCTCCTTCTCCTTCCCCGGTGGTCGTGGCTGAACTGGAGCGACTTTATCCGAATGTAATCCAAGTTCCAGTGCAATCACTGGAAGAAGAGGAAGCTAGATGGCGAAATTCCTCAATCATCGTCCGAAGCCTCACTCGCTGGATTCCTCCAGAGGCAATTACTAGAGAATTCCAGCGTGCGGGGATAGCAGGGGATATTGAATCAGTTTCACTGGCTAATCGGCATTTTCTCTTCAGATTCTCCGATCCCTGTGCTGTGGAGACTGTTCTTGGAAGACCCTGGGTGGCCAATGGTCAGCCGCTGGCTGTTGCAATGTGGCACCCAGATTTTGTGCCGGCTGTGAGCTCGATCCACAATGCTCTGCTGTGGATTCGTCTTCCTCAACTCCCTATTGAGTATTGGACGGATGAGGTACTCTCTTCGATCCTTTCGGTCGCTGGGCAATTCCTCTTCGTTGATGCTTCCACCAGAGATCGGAGTCGAGGAGGTTTTGCGCGAGCTTGCGTCCGCGTAGATTTGAGCAAGCCCTTGCGGCCTGGAGCAAGGATTCGAGGCAACAGATCTCCATTCTGGCAGCAGTTCTCTTATGAGAACTTGGAAGGCATCTGCGGATCGTGTGGCGCCCTGCATTTCGATGGGGTCTGTGGGGCAGAGTCGGGTGCTTCGTCTTCCTCTGTGCCCTCTTCCAAACCCCGCTTTGGATCATGGATGGTTGCTCTCAGACGCAGGAAGTCTCCTCCAACGCAGAAGCCAGCGGCTGGACATTCCCCCCCGGGAGGAAATGCTGGAGCTTCTTCCTCTGCTCCCTTGGATGGCTGGTCTCTCCCAAAGAAGGTGGCACATCGATCGGGAGGCAGAGCTTCTGGGAACCAGGGAATTGAGCCCCAAAGAATTGCTACAGTGCAGGAACATTCAGCGTGCCGGTCTCCTCTCATTACTGTGCCGGTTTTTTCTGAAACTGAGAAGCAGGTGTTAAATTCCAATCCATTTGCTAAGTTGGCTTCAGATCAATCTGAAGATGCTGAGCAAGGTAATTTGATGCAAATTGTTGAAGCTCAGATGGGTCAATCCAAGAGGGCCAGGCCAATTGAGACAATTCAGCATAGAGGGGTTTCAAAATCTTCAAAAGGGAAAGGTAAAGCCCTTCTTCGTGGAAAGGGTAAGGCCCAGGACCTCTTCAAATTTGAAGCTACTGCAGACTCCCTTCAGGGATCTACTGGCCTTAATGGGCCAGGAGCCAAGAAGTCCCGCTGTAAGGATGGGCCTGATCGGGAGATCTGTTTAGGGCCCTCCTTGCCAAGTCACATTGGGGGTTTGGATCATGATTCGGCAGTCTCCCTCATCAAGAAGGCCATTCAGAGGGGGGATTCAGAGGTGATCATGGAAGTATCTCATACTGATAGCCAGGTTATGGAGGGATTCGCTGTTAAGGGGCTTTTGGGTACCCTTCCTTCCAGTAATCCGACAGATCAGGAGTCGACTGGGGACATGGATGAAGTCCCCTCCTCTAAAGGTTCTGAATGAAGATTCTTATCTGGAACGTGCGAGGTGCTCTTAAACCCTCATTTCGATCCTCGTTTGGAAGATTATTACAGCTTCATGCTTTTGACATATGTGTCCTTTTGGAGACCCGCCTATCGGGGGATAGTCTGGCTCGCATTCAGAGACAGTTTTCTAGATTATGGTCTACTTATGCGGTTGAGTCGGCTGGTCTCTCTGGGGGTATTCTGGTGCTTTGGAGACATGATAACATCAGAGTTGACGCTTTCCATGGCTGCGGTCAGCAAGTAGCTCTGGTTATATCTGAGGGATCCTCTGCTCCTTGGCTCCTATCGGGCATCTATGCTAGCACTGACTTTCGTATGCGCCGAATGCTTTGGGATGAGATCCTCTCCCTTCTTGATCAGGGTCTTCCCTCCCTTATTGCTGGTGACTTTAATTGCATTTTGGAGGCCAAGGAGAAAAGGGGGGGTAGAAAATTTGTGGATTCACCAGGTGTTGCTGAGTTTAGATCCTTCATTTCTTCGGCTGAGCTGTTAGATTTGGGGTTCTCTGGACACCAGTACACCTGGTGTAACAATCGACAGGGTACAGCTAGGGTGTCTGAAAGGCTGGACAGGGCTATGGTCTCTTTCTCTTGGCATCAGCTTTTTCCTTCTGTCACTGTTACTCATCTTCCCAGAATTGGTTCCGATCACTGCCCCATCCTCATCTCCACTGATCATTCTCAGCAGCGTAGTCGGCAGTTTAGATTTGAAAAGTTCTGGACTTTTTATTCTTCAGCGAGAACCATTATCTCTCAGATCTGGCGTTTACCTGTTAGAGGGAGTGCTACTTATCGACTATCTCGTCGATTAATCATTGCCAGGCGCCGGCTCTCAAGTTGGAATAGAAGAGAGGTTGGGGACATTGTCAGGCAAGTTGAGAAGGTTGAATCTACTATTTCTTCCTTGCAGTTGAAGGAAGATCAGGTGGGCTTCCTCCTGGATTCCGATCTTGCTTCTCTCAGGGCCTGCCTGGCTTTGCATCACTCTCTTATGCTACAGCAGGAGACTTATTGGAGGCAAAGGTCCAGAATTCAGTGGATTAGGGAGGGTGATCGAAATACTAGATTTTTTCATCAGTCCACCTTGAAACGCCGTGCGATGAATCGCATCAGGCATGTTATTGATGAAGAAGGTAATCTTCAGGAAGACGCTCAGTCAATCAGGGATTAGTTTTTTCAGTTCTTTCAGTCCAGATGGTCTGAGCATTCAGGAGATGGATCCCCTGTTTTCCCTGTCCAGCCCCTCTATCGCCTCTCTACGGTGGATAATGATTGTCTTATCAGAGCAGTCACGGAGGAGGAGATTCATCGTGCTTTATGGGATCTTGGTGCTGATAAGGCCCCTGGGCCTGAGGATTCCCTCCTTTTTTCTTTCGCCACTACTGGGATATTGTGGGTCCGGAGTTGGTTCAGGCTATTCATCTTGTCTTTCAGTTCCACACTATTCCTCCTGATTGGAACCGTACCCTTATCACCCTGGTGCCTAAGCGTCCTGATGCTTCTTCCCCCCAGCACTATCGGCCTATCAGCCTCTGCACCACCTTATATAAGGTTTGTGCTCGCCTTTTGGTTTCTCGAATGGTGTCAGTTATTCCTCGGCTTGTCTCCCGGAGCAGGGTGCTTTTATCAGGGGCCGAAGTATTACTGATAACGCTCTCTTAGCCCAGGAGTTTATGCATGATCTGCAGCGTGCCTCTAGTCGGCAGCGTCTTATGGCCGTCAAGCTTGATATGGAGAGAGCTTATGACAGACTGAGTTGGGACTTTCTGCGATGCACCCTCCAGGAGTTTGGCTTTCATGATCTCTTTATCACCTGGATTATGGCATGTGTCCACCGGCCGTCTTTCTCTCTCCTTATCAATGGAGGGCAGACTGATTACTTCCATTCTGAGGTTGGATTGAGGCAGGGATGTCCTCTTTCCCCCTTCCTTTTTATTCTATCTGCTGATGCTCTATCCCGGGCTCTCTCTCAGGCTCAGATGGACTCATCTTTGGAGCCCTATTCTGCTGGTCCTTTTGGGCCCTCTCTTTCCCATCTAATGTTTGCGGATGACTGCATTCTTCTAGGGAAGGCTTCTACCCGTAATGCTTCCATTTTGGCGATCATTCTGCAAGACTATTGTCGGGCATCGGGTCAGAGAATCAATCTCAACAAGTCCTTGATCTGCTTCAGCCCAAAGACGCCTCCCATGATCAGAGGTTCTATATTGCAAACTATGGGGATTTCTACTCAGGCTGATCAGCTGTCTTACCTTGGGATTCCATCACGGGTAGAAGGCCTCGGATTTTCGACTTCTGTATCCTGGAAAGGAGGGTCCGCGATCGCCTTGAAGGGTGGCAGGTTACTGGGCTCTCTATGATGGCTCGGATTACTCTTATTCGCTCAGTCCTGTCTTCTCTTCCTCTCTATCTGTTATCTAATGCGGCCATCCCTCTTACTTGTTTGCGAAAGATTGAGAGATGCTTTCGGGACTTCCTTTGGGCCTCTATGCAGGAAGGTCATGGTGTTCATCTTCTTGCTTGGGATATTGTCTGCATGCCGACTGCAGAGGGAGGGCTCGGGATCCAGTCTCTTATGGCCAGGCGGGAAGCTCTTATTGCTAGGCATGCTTCGCGGTTCTTGCTTGATCCGCATTGTCTGTGGAGCTCCTTCATGCGTGCCAAATATGGTGACTGGAATCACTCTGCTTCCCCTCAATCCTCACACCGGCACTCCTTCTTCTGGAAAGAGGTTTGTCGTCATGCTCCGGCTGTTCTTGATGGCATTTCTTGGATTATTGGCGATGGTTCCTCAGTGGATGTTCTTCAGGACGCCTGGATTTCTGACCTTCCACTTTCTCGATGGCCTACTTTTGTTACCACTGATATCCCAAATGGAATGAGAGTCTCTGATCTTATTTCTCATGATCATTCTGCCTGGCTTTCCTCATCGATATCGTGCTTCTTCGGGGATGAGCTCTACCGTCGTGTTACTTCTCTTCCTCTCATTCCGGGCCACACTAATGACTCTAGGGTTTGGAGGAGAACTTGTTCGCCCCGGGCTTCTATGAGGGACCTCGTTGATATCTATCGGCCTCGGCCCCATCAAGTGATGGATTTGGATTGGATCTGGCATCTTCCCATTCACCCTAGAGTGCGTCTTTTCGTATGGAAGCTCGCTTGGAGTATTCTTCCGACCTGTTCCCTGCTCTCGCGTAGAGGTTTGAGCATCATGCCTATATGCCCGTTGTGTGGCCTCGAGGAGGAAACAGTGGATCATGCTATCTTCTTATGCAGTAGAGCAAGACAGATCTGGCATCGCTCGGGGATGTGTCCTTGGGAGCATGATTCGGACTCCCAGTGTTTATCTTTCTTTCGGCTGATTAGGCAGGCTATGCGGAATGGTGTCTATCAGATGGTTCCGAGATGGGTTTATATTGCGTACCAGATCTGGTTATCCCGGAACCATATTGTTTTCACTGAGCAGGCTCCTACCTCTATTCGGGTCATTAGGTCCGCTGTCTCCTCAGCTGCTGAGTATACTCTCCATCAGAGTTCTCTGGATTCTGCTTGCCCTGGCCACTGGGACTCCCATGCTACTTCGGTAGCGCACCGGCGTACGGTCTTTGTTTCTTGGGAGCCCCCACCCCTAGGGTTTATTAAAATCAACTTTGATGGGAGTGTTCGCGGTAGACACGCGGGTTCAGCTTTTGTGATCAGAGGGTCGGATGGAATGATGATTGCGGCTGGCGGATTTGGTTTGCTTGACTCTACTGTCCCCTATGCTGAACTGTATGCGGCATGGGCTGGTATATCTTATGCCTTTCGGACCCTTGGCGTCCAAAGGCTTATTATTGAAGGTGATTCTGCTACAGTTATTAGCTGGATCTGTCAGAATTCCACTGACTATCGGTTGTCCATCCCCATGATCAGTGATATCAGATCTCTTCTTCCAGGAGCAGCGTGTGTCCAGATTCGGCATATCTACAGGGAAGCCAATGGAGCTGCGGATTGGATTGCTGCCCGAGTGGCTTATCACTCTGGCTTTTGGAGCTGGCAGAGGGGTGACCCTTGCCCTACTATTCTAGGCCAGATATTGTATTATGATATTTCGGGTTTGACTCACCCTAGATTGGTGTGATCACCCGTTGTACCAAAAAAAAAAAAAAAAGAATGCAGCTCATGATACTTTATGTAGCCTCATCTAAAGAAGTGCACCCCATCATGGTGAAATATGTGGCTTCGGACAAGCTGTAGCATTTTCTAGATAAATATGTATCTAACACTTGAGGAAGATACCTAGCATTAGTTATAACAACAAATGTTGCATTTTCTAGATATATGTGTGTCTAACATTTGTCAGTTTTGATCAAGATTTCTATAATTATGGTTGTTGAGGAATAAAGCCACCAAATCTACCACTAGCATTTTATGGGATATTTTATATCGACTAAAATGTTGAAGCTATTGTTACATAAATAAGATCCAATTTATTCAATCCGTATTAAATTAATTTCATTAAGTGTGTCTTAAATTTCTTAATTTACTCTGCTCTATGATTCAGTTTGACAAAATTTGGAGAAAAAGCTTATAGATAACTTTTTGTAAAGTCTACAATGGAAGTTGAGGGTTAGTGTTGGGTGGTGATGTCTTAAATTTCTTAATTTGCTCCATTTTAAATGATCTTTCGTATAAGACTCCCTTAATCATAGCATATTAAGCTACTCTTCAAATGATCTTTTAGGCTTCAATTTTTTTTTTGAGGGAGCCGATCTTCTTTCAAGTATGTGACAATTACATCCATCTAGTTTGGTTCTTATTTGACTTAGATTGTCTCATCTTCATCAATGCTTAGACTTATCAGCTTTTTTAGAATATTGTTTAGAAGCTCTCGCCTCTCATGGAAGCTGGCTTGGATGAGACATCTATTTCAATATTCTTTGACCTTGAGGCTAGCTAGATATCATAATATTTTAAGCCAAAATCAAGCTTTTTACCTTGCTTAGGGACTAACATATAGGGATCTCTTGGCTTAAGTGTGCTTCATGACTACTTCGACTCTTTGGCTCATCTGCTTTAGCTACTGTAACCCCCCATAAATTATCGTGGGGGAACGTAACTCTTAGTAATTACTTCTGGGGACACCTGGCATCCCGGGGAAAACCTTCTTGACGTTTAGACTTTTGACATGACTTGACGATTGAATGCCCGATCTCTTTACCTGACCAAAGCGTTATACCAATCATTTGCATCCATAACCGCTCAATTATACTATATAAGTAAACCCACTGTTTATACTCTCAATGGTAACTGTAAATGTGACCCACGGCCCAGCAATATCTCAATATCATGGTCCACCAGAACACATACTCTATATGTGTGGTGCCACCTCAAAGCAATCCTAACAAAGGTGAACCGCGGCGGCACATATAGATATGTGTCCCACGGCCAGCAATGCCTCCTTTGAGCACATCCTCTAGATGTGTAGGTGCGTGGCAATAATCATCAAAACACATCCTCTAGATGTGGTGTGGTATGACAGAGCAAAGGTGAGCCGCAGCGAAACATAACAGTACCTGACATCATACATCAATACATCAATACATCAATACATCAATCATGTAGCAAAACAGTGGATTATACTTACTGAACAATTGCATGTAATATATCACATCAATGTCATACTAACTGCATTTCTCATGCATAGCATTCCCACACGAAATCATAGCACATAAACAGCCATGTATTCATCTACTTACAATTTAGCCAATAACAATTCTTCATATCACAATTCACAATTTAACTACGCATATCCTGAAATAAATTATTTAATAAACTGATAACTGGCTTACTTACCTCAGTACGCAATCCAACAGGTATAAATAAGCTAGTCAGATGTCTGAGCACCTACAGGATCATTTACACAATTAATTTATTAGAATACGAATGTTAAAATGACCCTTAGGATTTCTACCCAAACTAATTCACGGGCCCTACTTTGGGCTCGAATATCTCCCACTATACAAACCCAATTGGGGAAGTAAAAATACCCCATAAAACTAGAATTCACCAAGATTCTAACCATATAATTAATTTTCTAATCCTGGCCCGTTACAGGGCCCAAAATTCAGCCCAAAGTCGGCTTACTGCACGGCCCAAAAGGCCTGAACCGGCCGGCCCAGCCAGCCCGGTTCAACTCTTATCCCTCCCCATCCCCTGTTTCACCGAACAGGGGACGGGAACGTGGCCGGCGGCCGGGCCGCCGCCGGCCAAATTGAGGGCGGCCCGGCCGCCGGTGGCCGGGCCAGAGCCGGCCGCCGCCGCGGCCGACCGCCAAACCTTCTCCCTCTCCCTCAATTTCCCTCAGCATCATCCACTCACCCGCGCGGCACGGAGCTGTGCCGGCGGCACGGCCGGCCACCTTGGCCGGCCGGACCTCCACCGGACGCATGCCCGGCGCCGGTGGAGGCGACAGGCCAACGATCGGGCCTGGTGAGGCGGCAAGCACGCCGCCGAGCCGAACCAACCGACGGAAGCCGAACCGGCTTCCGCCACCGCGCGAGAGGAGGGCCAATTGGCCCTCTCTCTACTCTCTCTCCACCACCACCCCGCCGGACGCCTCCTCCGGCGCCGGCGGAGTCGTCGGCCAGATCTCAGGCCCGGCGCGGCGGCGAGCACGCCGCTGAGCCTGAACCAAGGGGATCGGCCGGCTCGTGATCTCTCTGGTTCTCTCTCTCTCCCGCTCTCTCCCGCTCGCTTTCTCTTTCTTTCTCTCCCGCTTGCTTTCTCTCTCTCCCCTGTCTCTCTTTCTCTCCCACTCGCTTTCTCTTTCTTTCTCTCCCGCTTGCTTTCTCTCTCTCCCGCTGTCTCTCTCTCTCTCCCGCTCGCTTTCTCTTTCTTTCTCTCCCGCTTGCTTTCTCTCTCTCCCTGTCTCTCTCTCTCTCACGTTCGCTCTTTCTCTCTCTCTCTCTAGAAGCCAGGGAATTTACCTGATGGATGAAGTGCCAGGATGATGGAGGGAGTCCCCCTCCATCATATAAATAATCCTCCAGTGCAACGCTTTGGTCAGGTAAAGAGATCGGGCATTCAATCGTCAAGTCATGTCAAAAGTCTAAACGTCAAGAAGGTTTTCCCCGGGATGCCAGGTGTCCCCAGAAGTAATTACTAAGAGTTACGTTCCCCCACGATAATTTATGGGGGGTTACATTCTCCCCCCCTTATAAAAGTTTCGTCCTCAAAATTTGATATACATCCAATGGAATACAAATACATATTTTCTATCTAATAATCAGTTAAATTTCATTCAAAAGTCACCGTCATCGATACGTCGTTGATCTGTAATAAGATACAAATAATTGTGGATGTTTCTTTTTTTCATTTTCTCCTTAGAACTTCGACATAAGGAATACTACACCATCTCAAAACTTAATCCTTGCGGTCCACAATGTGCACAAGATAATCATCATAGGTCAATTCTTTCTTAAGCTAAATTGGTTCAAGTTCTAACATATAACAGGGTTTTGAAATACACCTCCTCAGCCATAAAGATATAAAACACATTAAACACCCCAAAGAGTAATGAAGACAGTGCTAAGTTATAAGCCACTTCATTTATTCCTTGATCAACATCTCAAATAGCCCAATAAATTGAGGACTCAATTCACCTCTAAACATAAATCTCTTCATATCATTGATTAGTAAAACTTCCAAATGATTTTCAACCTGAAATTTCAAATCTTTCTATTTAACATCAACATAACTTTCTATTGACTCTGAGCTACACGAAGCTGCCTTGATACTTTCTCATATTTGTTAAACCAGCTCAGTAATCAAAATTTTCTCTCTCACACTTCATCTCAATAAAAATTACACCTTATATCATAGACAACAAAATGAATCCATTTGAATATTGGCTTGGTAATCATTAAAGTAAGCAATTTCACTAAGGGTAAGAAGCTATACCAAGTACCTCCTAAAGTATATCATCAAAAGCTAATTGGTTCATGCAGATTGTCCATCTATTTGAGGGTGGAAGGCTGGACAGAAATTCCGCTTAATTCACTAAGCCTTATGAAAACATCATCAAATTAGAAGAGTGAGATAAATGGGTGCAGACTCAATTTACGTAGTTTACCATTAAACAAAAAAAAAATAAATATTAACATCTTTATCTCACTAAAATTTCATCCTCGAAGTTAAATGTCTACAAATTTTGTACCATTAAAGATACTCACTAGCAAACTTTTATTTCGTTTCCAAGTACCCAAATGACATGTCCAACTTTCAAATTTAATTTGATCTTTCTACCAAATAAAATTGAATTCCTTAAGAAGTATTTCTTTTGAATTAGATATAAGATAGTTTCCTTCCAATGCTCTCTCAACTCATAAATAGTTGAATGTGCCATTAATCATTACGACACTTATTTCAATCATCATAACATACTTGGTTTCACTTTTGAATATTTCAAGCTAACATTTATGAACATTCTGCCAATCATTTAGGATATCTTTCATAATTATCATAATCAACTAATTTAATTTCTTTGAATAATAGTGTCATCATTAATCATCAGTATGATTAATTTATCTCCTTCATATTTATCAATAATACCACCTTAACCAATCAATTCCTCTTGAATAAGTCAGTATATCCTCAATAAATAATGCAATTTAAGTGATTCAAATTCTTTAATCGATTATTTCATTACCAATGATTATCAAAATCATCTATAGATTATGCAATGACTCATGCCATAACATGACCAACTAATTTAAACCCTTCAAATATCTCAAAGTGACTTCACTAATCTAGTTCAGATGGATACAAGACTTATAAGGTTAATAAAGATTAAAAATGCACTTACCATTCGAAAGACATAATTAAAAATTATAGTAATCTCTCTATGACTTGAAAGTGATAATAGATGTACCCATAACCATAATCCATAATTGATAATAATTAAAATAAAATCACCTCCCTCCTATTTTCTTAACAATAATTATGCCACTTATGGATGATTGATAATTTATCCATTCTGAAGAAAGATATCTACATAGGAACTATGAAGAAAGGTACAATAAGTATGCACCATAATCTATAAATAGATATCTTGATTTAGAAATCTATTAACAGATGAAAATCCCCATGAAATTCTTTATCAGTGGAGTTTACCATAATCTCATTATTGCTAAAATCTTTCACCTTCTACCATCAAAATATTTGATCATTTATAGCCAAAATCAGTTCCAAAGATTAATAGAGTCTATTGCTCTCAAAAACTTAAACAGTAATTGTCTCAGAATTTAAAATTTTATAATCTTCCTAAATGGTCCATCAAGATATAATATGCAGTCAACTATTTCATTAGCATCAATATCAACCATCTCCACATCTAGCAAATTAACAATCAGTTTTGAACATGCAATATCCATAATAAAAGTTCTCTTAGTAAAATTCACTATATATACTTATCCATCCAGACTCAAATTCAGAAAGTACTCAATTGTGATTAATCAAAAATATGTAATTAACTATTTCATTCCCAAAATATCATCAATATTAATCATCCATATAACCAGCAGATGAGTTCATAATCTTAAACTTATAATATCAACAATGTAAGTTCCACTAATAAAAATTCATTATATACATCCACATTCAAATTTAGATTTACTAACTCCAAATCCACATATCAACTCAATTGCAATATGAACATAATGATGATATCTTAGTCATATTAGTCATCAATTGAAATTTTAACTACTATGTTTATTCCATATATTCATCTATCTTTTATTGCATATCCAATTAAAATTTCATCTCCCTTATTATTTAAAGGTCTGAAATTGCTACGAATCATTTCCACAAGTTTAATGGAGCTAAAACCTCTAGAAGTCCCTTGACCTCCCCACTGATCAAGGCTACCAGCCAGGGAGCCCACATAATATCATTGGCTTGCGATGGTTCATTATCAATTCCTATCAAATTTGTAATTCAATTAATATCTTGATAAACTTTAATTTTCAATCTTCTAAAGCATAATTCATGAAATTCTTTGAAAGTCATAATTGTCTCCATATCATCCTAGTATTTTGCCTAGAGTGTCATCATGCATATGTCCCTAAGGTCATAACCTGGGTCTTGTGGGTTATGGGCCCACCACGCTTCCGCTGCGCACTCTGATGCTGCATGTCCTGCATAGACTGCACCATACCCGGGAGAGCTTGAAGCATCTCGGACTGGAATCGCTGGTGCTCAGCTCCTACTGGGTTGGCAGGGGCCGCACCTTCAGTAGTTCCTTGACCCACCGGCTGATCAGCATTATCGGCCAGAGAGTCCTCCTCATATAGTTGACTCCTAGTATGGCGAGCCATAACTATTTCTGTTAAATTAGATGTGGTTAATATCATAAACTAAAGTGTCAGGTGACTCTAAGTATAATGTCATCCAAATATGTTCACTACGTGTTATCATGTCAATATTCTGTGTCCCTAGGGTCATAACTGTATCATGTCAATATGTCCATGTCCCTAGGGTCATAACCTAGGCTCTGATACCATAAAAGTTGTCACGCCCCAGACCCAAAAATTTTGAGCTAGGGTGACAACCCGCCGCGTGCCGGGCACGCAAGGCGTCCCGAAACATGACACTGAATTCAAGAAAAGCAACAACCTATATATCATTCAAGTCCATGACTTTAATACAATCCATAACTAGAGATTTGGGCTACAAGCCCTACACATAAGCATTACTGGGGTTACATCAACATATGAATCCACTTTATTTTAAATAGAAGCTCCAACGAACCTATGGTTCCTTACACACCACAATAATATAGTCTGGGCATCAAGCCCTACACATAAATACACTGGTATAGCAATAAAACAAAAATCTATATTTTATTTGAGTTGAGGTCCATCACTCCAACATGTTATTCTCAAATCTCATGGTCCTGTAGCAAAAACATTATAATATTTTTATGAGATTACACTCAGTAAGTAAACCATGTTATGCAGTCAAATCATAGCATGATAATCAATAAACACATAGATGATTTGCATGCTTAAACATTGTTCAATTACTCAAACATGCCATTTAAGTAAACCTATCATTGTTATATTATATCATATGTGTCCCACGGCCCTGCAATGCCCCATAACAAAGGAGAGCCGCGGCAGCACATATAGATATAATACCAATCATTTGCATCCATAACCGCTCAATTATACTATATAAGTAAACCCACTGTTTATACTCTCAATGGTAACTGTAAATGTGACCCACGGCCCAGCAATATCTCAATATCATGGTCCATCAGAACATATACTCTATATGTGTGGTGCCACCTCAAAGCAATCCTAACAAAGGTGAACCGCGGCGGCACATATAGATATGTGTCCCACGGCCAGCAATGCCTCCTCTGAGCACATCCTCTAGATGTGTAGGTGCGTGGCAATAATCATCAAAACACATCCTCTAGATGTGGTGTGGTATGACAGAGCAAAGGTGAGCCGCAGCGAAACATAACAGTACCTCACATCATACATCAATACATCAATACATCAATCATGTAGCAAAACAGTGGATTATACTTACTGAACAATTGCATGTAATATATCACATCAATGTCATACTAACTGCATTTCTCATGCATAGCATCCCCACACGAAATCATAGCACATAAACAGCCATGTATTCATCTACTTACAATTTAGCCAATAACAATTCTTCATATCACAATTCACAATTTAACTACGCATATCCTGAAATAAATTATTTAATAAACTGATAACTGGCTTACTTACCTCAGTACGCAATCCAACAGGTATAAATAAGCTAGTCAGATGTCTGAGCACCTATAGGATCATTTACACAATTAATTTATTAGAATACGAATGTTAAAATGACCCTTAGGATTTCTACCCAAACTAATTCACGGGCCCTACTTTGGGCTCGAATATCTCCCACTATACAAACTCAATTGGGGAAGTAAAAATACCCCATGAAACTAGAATTCATCAAAATTCTAACCATATAATTATTTTTCTAATCCTAGCCCGTTACAAGGCCCAAAATTTAGCCCAAAGTTGGCTCACTGCACGGCCCAAAAGGCCTGAACCGGCCGGCCCAGCCGGCCCGGTTCAACTCTTATCCCTCCCGATCCCCTGTTTCACCGAACAGGGGACGGGAACGTGGCCAGCGGCCGGGGCCACCGCCGGCCAAATTGAGGGTGGCCCGGCCGCCGGTGGCCGGGCCAGAGCCGGCCGCCGCCACGGCCGGCCGCCAAACCTTCTCCCTCTCCCTCAATTTCCCTCAGCATCATCCACTCACCCGTGCGGCACGGAGCTATGCCGGCGGCACGGCCGGCCACCTTGACCGGCCGGACCTCCACCGGACGCACGCCCAGCGCCGGTGGAGGCGACAGGCCAACGATCGGGCCCGGTGAGGCGGTAAGCACGCCGCCGGGCCCGAACCAACCGACGGAAGCCGAATCGGCTTCCGCCACCGCGCGAGAGGAGGACCAATTGGCCCTTTCTCTACTCTCTCTCCACCACCACCCCGCCGGATGCCTCCTCCGACGCCGGCGGAGTCGTCGGCCAGATCTCAGGCCCGGCGCGGCGGCGAGCACGCCGCCGGGCCTGAACCAAGGGGATCGGCCAGCTCGCGATCTCTCTGGTTCTCTCTCTCCCGCTCGCTTTCTCTTTCTTTCTTTCTCTCTCTCCCGCTTGCTTTCTCTCTCTCCGCTCTCTCTCTCTCTCTCTCACTCGCTCTTTCTCTCTCTCTGTCTCCCTGTCTCTTTCTCTCTCATACGCTCTCTCTCTCTCTAGAAGCCAAGGAATTTACCTGATGGATGAAGTGCCAGGATGATGGAGGGAGTCCCCCTCCATCATATAAATAATCCCCCAGTGCAACGCTTTGGTCAGGTAAAGAGATCGGGCATTCAATCGTCAAGTCATGTCAAAAGTCTAAACGTCAAGAAGGTTTTTCCCGGGATGCCAGGTGTCCCCAGAAGTAATTACTAAGAGTTACATTCCCCCACGATAATTTATGGGGGGTTACAGCTACCAACCTATTTATTTTTCAGATCAATTGGTGGCTAGCGTTTTTAGGCTTGCATGCTCATCTAATTGTGATAGTTGATCTTGAGATTCTTCCCTCGGTCAGCCATCCTAGTGTCCATCCGCCACTTATTAATTTTGGCCTTGAGTGTCTTTGTCAGATTCTAGTTGAAGTTGGTCACTATTTGAAACTCGATTGGTCCTCTAATCGGCTCCTTGTAGGCCTTTAGAATTATATCCTTATAGAATCAAGCTCTGGACTTAGTTGGTTAACACCTTAATACACTATAGAAAGACATTGAACTGATCTTAGAAAACCGTCATCGTAGGCGGAGGATATAAATTGGTTGGATTTTCTCTTGCCTGGGTATTGTTCACTCCTTGATGGTGACATGATTGGATGTTTTTGCTTGATTCCTACAAACAGTGATAATTTATCAATGTCTAAAATTATTTTCTGAATGTGAATTAATATGAAAACAAAAATATATAAGATAGAATACTTTCAACCAACCTAGGAGTAGATTCCTGCAAAAAGGAGAAAGGCGACGAGCTGGAGAGGTCAAAAGATTTTTTTTCAGGGGAATTTTTTTGATGCTCAAGTCAGCCCATGAAAGAAGAGAAAGACTTATGATCGGAGTTTGATGGTTTTATAGTTTATTGCTCTTATTATGCCTTTTAATGTCCTCTTTATCTGGGTCATAAGGTTGCTTTTATATATACTTTAAAGAGTTTTCTTAATTTGATCCACTCTGTATCGGATACTAAAGAGGTAATCTGGATTACCTTACGAGAGGTAATCCATAAGGTAATCCAAATTACTACTGTAAGATAGATTGTCTTTCAAAACATGTACCAAATATAGTTATCTGATGAGCCCCATTTAAATTACTAGTAATCTGAATAGATTACCTGCTACCAAACGCCCCCTAAATGAGCTTGACTCTTAAAGAAGAGAACATCGTTGGTTAAAAGTCTCTTCTAATATAAAAATTTCTTTTTTAGAGGGCCACATATTGTTGGGCCCATGGCCCACTTATTCAGCCCATTAGGGCAAAAGGAAGCGCTACTCCTTTTTCTACAAGGATTTGTTCTCTCTCTTTTATAAAAGGAGCAGCTGCCTTCCTTTTTTGTTCTCTCTTTTTCAAGGAGCAGCCATCTGGAAAAAGAGGAGAAGCAGGTAGCAGGTATTTTTTTCTAGGAGCGTAGATTGCTAGGGGAAGAAAAGGAAGGGCTGCTGCTTGGTGCTTGACTACGTGGGAGGACTTCCACTCCAGGAATCATGTGAAGGTGCTGCAGAAGAAAAACTAGAGAAGAAGAAGAAGAAGAGAAGGAAAGAAAATAAGGAGGTAATGCAGGAGACCATATTTTTCGGTGACATAATCCTTATATCCCTATTATTCTCTTGTGATTGTTTCTCAAGTTCTGGCAAGGGACTTTGAGACTTGGATATTTATTATTTTATAGTGGATCTTCTTCTCTGGCTTGCCCGTGGTTTTTTTTTCCTTTATCTTGAAGGGATTTTTCACGTAAATCTTGGTGTTTCTGTGATTGTGTGGTTTGCGCATTTTTATTTATTATTCCGCTACATATTACGATCTGCTAGTATTTGCTCGTACACGGATTCTTTCCCATCAACTGGTATCAGAGCCTGTGAAATTTTTTTTTGTGTGCGAGCATGGAGGCCGGTAATGTTTCCCGCATGATCAGTCTGAACGAAAACAATTGGATGATATGGAAACCAAGGATGAAGGACCTCTTATATTGCAAGGATCTATATGGACTTTTAGAAGGGGTCAAAGCAAAGCCCGTTACAGTGACAGACGATGCTTGGATCATGTTAGATTGGAAAGCAGTCGGTTTTATTCGGCAATGGTTGGATGATAGTGTCTTTCACCATGTTTCCACTGAGACTTCTGCAAACTCTCTTTGGAAAAAGTTAGAAAGTCTATATGAGAGAAAAACAGCTGGCAACAAGGCTTTCTTGATCAGAAAACTAGTGAATCTGAAATATAAAGAGGGTGCTTCTATTGCTGAGCATTTGAATGAAATGCAGAGTATTAATAACTAGTTATCCTCTATGAAAATGTCTCTTGATGATGAGTTGCAGGCATTGTTACTTCTCAGTTCATTGCCAGAAAGTTGGGAGACACTGGTAGTTTCCCTCAGTAATTCTGCACCAGACGGTGTTATCACCATGAGTCAAGTAACAGGCAGTTTGTTGAATGAGGAGTTAAGAAGGAAGAATTCAGCAACTTCTTAGATTGATTCACAGACACTTGTCTTAGAGAATAGAGGACAGTCAAAGTCTAGAAATAGAGACAATTCATACAAGGGTAGAAGCAAATCAAGGTCAAGAAAATATATTACTTGCTATAACTATGGTGAGAAAGGGCACTACAAGAATCAGTGTAAGAAGCCTAAGAAGAGTAAGAAAAAGGGAAAAGAAGTGAAGGATACAAAGTCAAAGGAGAATATCACAGCTACTGTGCAGAGTGATGATTATTTGATTTTGTCTACTTCTGATGGTATCTTCTCATGTGAGTGTCAGAATCATGAGTGGGTGATTGACACAGGTGCTTCTTATCATGCTACACCACGGAGGGAGTTTTTTTCTACATATAAGACTGAAAATTTTGGTGTTGTCAAGATGGGAAATCAAGGCACAGCAGACATCATTGGCATGAGTGACATCCACATGAAGACCAATCTTGGCTGTAAGTTGGTGCTCAAGGATGTAAGGCATGTAGTTGACTTGAGGCTAAATTTAATCTCAGTTGGAAGACTTGATGATGAAGACTTTGATATCAGATTTCATAAAGGACAATGGAAGCTCAGTAAAGGTTTACTTGTTGTAGCCAGTGGAAAGAAATGTCACACTTTATACATGTTGCAGACTAAAGCTTATGGTGAACAGTTGAATGTTACAGAGAACAACTTCAGCATGGAGTTGTGGCATAAACGACTGGGACACATGAGTGAGAAGGGGCTGCAAGTTCTTTCCAAGGGGAAGTTCTACCAGACTTCAAAGGTGTACATCTGAACCCATGTGTTGATTGTTTGGTTGGCAAGCAACATAGAGTTTCTTTTGCTAGTCCTGCTTTATCTAGAAAAATGCATGTTTTGGATCGTATCTATACAGATGTTTGTGGTCCTCTGAGGACAAAAACTCATAGTGGATCAATTAATGTTCCAGGTATCAGTGGTGCACTTTATTTTGTCACTTTTATAGATGATTTTTCCAGAAAAGTTTGGGTCTATGGTTTGAAGACCAAAGATCAGGTTATTAATGTCTTCAAAGAGTTTCATGCTAGAGTTGAAAGAGAGACAGGAAAGAAACTGAAATGTATAAGGTCAGATAATGGTGGTGAGTACACAAGGTTATTTGATAATTATTGCAGATCACATGGTATTCAACATGAGATGACAGTTCCTGGTACTCCTCAGCATAATGCAATTACAGAGAGAATGAACCGCACCATCATGGAAAAGATCAGATGTATGCTTTCACAGTCCAAGTTACCTAAAAGATTTTGGGATGAGGCATTGAAGACAGCGGTTGATGTAATAAACTTGTCACCATATACAGCTCTAGATGGTGATGTTGCAGAGCGTGTATGGTCAAAAAAAGATGTCTCTTATAAGCACTTGAGAGTGTTTGGTTGTCGTGCATTTGCACATGTTCCAGACATTGAGAGGTCCAAGCTGGACGGTAAGACAAAAGAATGTGCTTTGCTTGGTTACTCACATGATGAGTTTGGTTATAAACTTTGGGATCCAGAAAAGCAGAAGGTATTCAGAAGCAGAGATGTGATATTTTTTGAAGATCAAACCCTTCAAGACTTCAAGAAGGAGGTGTCAGTCAAGTCTTCTGCAGGAGGATTAACAGACTATGATCCAGTTACTCCTCTAGTAAA
Organism: Calamus simplicifolius; assembly: GCA_900491605.1. Taxonomy (NCBI): domain Eukaryota; kingdom Viridiplantae; phylum Streptophyta; class Magnoliopsida; order Arecales; family Arecaceae; genus Calamus; species Calamus simplicifolius. Next base: position 171,704 of record UESW01004408.1, read on the forward strand.
TCAGGGTGATAGGGGAGATGTGCAAGAAAATAGTGCAGGAGCATATATTAACTCATCTGTAGAACATGTTGAGCAGGAAGGAGATCAAGAGCAACCTCCTACAGAGCCTCAGCTAAGAAGATCTATCAGACAACGTCAACCTTCCAAAAGGTGTTCTACAGATGAATATATAATGCTTACTGATGCAGGTGAACCAGAATATTACCAGGAGGCAGTTGAAAGTGAGCAGAAAAAGGAGTGGTTAGTAGGTATGCTGGAAGAAATGGATGCCTTACAGAAGAACCATACATATGATTTAGTGGAACTACCAAGAGGAAGGAAGGCTTTAAAGAACAAGTGGGTTTTCAGGTTTAAGACTCAACAGCATTGTTCTCAACCAAAGTACAAGGCCAGATTGGTTGTTAAAGGCTTTGGTCAAAAGAAAGGTATTGACTTTGAAGAGATTTTTTCTTCTGTTGTTAAAATGTCTTCAATTCGTGTTGCTCTAGGTATTGCTGCTAGTCTAGACTTGGAGGTTGAGCAGTTAGATGTGAAGACAGCTTTTCTTCATGGTGATTTGGAGGAGGAAATCTATATGGAGCAACCAGAAGGCTTCAAAGTCAAAGGTAAAGAAAATCTTGTCTGCAGATTGAAAAAAAGCTTGTATGGGCTGAAGCAAGCTCCAAGGCAGTGGTACAAAAAATTTGATTCATTTATGGCTGAAAATGGATACAAAAGAATGGCTTCAAATCATTGTGTGTATATCAAATGGTTTAGTGAGGATTTTGTCATACTCCTACTTTATGTTGATGACATGCTTATTCTTGGGAAAGATATGTCTATGATTGACAGGTTGAAGAAGGAGCTGAGCAATTCATTTGAAATGAACGATATGAGACCAGCAAAGCAAATACTGGGTATGCAGATTTCCCATGATAGAAGAATCAAGAAAATATGGTTGTCACAGGAAAAGTACATTGAGAAGGTATTGGATAGGTTTAGTATGATCAATGCAAAGCCAGTTGGTTCTCCTCTTGCAGGTCACTTCAGGTTGTGCTTAGAGCAAAGTCCTTCAAGTGATGAGGAGAAGGAGAAAATGAAGAAGGTTCCTTACGCTTCAGCAGTCGGAAGTTTGATGTACGCGATGGTATGTACGAGGCCAGACATCGCATATGCAGTGGGTGTTGCTAGTAGATTTCTTGCAAATCCAGGGAAAGAGCATTGGGCAGCAGTGAAGTGGATCTTCAGATATCTCAGAGGGAGCTCCAAAGTTTGTTTAAGCTTTGGGGGTGGTCCAGCTGTGCTGATTGGTTACACAGATGCAGATATGGTGAGAGATATTGATACAAGAAAGTCAACATCATGTTTCATACTTACTTTTGCAGGGGGAGCTGTGTCATGGCAATCCAGATTGCAAAGGTGTGTAGCTCTCTCTACCACAGATGCAGAATATATTGCTGCTACCGAGGTCTGTAAGGAGATGCTGTGGATAAAAGAATTCTTACATGAATTGGGATTGAAACAGAAAAATTATGTAGTACATTGTGACAGCTAGAGCACCATCCACTTGTGCAAGAACCCAACTTTTCATTTCAAGTCAAAGCATATAGATGTGAGATACCACTGGATTCGAAATGTGTTTGAAGAGAAGCAGTTACAACTTCAGAAAATTCACACAGATGAAAATGGGGTAGACATGTTGACAAAGACCTTATCAAAAGAAAGGCAAGAGATATGCCGACAGCTGGTCGGCATGATTTCACACTAAGGAAGCATGAGACGGCCTCCCTTATGGGCTGAAGGAGGAGGTTGTTGGGCCCATGGCCCACTTATTCAGCCCATTAGGGCAAAAGGGAGCGCTACTCCTTTTTCTACCAGGATTTGTTCTCTCTCTTTTATAAAAGGAGCAGCTGCATTTCTTTTTTTGTTCTCTCTTTTTCAAGGAGCAGCCGTCTGGAAAAAGAGGAGAAGCATGTAGCAGGTATTTCTTTTTTCTAGGAGCATGAATTGCTAGGGAAAGAGAAGAAAGGACTGTTACTTGGTGCTTGACTACGTGGGAGGACTTCCACTCCAGGAATCACGTGAAGGTGCTGCAGAAGAAAAACAAGAGAAGAAGAAGAAGAAGATAAGGAAAGAAAATAAGGAGGTAACGCAGGAGACCATATTTTTCGGTGACGTAATCCTTATATCCCTATTATTCTCTTGTGATTGTTTCTCAAGTTCTGGCAAGGGACTTTGAGACTTGGGTATTTATTATTTTATAGTGGATCTTCTTCTCTGGCTTGCCCGTGATTTTTTTTTCCTTTATCTTGAAGGGATTTTCCACGTAAATCTTGGTGTTTCTGTGATTGTGTGGTTTGCGCATTTTTATTTATTATTCCGCTGCGTATTACGGTCTGCTAGTATTTGCTCGTACATGGATTCTTTCCCATCACATATCACTTTGAGGATAGCATTCATCTATCTTGTTCAGCTCATTCGCCATGTCTCACCATCTGATTGGTTGCTAGATTAGATGATGACACATGGTTCATAGATTAATCCATCAAGTTCCAAAATAAATATATTATGCTATTAATTAAAAAGCAGATTCCCGACAAGAGTGCTCACCAATCTTCATGGTAATTTTTCATAAATGTATATGTATCTACTAAATATATCCACCTTTGCTGTATAAACCTTTTAATCATAATGGCACAATATATATATATTTGTGTGTATGTATCTATATTTGTATTTACGCTTGGATGGATGTATATATGATTTTTTTAAAGAAATTACTTGAGGGAAAATGAAGGGTTTGGCAGAACTCTATCAATAATATTTAGATGCATGAAGGAATGAAAAATACCGTTCTATATACGACTACATCATTTGGGCTCCACCTCCCTCACGGACCACAGCAATAACTCTAAAATTAAAATGGTGATCAGATCGATGGTGACTTGCACGCAATAATGAAACTCTCATGGCCGCTATCCTGAACAACTTGCTTTGCCAGCCAAAGGGCCGATGGATTGACATTGCTTTGTTTGTCTTTCTTCGCCCAGAGATAACGTTCACCACTTGCACTTCTCCCACTCCTACGCCTATAAATACCGAACCCGACTCAACCTCCATCACAAAAGTTTCCCAAGCACTAGAGCCTTCACTACCGTGAGTAGTGCAAGCTATAACAACATCAGCCATGGCATCCAAGTCCCCAGCATCAGCTGCCCTCTTCCTCGCCCTCAACCTCCTTTTCTTCGCCTTGGCCAGTGCCTGTGGCACGTGCCCCAGCCCAACCCCTAAGCCCCCCAAGCCAAGCCCCATCCCCAGCCCTTCCAAGGGCAAGTGCCCCATTGACACCCTGAAGCTAGGTGTTTGTGCCGACGTGCTGAAAGCCTTGATCATTCAAGTCGGCAAGCCACCCAAGAAGCCCTGCTGCAGTCTGCTCGAAGGCCTTGTCGACCTCGAGGCTGCCGTGTGCCTCTGCACTGCACTCAAGGCCAATATCCTGGGGATCAAGCTCAACATCCCCATCGACCTCAGCTTGCTCCTTAACTACTGTGGGAAGAAGGTACCGAAGGGCTTCCAGTGCGCTTAAAATCCTGCTTCTTTACCTCTTCCGTAGTTCACTATCCTTTGCTTTGCGTGTGGATTGTTATAGACAATCATGTTGTTGTCTTTTGCATGGATTAGCGAGCAGTATACAGCTCGTGAACCTAAGTACGTAGTTGTGTAATTGTTTTGGGTAACACCTGGGGATGATGTACACTATGTTTGGTACTGTGCTTGTGATATATCTGAAACTATATATATATATATAAGAATAAAGTATCCTTCGCTCTTTCTAATAAAATACTACCATCAACGTTTGCGTTGGATCCGCCCGGTAATACCCTACTACTACTCCTCAGCGGATGCAGCGGGAGAGATACTGACTTGAATTCATCTACGTGTAGATTTTGACGCAAGCGATGCATGTTGAGAACGGACATGGCAATTTTTTTCCTTTTGTTAAATTCATATTATGAGAATCCTGATTAGATAACTGGATGACAATAAATATGGATCTGAACTGTTTAAACGTGAAACATTTGACCGAATTTATGTTGTTGGGCCATCTTCATTTTGAATCTCCTAAACCGTGAAAAGAAAGAAGAAGAATAACTTATAATACGAAAAGAAATCTCCACGACGAATTGCATGCCTTCCCATCTTTTTACTGTTTTGTTCTCTTTTTGATATCTTATGATGCAGAATGAGATCACCTACGCTTAGAATATCTAAAAGGGCACTAATTAATCTTTCATTCATGCAAGGAAATCCGGCTAGTATATCACCAACCAACTAAAAATCAAGCATATAAATCTGCCTAGCCAATAAAAGCTAATTAATTGTCAAGTGTGCGAGCAAATCTCTGATGGCAATTGGTCAAAAGGCATTTTCCTTTTAAACTGTTGGAAAGCTATTAAGTTTCCTCGTTCGAGTGATTAAAAGAAAGGGTCCATGAAACTTTAAAGGATTCTTTTTCTTCTTTCTTTAATTTGTTTTCTTTGTCCGGTCATGGGGATGGGGGATACAGAAAGCCATCTGGAGGAATACATATATATATTACTGTCATTGTCGTCCTCATGTGGATTACTGAGTTTTTTTAACTTGTAAATACAAAATTTTCAGCCTTAATGATGGCATGTTCAATTAATGGACAATTCATTGAAGACAGAAGGACATCATCTCATGCATCCAAGGCATCGTTATATATACAGGTCCCTAATTAAGCATATACTACATTATCTAGTCTTCAGCAACACAATTAGCTTATAATAAATTAAGCACTAAAACTGCATGGTAAATCATCACTTAGCAATTTCAATTTTTCTATAAAGAAAACCAATTTGTTATGTTTAAGACTGTAGCACTATTGCGAATGAAGTGCATGACTGTGGCTATAATTAGCTATTTTAACATTCGCCGACAGAGGGAGGAATCCAACATTTTCTGCCGGCTAACATCAGAATCAATCCAGGAAGGCCCCACGGACGTGGATCACAGAAAGAGACCTTAGATCCGCATTACGCGAACTAAGACGTGGAAGAAAGGGCCCATCAGTGTGAACATGAGACCAAGTACGCCATATTAGTTAGGACAATAATTGACATTGCAATTTGGTGACAAAGATGTTGAAATTCCTTCTTGCCTAGTGTCCAATTATATAATCTAGATGTCTACAAATGACTGTTGGGCAGGGATGCATATAGACAGTACTATACGTAATTCACCTATTGCAGGGTCTTGCAGTAAAAAACGAGTTATAGATAAATATTCTATATATCATGTTTTTAATTGTTTGTGAGTAATGGTGTGAAGTTCATGTGTAAAAAAGATGATAAAAAGGGGCTGAAGATATTTGAATGAGACTTCGAATGGATGAAATTAAAATTTAATGTTCTTTTAAAAAAGGTACCTTATTAGTTGAACTCCGAGTTGTGCATGCCCTTCGCACAAAGGAAGAATTCCCATTTCTCCACTCCCATGCTTCATTGGATTATTCTTATTTTCTTTGATATCTGTCCAGATGAGTGAGTTAGATAGTGTTTTGTGATTGGTGCAGTGGATGAATCTCAATTGACGATGGAGGAAAGAAACGGATATCCTTCATTCGTGCCAAGGATACGGCTCCTGTCCCCTCACAACAAAACACTATTAAATATTAATCTTACTCTGTGTAGAATAATTGGCTAGCCTTATAACCAAGCATACAAATTGTAGAACCACAGATAAACTCTCTAAGCAAACCTAATCAAATGTAAGGTGTGCAAGCCACTCGCTGACTCCAGAAGGTTATTTCTTCCTTCAAATTTGAAAAGTTATAAATCATGTCATTCTATTGGTAAACGGATCCAAAGTAATTGATGCAATTCGACGAAAGAGTCCATAAAAGTTGACCACTAAACGAATTCAACCTGGTATATTCATGCATACAAACGTTCATTTAATTTTAGGTGTCCAAGCCACTCTCTGACTCCAAAAGATTATTTCTTCTTCCTTCAAATTTGAGGAGTTATTAATCATGTCATTCTAATAGTAAACAATCCAAATTAATTGATGAAATTCGAGGAAAGAGTCCGTGAAAGTTGAATGAATTCAACTTCGCATTCATGAATACACACGTACGTACCTACTTACGTGCGTTTCTTTTTCATTTTTTTTAATCTTTGTTTTAACTTTTGGAATTCCTCATATGTCTGTACGTGTTGGCCGGGTTTTCCTTTGAAAAAAATAGAGAGATAAAGCCATGAAGTGGGGATATCTTTTTTTTTTTTTCTGGAAAAAAACAAATCTATCGTATCGTAAGAGAACAAAACAAGAAGATAGGAAAAAAGTCTTGGTTAACAAGCAAGAGATAAAACGTACTAGATCCCAATATCAGAGTTGAACGATGGGACGTTTCCCAAGGGCTATTTCGGAAGGATTGACTCACGAAACCGCATCCAAAGGGTATCTTCCATTTCAACATAGAGGACCAAAAAAAATTTGTTAAAATATATCAAAATTAATAAATATTAATTAAAAATAATAAAATAAAATTTTGAAATAGGAATATAATTAGATGGAGGGGTGTGTCACTCCTTTCTAATACCTAATTTCATCCCTTATGTTGGTTATTAATAAGTTGTCTTCAGAATAGAATGATTCAACTTAATCCCAACCTATTTAAAGAAATATCCAAAGCCTATGAGTTCAATTCAACAATTGTATTACATTAATTAAATAGATAGTGAACTTCACAGCACAACGTGATTCCTTCTATATAAGAGCCGCATTTGAATCACACGCTGGGTGATTCTCTGGTGCAGCTATAAAAGTTCACGAGCATGGATCGATAGTTTTTTTCAAAAAAAATATAGAAAAAATCGATTTCTACCCTGAGTTTCCATATGACCGCACAAGTCACGCTAGGCTTTTAATTTTAAAACTTTTTAACTTTTTATCCAACAATTCCCTATAAAAATTTTAAATTTTGAAAGCTATTAAAAGTTAAATAGTATAATTTTTTTGGCATCTTATATTATGCAATAAATAAGGTGTTTAATGAACTTGAATCTCACTTAGTATTTATTATATTTATCTAAAGAAATAATAATAGATTAGATCTCGAATAAGATTCTCATATTTCTATATATCATACACACAGCATAAATCTATTAGGTCTATGCTACCCATGCATATTAAGGGTCTTGTACTTAGTACCTTAATTTTTATGAAAATTTTTCAAGATTAATCTAAACCCATGGTCATAAAATTATATAGTAATCCTCACATAAGTAAGTCCTTCGAGGATATTTATGACATAATTTTTCAGACATCCTACCTTAGACCCATTACGAATATAGCTTAACTTTACACAAATTTCTTTATCACTTTATAAAAGCACTAATTATATGAATGAGAGTAGTTTATGCTCTAATGTGATCACTTAGCCCACTTCATTCCTATCACTTTTGAATCTATAATTTAAATTTTGAAATGAATATTTTTAAATTTTGCATGAATATTAAAGCTAAATAAAATTAATTTAAAATTTAAATTTCTATTTTTTGAAAATAGCACACTTTTTCGAATCAATAGAAATTTAATTTTTAGGCTGAAAATTCAATTTTTATATTTCTATGTAGATTTTAAAGCAAAAGAATTTTTGTTTTCCTTAAAGCACATATTTGTAACAATTTTTGTAATTTTGTTTTCAGTGGAAATCATATTTGTTAGAAGGATATTTTTGCATGGATTTTATAGCAACAGGGTTTGCTATTTTCAAAGCAGTAGAAAAATGGATAAAAGGAGAAGGAAAAGCGGATGCTTTCTTATCACTCATGTTATTGATGTGATGTGTTATTGATGTACTGTCTGTGGATGCTAATGGCCAAAAGGATGCTAATGCCTGACCTTTCGTTAGGTCCACATCGCCTTATTAAGGCATCTACTTACTCCAATTAATCTATTTTCGGGTTGAGCACATGTGGCCTTAAAAATCTGAATTGAAATTCATTAGTTGCAAGTAAAATTGGGTTATATGCTTTTTTAAATTTTTTTATTTAAGATAAAACTATTTTGAGTATTATATTTTTTTTCTTTATAATATTCTATATATTATTTGTAATACCTTAAATTCATCTGCTTATCCAATTAATCTATTATTCAATCAGGTCCATGTGACCTTAAAAGAGTTCAAGTTGGCTAGTTGTGTTATAAACTTCTCAAACTATTTTAGAGTACTATATTAATACTAATTTCTATCAATGGTAGCCAGTAAGGACTAATGGGCTCCTTTGCTAAATGGACAAAAGCATGAAAAATTTCTTGCCAAACCAGCGCCTAAAGAGTAGAAGCTCAGCTGACTCTATCAGAAGGGAATCTTAGAATGAATTACCTAGGCTAGGTTGATTGCATATTTGCATTACGGGGTTATTGTAATATGCAATCACCCTTTTTTCAAATGAGGAGTCTTTCTGTGTATTGGATCTAGATGCATCGATCGCATGGGATCTTCCAATAGATAATTTTATGAACGATTGTAAGAACTCCATTAAGCAGCCCCAAGATTTCCTTTCCCTCCCCTTATTGGGAAGTGGATTATATATGGCCAGGCTAGCAGCATCAGGTTGCATGACCAATTGAATTTTTAATGCATGTCCCATATTGGCCCATGCATAAGTGAATCACAACTTGATTCATTCAAAAGTAGCAACGGCACCGGTTGAAGAGTAGCAGCCTAGATGAGGATATGTCATGAATCCGAGGCTTATGGATAATAGCATGATTGCATTTAACCTTTTTAAACAAATGGGTCCTTAGTTATAAAAAAAGGGAAAAGGGAAAAGAGGCTAGCGTGGATGTATGCCCGGCCAAGCAACAAACGCGTTTGGTTTCGGCTAGTCACCCTAAACATTTACCTACTAACGCCCTAGTTTGGAATGGGAAAGTTTTTTCTTGTTAGGGATAAGGTGTTGAAAATAGGTAGGTATATCTGACACTAAGGATGGTAATTTATATTTTCATATCATATTTATATTATGTTAAAACTAAACTATAACAGTTGGTTGATACAATGCAATTATTACATAAGTATACATAACCCATTTATTAAACAAATCATATTGGATTGATACAACACAGCTCACTTAATATAAATAGATATGATATAATTCATTTAATATGATCCACTTAACATGTTATTAATTAAATAGATTCTAAATGGATTACTTTTGGATCAGCAATTAACCCGCGATATGATATGATTACTTCGTTTCATATTCGTATCGATATATTTATAAAAAACTTATTAAAGGTCCGTACTAACTTATTTCATGCTCGTTCGAGTTGTATTCACATGTTGCATTCAGTTTTGTCATCCAACTTGCTACTAGGTTTAAGTATAATAATGCCTAAATTTTGTTCAAGATAAATATGTTACCCCAGATTGTCATCGTAGTTTTATTATTTGGTCATTTAGAATTACTTCTCCCTTTGTAATTACTTTATTTTTGCCACTAATAATAAATAATACCAAATTATTTTATTTTATATTAATATATTGAAACAATAAATTAATATGATATATGAATCTATATTTTATTACAAAATTATAGTTTTGAATTTGATGCTCTTTCAATTTCTACCAAAAAAAAAGGCTCTTCTACTTTTGCTACACCGTAGAAGAATTTTTTTTCCTAAATTCAAATTCCTATTTAAATAACTCCATTTATTTAAATTCCTTTAACACATAGAGGATTAAAAAAGCCTATCTCTTAAAAGTAAGTTAAGACAAGAAGCTTCAAAAGTATACTCATTCAAGCCAAAGGTTTATCTCAAAAGTATTTCAAAGCATTAAGTTTGTCTTCTAATCTTGGCAACTAGGGATACCCTACTATTTTTATAAAAGCTTCAAATATATGCCTTATTTTTGGTGTCTCTTATCATTAGAATGGTTCTAATTAAACTGTCATAGCTTTATGAAAAAAATCATGGTTGAAGCAGGGCTTGTAATTCTAATTAAACTTTGATAGCTTTATGAAAAAAATTATGGTTGAAGCAGGGCTTGTAAGTCGAGATGATAGCGGAACCTTTATCATTGCCGTAGCTTTTCCATTGCCTTCATGGCATAGGATCCATATAATCTTCTCTCTTGAGGCTCCACTGGGGCTTTTTGCTAAAGGAGATTCTTTCTTTGTTATTGAGTCCATTGCTTCCATCCTCTCCTTACAGTATTAAGGCCAAATCACTCTTTCCTTTGGGGAGGACCATTATTAAGCATGTCTTTTAGGAGGGCAATCAAGTTGGTGATCTCCTTGCCCCTATGGTGGTGACTCCCTTTACAGTATGTGTTAGAATGATTGGCCTCCTAATGAGTTAAGTCTCTTCTTAGCGACTGATGCCAGAGAGGGGTTCTCTTTATCTATCATTTTTAAATATTACTTATTCTACCCAAAAAAATTATTAAGAGAAATGATGGATTTTAATCCTAATTTTCTAGCACCCTCTCCTCCTTTTTAATGAGTCCATAGGCTAAATCTATTCTTTTTTTTGGTGGGATAATGCGTTATAAGTTAGCTAAAATTTACCTCGAGCTGATTGAAACCATGTGACCTTAAAAACTTAAGAACAACTTAATTGATAGCATATAAATTTAAATTATATGCATTTCAAACTTTTTTTTTTCTATTCAATATGAAAATAATTTTTATGTATTACGGTTCTGTATCATAATGCGCATGACTGGTCTAAAGCTCTTTCCATTACAAGAAAGATTAGGCATAAACATGCTGTTGGGCCTGGGTGGTGCTATCAAGGCCCAGGTGGGCTAACTTGTATTGGGTTGGGTTTGAGTCCAAGGGTTGAGATTAAATCAAGTCACGGGTGTACACGGGCTTGGGGATTAGTTTAATCTCATTGGGTTAGTCCATGGGAGTTTTTTGTTGAGTCTGGGTCTGGTCCACTTCGTGGATGTATTTAAACTCTAGTCTCTAGGGTTTGGATGAATAGAGAACAGATTCTTTTCTCCCAAAAAATTCCCTTCTCTCATCATAGGGCGGCAGCCCTTTCTTTCTCCTCCCCATCTTCCTCCTTTTCAAGAAGTAAACCTAACAGGATTAGAAATCCTTAATTCTAGTTCTTGTTGAACGGGGAATCCCATTGCTATTCATCAAGGTCTAAACCTAACAGGATTAGAAATCCTTAGTTCTAGTTCTTGAACGGGGAATCCCATTGCTATTCATCAAGGTCTAAACCTAACAGGATTAGAAATCCTTAGTTCTAGTTCTTGTTCAACGGGGAATCCCATTGCTATTCATCAAGGTCTAAACCCTAACAAGTGGTATCAGAGCTAGGTTCAAGGAGTAATCTGGAGGCCTTCAAGGAGTTGAAATAATTTCAACAAAATCTCGTCAAGGTACTTCTCTATTTTATAAAATTTATTTTTGTGCTATTTTTGAAATTGGCCATGGGGAGTAGCATAAAAATAGAGGTTGAGAAGTTTGATGGGAAGGGAAGTTTCTCCATGTGGAAAGTCCGGGTAGAGGACCTCCTTGTGCAGCAGGGTTTAGATCTGGCTTTGGAGGAAAGGCCAGATGGGATGACAGACAAGCAGTGGATTTCATTGGAGAAGAAGACATGTTCAATGATCAGGGGCTGTCTGGCGGATTCAGTCCTCTATTCAGTGCTGGAGGAGAAGACCCCAAAGGGACTCTGGACGAAGTTGCATACCCTCTATATGGGGAAGAATATGTGCAACAAGTTGATGTTGAAGAAGCGCCTCTACAGCCTTCGGATGTCAGAAGGTGGAGATGTGTTGGGTCACATCCAGATATTCGACCAGATGAGCAATGAACTTCTGAATGTCGGGGTCAAGATGGAGGAAGAAGATAAAGCACTTCTACTTTTATGTTCAATGCCCACGTCTTATGACTCATTGGTCACAACACTGCTCTATGGGAAGAGACATTAATTTATGAAGATATTGTCTCGGTGTTTCGGACGAATGAGCAGAGGGAGAAGATGACCAAGGAAGCTGTTCCCCAGGAGGGTCTATCAGTTGGGGAAAGGACAGGCAGAGGTAGGGGCAGGGACAGAAGTAAGTCTGGAGGACGATCAAAGTCCAGGAAAGGCAAGAGAGAGCTGAAGTGCTATAAGTGTGGAGAGGTAGGACATTTTAAGAAGAATTGTCCTAAGTGGAAAAATCAGAAGGGAGAAAAAGAGGATCTGAGTGAGTGAGTACAGTTGCAGATCAGGAGGTGGAGGATGATCTCTTGGTTGTATCAGATGATCACAGGCACAGCACAGAGATGTGGACCTTGGATTCAGCCTGTTCTCATCATTACACTCCCAACCGGTCGTGGTTCAGTACTTACACAGAGGTTGAGGAGGGGAATGTGACTCTTGAAGATAATCACCCTTGCAAGGTGGCAGGTATTGGCACAGTGAGGGTGAGGATGTTTGATGGTATGGTGCGCACTCTTACCAGTGTGAAGCATGTTCCAGAACTCAAGAAGAATCTGGTATCACTGGGGTACTTGGTGCGGACTAGATACAACTTCAGCAGTCGTGCCAGGAGTGGAGTTCTGAACATCTCCAATGGAGCCATGGTGGTGATGAGAGGGAGGAGGCTGGAAAATAATCTATACAAGATGGAGGGCTCTGTGATGACTGTGAAATCTGAGGTGGCAGCTGTGGAGCAAGATCCCCGGGATGTGTACAGGATGTGGCATTACCGCCTGGGCCACATGGGAGACAAGGGGATGAAAGAACTGAGCAAGAGAGGTCTGCTTCCAGACTTGAGTAGCGGAGATATGGAGATCTGTGAGCCTTGTCAGATGGGAAAGCAGAGGAGAGTACAGTTCTCAGTCAGCACAGCTAGGAGTGCTGAACCCCTGGAGTTAGTACACACAGATGTCTGGGGACCAGCCCCAGTTTCTGCAAGGAATGGGGCCAGATACTTTATGACCCTGATAGATGATTTCTCAAGGAAGCTGTGGATCTACTTTATGAAGGAGAAATCAGAGGTCTTCACCAAGTTCAAAATCTGGAAGGCTGAGGTGGAGAAGGAGCAGGGTAAAAGTGTGAAGTGTCTGAGGTCTGATAATGGCGGGGAATACACCAGCAGGGAGTTCCAGATTTTTTGTGAGGAGTGGGGCATCAGAAGGCACTTCTCGGTGATGGGAACTCCTCAACAGAATGGGGTGGCTGAGAGGATGAACAGAACACTATTGGAAAAGGCAAGATGCTTAAGGCTGCAGGCAGGGCTTCCAAAGATGTTCTGGGTTGACGTAGTAGATGCAGCTAGCTACTTGGTCAATCGGTCACCGCACACCAGGTTAGATGGAGACATTCCAGAGGAGATATGGTCTGGAAGGAAGACAAGCCTAAACCATCTAAGGGTGTTTGGATGCACAGCATATGTGCATGTTGGAGCTGGGGAGCGGAGTAAGTTGGATGCCAGGTCTAAGAAGATGGTGTTCCTAGGCTACCCGCGAGGAGTCAAGGGGTATCGGCTATGGGACCCCTTGGAGAAGAAGGTTGTCATCAGCAGAGATGTAACCTTTGATGAGAGCTCAATCCTCCAGAACAGAAGTGGCATGGATGCACAGCAGGGACTACAGGAGGTAGAACACGGTAACACTAGTCAGACAACCTCCTATACAGTTGTGCCATTTGCTAGTGGACCAGGAGGATTTGAGATTCAGGTGGAGAGGACTGACAGAGGGGGTAGAAGCCAGGGAGTTCAGCAGGATGCAGCTGGACAAGGGACTGATACTGGGATCGCACAGCAAAGGCCCAGGAGGAACGTGCGACCACCAGTTCGATACGGCTTTGAGGATTCGTTGTCATATGCCCTGGTGACAGCGAATGGAGACCCTTTCACCTATGAGGAGGCTATGGAAAGTCAGGATAGAGATAGGTGGATCCACGCTATGGCAGAGGAAATGCAGTCTCTTCACAGCAATAATACGTGGCAGGTGGTCCAGCTGCCACAAGGAAAGAAACCCATTGGTTGTAAATGGGTTTATCAGCGCAAGGAAGGAGCTTCAGAACAAGAGGGTATCAGGTATAAGGCAAGACTAGTGGCCAAAGGATACTCTCAGAAAGAAGGCATCGATTATGGTGAGATATTTTCTCCAGTTGTCAGGCACACTTCCATCAGACTATTATTGAGTATTGTAGCAGCTCAGGACTTGGAGCTGGAGCAGATGGATGTGAAGACAGCATTCCTCCATGGTCATTTGGAGGAGAGCATCTACATGGAGCAGCCACCAGGGTTTAGAGAACCAAGATCAGATGGAAAAGTCTGTTTGCTGAAGAAATCTCTGTATGGGCTGAAGCAGTCGCCGAGGCAGTGGTACAAGAGATTTGACACTTATGTTAGGAGCATTGGACTTTCCAGGTGTGAGTATGATTCTTGTGTGTATGTTAAATCTCTGGATGATGGGTCTAGGATGTACTTACTCTTGTATGTAGATGACATGCTGATAGCATGCAAGAGTGAGAAGGCTGTACAGGAACTGAAGATAGCTTTGTCTCGGAGTTTGAGATGAAGGATCTGGGGCCAGCCAGGAAGATCCTAGGGATGGAAATCATCAGAGATAGATCCAAAGGTGTGCTGCATCTGAGTCAGGGTGGCTACATTAAAAAGATTCTGGAGCGATATGGGATGAAGGATGCCAAACCGACAGCACTACCTTTGGCAGCACATTTTTCCTTATCGAAGACCATGTCACCACAGACTGAGGTGGAGGCTCAGGAGATGGAGAAGGTACCATATGCTTCTGGTGTTGGGAGCCTTATGTATGCCATGGTATGTTGTAGGCCAGACATAGCCCATGCAGTGAGCCAGGTGAGCAGGTTCATGGCGCACCCTGGCAGGGAGCACTGGCGAGCACTAAAGGGAATCTTCAGGTACTTGGTAGGTGTTAGGGTTTAGACCTTGATGAATAGCAATGAGATTCCCCGTTGAACAAGAACTAGAACTAAGGATTTCTAATCCTGTTAGGTTTAGACCTTGATGAATAGCAATGGGATTCCCCGTTCAACAAGAACTAGAACTAAGGATTTCTAATCCTGTTAGGTTTAGACCTTGATGAATAGCAATGGGATTCCCCGTTCAACAAGAACTAGAACTAAGGATTTCTAATCCTGTTAGGTTTAGACCTTGATGAATAGCAATGGGATTCCCCGTTCAATAAGAACTAGAACTAAGGATTTCCAATCATGTTAGGTTTACTTCTTGAAAAAGGAGGAAGATGGGGAGGAGAAAGAAAGGGCTGCCGCCCTATGATGAGAGAAGGGAATTTTTGGGAGAAAAGAATCTGTTCTCTATTCCATCCAAACCCTAGAGACTAGGGTTTAAATACATCCACAAAGTGGGCCAGGCCCAGACTCAACAAAAAAACTCCCATGGACTAAACCAATGAGATTAAACTAATCCCCAAGCCCGTGTACACCCGTGACTTGATTTAATCTCAACCCTTGGACTCAAACCAGCCCAATACAAGTTAGCCCACCTGGGCCTTAATAGCACCACACCAGGCCCAACAATCTCCACCTTGGTGCTTTCAAGGCCTCAGCACGTCCACTGTGTCCATCAGCTTTAACAACGAAATACACTTTTGAAAACTGTCCGTGGAAGAACCTTAGTCAGTGCATCTGCTGGATTTTCTTTGGTGTATACCTTCACCAGCTCCACCTCACCATCTTCCACCAGCTCTCTGATCCTGTGGTATCTGAGGTCAATGTGCTTCGTCCTGGCATGATAGACTGCATTCTGCGCAAGCATCAGAGCACTCTGGCTGTCACTATGCACCTGGACAACCTTCTGATCAAGTCCCATCTCCAGCATCAAGCCCTTCAGCCAAAGAGCTTCCTTTGCTGCCTCTGTGATACCTATGTATTCTGCCTCCGTGGTAGATAAGGCTGTGATGGGCTGCAGACATGATCTCCACGATACTGGACCACCAAACAGGCTGAACACAAAGCCTGTTGTGGATCTCCTAGTGTCCACATCTCCACCAAAGTCTGCATCCACATACCCATATAACTGCCCATGAGCCTCCTTGGATAAGTTGGATCTCTCAGCACCTTCTTGCTGTCTATAGCAAATACCAACCCCAACTGTACCTACCAAGTACCTGAAGATTCCCTTTAGTGCTCGCCAGTGCTCCCTGCCAGGGTGCGCCATGAACCTGCTCACTTGGATCACTGCATGGGCTATGTCTGACCTACAACATACCATGGCATACATAAGGCTCCCAACACCAGAAGCATATGGTACCTTCTCCATCTCCTGAGCCTCCACCTCAGTCTGTGGTGACATGGTCTTCGATAAGGAAAAATGTGCTGCCAAAGGTAGTGCTGTCGGTTTGGCATCCTTCATCCCATATCGCTCCAGAATCTTTTTAATGTAGCCACCCTGACTCAGATGCAGCACACCTTTGGATCTATCTCTGATGATTTCCATCCCTAGGATCTTCCTGGCTGGCCCCAGATCCTTCATCTCAAACTCCCGAGATAAAGCTATCTTCAGTTCCTGTACAGCCTTCTCACTCTTGCATGCTATCAGCATGTCATCTACATACAAGAGTAAGTACATCCTAGACCCATCATCCAGAGATTTAACATACACACAAGAATCATACTCACACCTGGAAAGTCCAATGCTCCTAACATAAGTGTCAAATCTCTTGTACCACTGCCTCGGGACTGCTTTAGCTCATACAGAGATTTCTTCAGCAAACAGACTTTCCCATCTGATCTTGGTTCTCTAAACCCTGGTGGCTGCTCCATGTAGATGCTCTCCTCCAAATGACCATGGAGGAATGCTGTCTTCACATCCATCTGCTCCAACTCCAAGTCCTGAGCTGCTACAATACTCAATAATAGTCTGATGGAAGTGTGCCTGACAACTGAAGAAAATATCTCACCATAATCGATGCCTTCTTTCTGAGAGTATCCTTTGGCCACTAGTCTTGCCTTATACCTGATACCCTCTTGTTCTGAAGCTCCTTCCTTGCGCTGATAAACCCATTTACAACCAATGGGTTTCTTTCCTTGTGGCAGCTGGACCACCTGCCACGTATTATTTCTGTGAAGAGACTGCATTTCCTCTGCCATAGCATGGATCCACCTATCTCTATCCTGACTTTCCATAGCCTCTTCATAGGTGAAAGGGTCTCCATTTGCTGTCACCAGGGCATATGACAACGAATCCTCAAAGCCGTATCGAACTGGTGGTTGCACGTTCCTCCTGGGCCTTTGCTGTGCGATCCCAGTATCAGTCCCCTGTCCAGCTGCATCCTGCTGAACTCCCTGGCTTCTACCCCATCTGTCAATCCTCTCCACCTGAATCTCAAATCCTCCTGGTCCACTAGCAAATGGCACAACTGTATAGGAGGTTGTCTGACTAGTGTTACCGTGTTCTACCTCCTGTAGTCCTGCTGTGCATCCATGCCACTTCTGTTCTGGAGGATTGAGCTCTCATCAAAGGTTACATCTCTGCTGATGACAACCTTCTTCTCCAAGGGGTCCCATAGCCGATACCCCTTGACTCCTCGCGGGTAGCCTAGGAACACCATCTTCTTAGACCTGGCATCCAACTTACTCTGCTCCCCAGCTCCAACATGCACATATGCTCACTACAAGAAAATACTGAAATAGCGACGCAAATTTAGCGACGCCAAATTGCGTCGCTAAATTGCGACCACTTTGCGACGCCTTTGTGACAACAAAATATTGCGACGCATTAGCGACTCATTAGCGACTCAATTAACCAAAAAATCAAAAAAAAATTATATTTTTAATATTGCGACGCAAATATTGCGTTGCAATATTTTTAAATTAATTTTTTATAAAATATAAATATCGATAAAAATATTGCGACGCAATATTTGCGTCGCAATGTTTTTAGCAGAATTAAAAAAATTAATTTTTAATATTGCGACGTAAATATTACATCGCAATGTTTTTAGCAGAATTAAATATTTTAATTTTTAATTTTTTATGAAATAAATATTAATAAAAATATTGCGACGCAATATTTGAGTCGCAATGTTTTTAGCAGAATTAAATATTTTTATTTTTAATATTGCGACGCAAATATTGCGTCGCAATATTTTTTAAATTAATTTTTAATGAAATATAAATATCATTAAAATATTGCGACGCAATATTTGCGTCGCAATGTTTTTAGCAGAATTAAATATTTTAAATTTTTATTATTGCGACGCAAATATTGCGTCGCATATCTTTAAATTAATTTTTATGAAATATAAATATCAATAAAAATATTGCGACGCAATATTTGCGTCGCAATGTATGTAGCAGAATTAAAAAATTAAATTTTTAATATTGCGACGCAAATATTGCGTCGCAATATTTTTAAATTAATTTTTTATGAATATAAATATCAATAAAAATATTGCGACGCAATATTTGCATCGCAATGTTTTTAGCAGAATTAAATATTTTAAATTTATAATATTGCGACGCAAATATTGCGTCGCAATATTTTAAATTAATTTTTAATGAAATATAAATATCATTAAAAATATTGCGACGCAATATTTGCGTCGCACTTTTTTTAGCAGAATTAAATATTTTAAATTTTTAATATTGCGACGCAAATATTGCGTCGCAATATCTTTAAATTAATTTTTTATGAAATATAAATATCAATAAAATTATTGCGATGTAATATTTGCGTCGCAATGTATGTAGCAGAATTAAAAAAATTTAATTTTAATATTGCGACGCAAATATTGCGTCGCAATATTTTTAAATTAATTTTTTTATGAAATATAAATATCAATAAAAATATTGCGATGCAATATTTGTGTCGCAATGTTTTTAGCAGAATTAAATATTTTAAATTTATAATATTGCGACGCAAATATTGCATCACAATATTTTTAAATTAATTTTTAATGAAATATAAATATCATTAAAATATTGCGACGCAATATTTGCGTCGCACTTTTTTTAGCAGAATTAAATATTTTAAATTTTTAATATTGCGATGCAAATGTTGCGTCGCAATATTTTTAAATTAATTTTTTATGAATATAAATATCAATAAAAATATTGCGACGCAATATTTGCATCGCAATTGTTTTAGCAGAATTAAAAAAATTAAATTTTTAATATTGCGACGCAAATATTGCGTCGCAATATTTTTAAATTAATTTTTTATGAAATATAAATATCAATAAAAATATTGCGACGCAATATTTGCGTCGCAATGTTTTTAGCAGAATTAAATATTTTAAATTTTTAATATTGCGACGCAAATATTACGACGCAAATATTGCATCGGTCGTCGCCGATCGGGATCAGGTCTTGGATCGATCGCAACCGTCGGATCGTCGTCGATCTCGGACGGATCGCCACGGTCCGAGATCGGTCGTGGCCGATCGGGATCAGGGCTTGGATCGATCGCAACCGTTGGATCGTCGCCGATCTCGGACGGATCGCCACGGTCCGAGATCGGTCGTGTCCGATCGGGATCAGGGCTTGGATCGATCGCAACCGTCGGATCTTTGCCGATCGGATCGATTGCCGCGGTCCGCGATCGGTCGTCGCCGATCGGGATCAGGGCTTGGATCGATCGCAACCGTTGGATCGTCGCCGATCTCGGACGGATCGCCACGGTCCGAGATCGGTCGTAGCCGATCGGGATCAGGGCTTGGATCGATCGCAACCGTCGGATCGTCGCCGATCTCTGACGGATTGCAACTGTCCGAGATAGGTCGTGGCCGATCGGGATCAGGGCTTGGATCGATCGCAACCGTCGATCTTTGTCGATCGGACCAATTGCCACGGTCCGAGATCGGTCGTCGCCGATCGAGATCAGGGCTTGGATCGATCGCAACCGTTGGATCGTCGCCGATCTCGGACGGATCGCCACGGTCCGAGATCGGTCGTGGCCGATCGGGATCAGGGCTTGGATCGATCGCAACCGTCGGATCGTCGCCGATCTCTGACGGATTGCAACTGTCCGAGATAGGTCGTGGCCGATCGGGATCAGGGCTTGGATCGATCGCAACCGTCGGATCTTTGCCGATCGGACCGATTGCCACGGTCCGAGATCGGTCGTCGCCGATCGGATCAGGGCTTGGATCGATCGCAACCGTCGGATCGTCGCCGATCTCGGACGGATCGCACGGTCCGAGATCGGTCGTCGCCGATCGGATCAGGGCTTGGATCGATCGCAACCGTCGGATCGTCGCCGATCTCGGACGGATCGCAACGGTCCGAGATCGGTCGTGGCCGATCGGGATCAGGGCTTGGATCGATCGCAACCGTCGGATCTTTGCCGATCGGACCGATTGCCGCGGTCCGCGATCGGTCGCCGATCGGGATCAGGGCTTGGATCGATCGCAACCGTTGGATCGTCGCCGATCTCGGACGGATCGCCACGGTCCGAGATCGGTCGTGGCCGATAGGGATCAGGGCTTGGATCGATCGCTACCGTCGGATCGTCGCCGATCTCTGACGGATTGCAACTGTCCGAGATAGGTCGTGGCCGATCGGGATCATTAAAAATTTTATAGAATAAATTGTGATGCAATTTATCGTCGTAATTATTAACATTAATTATAAATATAATCATTTATAAATATTAACAAATAGCTTGCGACGCCTTAGCGACACAGTTTAAAAAAATATAAATAAATATTGCGACAAAATATATGTGTCGCAATATTATTAGAATACATATAACTGATTAAAATATTAAAAAATATTTGCGACGCAATTTGTCGTCGCAATTATTATAATAAATTTAAATATTTTCATTTAAAAATATTTAAAAATAATTGCGACGCACTTATTGCGTCGCAATATATGTAATAACTTTTTTATTAATCAATTTAAATTATTAAAAAAATATTGCGACGCCTTAGCGACGCAATTATTAGAAAATAAAATTATTTTTCCCGCCAGGGATGGCGCCAATTTAGCGACGCTTTAGCGACGCATTTATTGGCGTCGCTATATTTTCAAAAGTATTTTTTACATTTATTAATGATGGATTAGCGACGCCCACGTGCGTCGCTAAGAAAAAAAAAAAAAAAAATATTGCGACGCAATTAGCGACGCCAAATTGGCGTCGCTAATTACCTATATTTAAACCCCCCCTTTCTTCTTTCCTCCTTCCGGTCTGACCTAGCCGCCGCCGCCGTGACTCCCAGCCCCCCCCGAAACTCCGGCGATCTCCTCCGACTCCCAGCCCCCCGAGGATCTCCTCCGACTCCGGCTTCCACAAAGGTTAGCCCCAAAAATCCAAAAAAAAAATTTTTTTTTATTTTTTTTTTTTTACCTGCTGCCGTCTTCTCCGGCCACGGCAGGTCCGTGGCCGTCTTCTCCGGCCACGGCCGCTGCCGTGGCCGGCAGTGGCCTGGCCACGGTGGCCAGGCCACTGTTTTAAAAGCAGTGGCCTGGCCAAGGTGGCCAGGCCACTGTAAAAAAAAAAAATTTTTTTTTTAACAGGGGGGAGGGGAGGAAACCCCCCCCGCCCCCCCTTTGTTTTCACGGCCACGGCCGTGGCCGCGGCCGGACAAGGCGGCCACGGCCGCTGCCGTGGCCGTCTTCTCCGGCCACGGCCGCTGCCGTGGCCGGCAGTGGCCTGGCCACGGTGGCCAGGCCACTGTTTAAAAAAAAAAAATTTTTTTTTAACAGGGGGGAGGGGAGGAAACCCCCCCCCCCCCCTTTGTTTTCATCCGGCCACGGCCGTGGCCGCGGCCGGACAAGGCGGCCACGGCCGCTGCCGTGGCCGTCTTCTCCGGCCACGGCCGCTGCCGTGGCCGGCAGTGGCCTGGCCACGGTGGCCAGGCCACTGTTATAAAAAAAAAATTTTTTTTTTTAACAGGGGGAGGGGAGGAAACCCCCCCCCCCCCCCCCCTTTGTTTTCACCGGCCACGGCCGTGGCCGCGGCCGGACAAGGCGGCCACGGCCGCTGCCGTGGCCGTCTTCTCCGGCCACGGCCGCTGCCGTGGCCGGCAGTGGCCTGGCCACGGTGGCCAGGCCACTGTTATAAAAAAAAAAATTTTTTTTTTAAACAGGGGGAGGGGAGGAAACCCCCCCCCCCCCCCCCTTTGTTTTCATGTCCGGCCACGGCCGTGGCCGCGGCCGGACAAGGCGGCCACGGCCGCTGCCGTGGCCGTCTTCTCCGGCCACGGCCGCTGCCGTGGCCGGCAGTGGCCTGGCCACGGTGGCCAGGCCACTGTTAAAAAAAAAAAATTTTTTTTTTAACAGGGGGGAGGGGAGGAAACCCCCCCCCCCCCCCCTTTGTTTTCCCGGCCACGGCCGTGGCCGCGGCCGGACAAGGCGGCCACGGCCGCTGCCGTGGCCGTCTTCTCCGGCCACGGCCGCTGCCGTGGCCGGCAGTGGCCTGGCCA
>UESW01004408.1:199304-244559 GCA_900491605.1 Calamus simplicifolius
AAGATGGTGAGGTGGAGCTGGTGAAGGTATACACCAAAGAAAATCCAGCAGATGCACTGACTAAGGTTCTTCCACGGGACAGTTTTCAAAAGTGTATTTCGTTGTTAAAGCTGATGGACACAGTGGACGTGCTGAGGCCTTGAAAGCACCAAGGTGGAGATTGTTGGGCCTGGTGTGGTGCTATCAAGGCCCAGGTGGGCTAACTTGTATTGGGCTGGGTTTGAGTCCAAGGGTTGAGATTAAATCAAGTCACGGGTGTACACGGGCATGGGGATTAGTTTAATCTCATTGGGTTAGTCCATGGGAGTTTTTTGTTGAGTCTGGGTCTGGCCCACTTCGTGGATGTATTTAAACTCTAGTCTCTAGGGTTTGGATGAATAGAGAACAGATTCTTTTCTCCCAAAAAATTCCCTTCTCTCATCATAGGGCGGCAGCCCTTTCTTTTCCTCCTCCTCCCATCTTCCTCCTTTTCAAGAAGTAAACCTAACAGGTTCTAGTTCTTGTTGAATCCTAAATCTAGGATTCTTATTCTAGTTCTTGTTCAACGGGGAATCCCATTGCTATTCATCAAGGTCTAAACCCTAACACATGCTGCAAGACCCAGGCTGGCATCTACAAGAGATTCTTATTGTCATTGTTTTCACAAAAAGAAAGCCAAATAATGCGATGGATTGAGAGTTTCTTAGACGTGCTATGGCTTGTCTTAGTTTTTCTTATGCCTTGCATGGGAAGATGCAGACGAATATAGCGTTGTACGTAAAAGAGGTTTCCTTGGAGAGATTCGTTTCAGATGTATATAATTGTTCTTAGCTTCTTGTATAGTTGGATTGGAGCAACTGGATAGCTCCTTTGAGTTTCCGCTGTTCTTCATTTCGATTTTCATTTTATTTTTATGACAAAAGCGGGGTGTTTTTTTTGTTGTCACTCAAAAAAATGTTATATGGCTCGATTCCATCTCGAAATTGAGGTAGAAAGGTCTCTGAACATTATTTTGCAGATAAATCATATGGTAACTAAACGGGACTCAGAATCAACAAGGCCAAAAATGGCAATAGGCTTACCAATAGTTACATTTCAAACAAGTCAGAAGAGTATATGAAGCAATTTTTACTTTGCTAAACGTACAGTAGTTATCACTGCAGGGCATATGGCACATGCATGGCATCCACATGATTTATTCATACAGAAAGTATTTTTTGGATGACTCTAAAGTCTACCAAATATAACTGTTTGAAACAAATTTAATAAATATACTGAGTCTTTTACTTTAAGTATTTGTTTTTATTCATTTTTTTTTGGAAGTAAGACTTAGGACTCACCTGTAAATGCGCTGTAATATTGGATGTTTGCATTGTATACAGTAGAGATATTCGAATTAACTGCACATGGAAGTAGGTTCGATTGACTGGGTTATCAGCAATATATTACTTTAGAGAAAAAGAAAAGTGCATAGATTTAATTAGAGTATTTGCAATCATCACAAATAAAATAATTACTTCATGATAAGTAGCTAGGTCTCTCAGATTTTTAGTCTCAGAATGCAAATCTAACCGCAACTAATAATGTCGATGCACCATAGGCTAGTAAAAGCCAAGTTTGATTTGAGCTTGTCGTGATAACGTTAAGTCAAAACAAAGTACAACACAGCCCTAGCTAGCTATATATTTTGTTCTCTTAAGCTGCATTTCGCTGAGCAAATAATTTTTAGAAAGTTATTCCGTGGAGTGTTACTTTTGGTATTTGGTTCAAGAGATAAGCAGAAAAATAAGTAAGTATATCGATTTTCATATTTATTTAAATATTATTATAAAAATGAGATTATTCTTCCACTTTCTGATGTGTTTAAAGAGTGGTTATAGATAAAATTGTAATTAGAAGGGATAACACCATAAGAAAATGATGAAATAGCAACGACACTTTGCGATGCAAAATTTGCATCGCTATATAGTGACCAAATTACGATGCTTCAGTGATCAAATCAATAAACAAAAAAATAGTGATGCATTAGCGATGTATATATATTTATAATAAATAATTTTTGTTAATATTAGCGATGCCGAATATGCGTCGCTATTTAGCGACGCATTAACGACTAAAAATGTTGCGTTGCTATTTAGCGATGCCTTAGCGATGCATGATATTTTTATAATAAATAATTTTTATTAATTTTAGCGATGCAGCTATATGCGTCGCTATTTAGCGACGCATTTAAGGTATCGCTAATTTTCGTTGCGATTTTAGCAACACAATTTTTTGCGTCACTATTTAGCGATGCATTAGCAACGCAAAAAATATGTACATAATAAATAATTTTTGTTAATTTTAGCGATACAAAATTGGCGTCGCTAAATAGTGGCGCATTAGCAATGACAAAATATGTACATAATAAATAATTTTTATTATTTTTAGCGATGCAAAATTGGCATTGCTAAATAGCAATGTAATTTTTTTATGTTATTATTTAGCGACACATTAACGATGCAAAAATATGTACATAATAAATAATTTTTATTAATTTTAGTGATGTAAAATTGGCATCGCTAAATAGCGTAATTTTTACATTACTATTTAGCGACGTATTAGCGATGCATAAATATGTAAATAATAAATTTTTTTGTTAATTTTAGCGACGCAAAACTTGCGTCACTAAATAGCGATGCAATAATATGTACATAATAAATAATTTTTTTGATTTTAGCTACGCAAAATTGTCATCGCTAAATAGCGACGCAAAATTATGTACATAATAAATAATTTTTATTAATTTTAGCGGTGCAAAATATGCGTCGCTAAATAGCGACGCATAAATATGTACATAATAAATAATTGTTATTAATTTTAATATATGTCGCTATATAGCGATGCATCAATATGCGTCGCTATTTAGCGATGCATATTTAATGTGTCGCTAAAATCCTATCATGTTATCCCGCCAAATTAGCGATGCCATTTAGGCATCGCTAGTGGCGTCGCTAAAATCCTGTCATGTTATCTCCCCCTCAACCCCCCCCCCCCCCCACATGGTGCAGCCATCCGCCCCTGGTGCAGCCCCCTCCTCCTTCAGGTGCACCCCACCCTCCTCTCTCTGGCCTCGGCCGCTGTGGCCAGCTGCGGCATGGCCGGCCACGGCCTGCTGCTACCAGGCAGCTGCTTGGCCAGGCCTCCTAGCCGCGGCCGTGGCCAGGCGGCGGCCAAAAAATTAAAAAAAAATTCCATGGTTGTCGCCCGTGGCAAGGCCGCCTGGGCACGGCCATGGCCTGGCGGTGGCCAAAAAAGCCATAGTTGTTATGGTTTGTGACATCACATTTGAGTGGTGGTCTATTAATCATTATTAAAATGGTTCTCTATTGAATTTGGAATCGTATTTTGCTTCTGAAGTTGCTTAATATGATAAGTTGTAATGACATTCCCAATGGCCTACCTTGGATATGTTTCATACATTTTGTTCTATCTATTTGTTATCATGTAGCTTGAATTTTAGATGAACTAGTATTTATCATTTGTTGCTGAATGCTTCTCGATTTGATTCAAACACTGTCAACTTAACATACTTTCAGACACTGAAGAGCAATATAATCTACATATATCTTGAAGTCTTTAGGGTATGCCACCATTGCACTATGGACATTCTTGTGCGTGAACCATATGATGTGGATTAATTAGTCCCACTGGAACTGCTTTCTAGTTAATTTAAAAATGTTTGTCATGACTAAAGTTGCTTGATTTTATGATTTCTACATCATACCTTCTCATTCTATCTGGTGTCAGCGACCGCAAACTAAACTTCTTTTTCTTATTTTGTTCTGCTGTAGCTTGAGCATAAATTATGTATTAGCGAATTCTTAGTTATTAATAACTCAATATTAATCCTCTTATAGTTATGGATGAGCTTACCAAGCATATTTAGAGTGATATTCCATGGTATATGTTATTTGTAGGCAATATAGTAATAGAGGATGGAATTAAGGTAAGGGTTAATTATAAGTTGGAATTATTGAAAAGTGCATTAGAATTTAAAGGTTTTTAGTTAAGCAAATTAAATCCTATACATGAAATATGATTCTAGTAAACTTAGAAATAGAGGTAAAGGTAGAGTTAAAATTGAAGATCAAAAAGTTCCTAAAAGTGATTATTTTCAATATTTCGGATCAATTATTCATAAAAAAGAAGAATTGAGGAGGATGTTTATAAGATTAAAATAGGTTGGATAAAATGCAAAAGCGTAATTGGATTATTATATAATCATGAGAGATATGCCAAGTTAAAGAAAAAATTTTATAAGCTAGCCATAATACCAACTCTACTTTATTGTACAAAATAGTGGATGGTTAGAAAACTACATGTACACAAGATGTGTGTGGCTAAAATAGGAATATTAAGATGGATGCATGGTAATACTAGAAAAGATGGATAAGAAATGAAGTCATTCATAAAAGATAGAGATTATACCAATTAAGGATAAATTAAAAGCATGGTGACTTAGATGGTTTGAGCATCTGCGACGTAGATTTATATATGCACCAATACGAATGAATGATTTGATGCCTATAAAAGGAATAGGTAGACCAAAAATTATATTAGATAAAGTAATAAAGAAAAGCTTGATATCATTACATCTTATAAAAAGTATGGCTCTATATAGAGAAGAATGCAATAAAAAGATTGATGTGGCTGACCCTAACTAATTTGACATCAAGGCTTGATTAGACTTGATTAGATATGGATCAGGTTCTGGTTTGTTTTCTATCTTATTTCTTTCATAGATAAGAAATTTCCAGTTGCAAGGATCCAAAGATTCCAAACAAATGTATATTAAAGTTATAACATCCATGACATATGGAATTTAGTTTTACTACCTTAGTCCAATGCATTGCACGTGCTAGAGGGAAATTACGTTTCTATGTAGTAGGCCCCTATAATTAGACTGGATAAAGGTATTTCGTCATAATCATGTTTGCAGTGTCTATATTTCTTGCCCTTGCCTCTTGAGAAAGAAGATTGGCCTAAACAGATGACATTAGGAGCGAGCTGAAGGCTAAGTAAGGCTTGAAGGCTGAGAGAGCTAGTGTAAAATCAATCATGCTTAGTTGTGCTGCAATACCTAAGAATTATAATAGACAAGAAAACTTTATCATAAGCATAAGTTCAATTGTTTTTGGATTTGCATATTATTTCTCACAGTACTATAACCTTTAGACCTGTTTGAGAATTTGTAAGACTTAGTCTTACAAATTCTCAAATTATCCTAGTAGACAGTTTGAGATTATTTTTTATGATATGTTAGTCTGCTATTAGTCATCGTTGGTTGAAATTGTAGTTTATATTTTCTCATACGTTCTCCTAGTGTGGCATATATGTCATACATTTAGAAGAACATATGGGAAATACTGTTGAAATTTTAACTTAAACGATGATAATTAATAGAAAAATAACATATTATAGAAAATAATCTTGAATGGGACAGGGCCTTACCTTTCTGATATAGAGTGAAGATGAAATTAATTTAGGACACTTGCATATTTGTGAAGTCTCATGATTGAATGGACCCCATGCCCGGCCCTAACCCAAGCCCTAGCATTAGCCTAGCATAAACCTATGCCTCGGTCCTGGCTAGAACGATAAGGATCGTAGCCATGGCCCAGCCTTGCAAGATAGGGACCTTAGCCCTGGCCTGGCCTAATCAATTGGTTGCAATCATTAATAATAAAATTAATTTATCGTTATAAATGATTTAAGTAGTTGTTATTTACCTTATAAGATATATAAAAGAAATAATTTAGTTATATATTTACTAATGCTAATATAATTTTATATTGTGGTCTCCTTTAATGGTTTACCATAAATTATATAAGTCGGTCAAAAATGAGCGGGGCTTACTCGTGGACGTATGTAAGGATAAAAGATGGTTTGCTTAATCCAAATTTTCTGAATGGATTGAAAGAATTTATTGCATTTGCATGTAGCCAACCTGAATGAATGGATGGGCCTAGGATTAGGTGCCCCTGCAACTTATATAGGTGTCAGAATAAAGCCTATAGAGATGTTGAAACTGTAAAGGTGCATTATGTAAAAAGGAGTTTGTTCCTGGGCATGATGTTTGGAACTGTCATGGTGAAACAGAAGAAATATTTGCAGCTATCACA
Organism: Calamus simplicifolius; assembly: GCA_900491605.1. Taxonomy (NCBI): domain Eukaryota; kingdom Viridiplantae; phylum Streptophyta; class Magnoliopsida; order Arecales; family Arecaceae; genus Calamus; species Calamus simplicifolius. The sequence continues at coordinate 205,448 of UESW01004408.1, forward strand.
AGCCAACAAGTGTCAATTCCCATTGATGAACCATTTGTAAATTTAAACACATATGAAGAAATGATGATGAATGCATCGAGTAATGAATTCAATCAGAATACATTTATGAAAGAACCAAATTTAGATGCATAGCAATTTTATGATATCAAGAATTGTATTCTGGTTGTAAGAGTTATTCCCAATTGTTTATGGCTAGAGATAGGCACTGGCCGTGCCGCCTATGGGCCGACACGACCTGGCACAAAATGGGCCATGCCTGGCATGGCCTGGTACTGCTACAGTACCAGGCCATGCCGGCACGGTCTAGTAAACTGTGTCGTGCAGGGTTCAAAAATTTTTTTTTGCTGGCTCGATACGGCACGACCCATGACGGGCCCGTGCCGGCCCGTCGTGCCAGCCCAGGTGGGCCATGCCAGGCATGGCTATCCATAAGGGCTCGATAAAAACCTTTTGTAAAAAAATATTTTTTTAATAAATTAAAAAAATATTGGGAATAAAAAAATTTATTAATGTGAAGCCACTTTAATGGTGGGGGGTTGGCATAGATCAGTTTATTAATTTAAAATCAAAATGGTACAAAAAGGAAGGGGGATTAGGCCTGACCTTCATAACAGAATACAATAAAAAAAAAATAGAGAGAAAAAATAAAGATGACTCACTTTAATAATTAAAAAATTAAAATATATAATTATAAAAATAGAGATGACTCACTCATCGGTCATTAGTAGTATTTATGTCATCATCATGGTTAAGTCATGTCCACCTTTATCTTAAAGCCTTCATTCAATCAATCTTTAAAGCAGATAAGCATCTCAACTGTCTCGCCAGTCATCCTACTTTTCTTTTCATCCAGAACATGTCGACCTGCACTAAAAGCGGATTCCGATGCTACTGTGGACATCGGCACAGTTAAAATATCTCGTGCAATGGCAGACATAACAGGATATTGATTTCTAACATTCTTCCATCAAGCTAAGACATCTAGACTTTCTATTTGATCTTCATCATATGCAGAATGAAGATTGTTTCGTAAATAAAATTATAATTCATTACTTAAAAATGAAGAAGATGAAAAAGATGAAGCATGTGTGTGTCTTCTAATGAATGAAAAAATATATGATGAACGAGATCTAGAAGAAGAAGCAGAGCTTTGAGCAGGTATTCTAGATCCATAAATTTTGTCATTATATAAACCATAAATATCATTAAGAAGTCGTGTTACCTTATCTTTAGCAGGTTCAGGATTTTGATTCATGTTTTCATAATATTGATCAATTAAAAAATTTACACCATTTAATTTAATTCTAGGATCAAAAACAGCAGCTAAGTTATGCAATGGACATATCCTATTTCAATATTCATTCCATTTAGTTTCCATATTACATATAATAGGCATTAAAACTTCATGATATCTATATTCTTTAAATTTTTCACTAATTACATATGTTTTTTGTAAAAATAAACAAGAAGTTGGATAATAAATATCTGAAAGAACATTTGTAGCATCATAATAAGTAACCAAAAATCTTCTAAAATTTTACCTTGATTCCAATCAGCTTCAGTCAATGTAAATCCTAATCCACGATCATTAATATAAGCACTTAATAAGTTCTTATAAGGATATGCATAATGTATCATGGTATAGGCATTATTGCAACAAGTTATTATATCAAGTTTAAATTTTTTAAAATGTTTATCATGATCTATACATAATTATTTAAATTCTTAAAGTCTTGACCTTGAAGCATGAATAAAAGAAATTGCATTTCTAATTTTTGAAATAACTTCTTGAATTATGTTCTGCAAGCTGAAAGATTTAATATATGACATGCACATCTAATATGAAATAATTGTCCATCTAAAATGGGATGTAAAGAGTCATTTAATAATGCAACAGCAGAATTATTATTAGATGCATTATCAAAAGTAATTTATATTATTTTATTATTAATATTATATGAGCATGTGGTTTGATAAATAATATTTAAAATTTGTTATCCCGAATGCGAAAAATCAAAAGCACGAAAAGTAATAATTCATTTATTTATTTGCAATCATTATTAATATAATGAGCAGTAATAGTAATAAAACAATTACTACCTACAGATGTTGACCAAATATTAGAAGTTAAAGAAATTCTAGCATTTAAATTTGAGATACTTTCAGTTAAACTTTGTTTCATTGCTAAAAAATTTATCATAGCCACTCTTTTAAAGGTACGGCTACTAGTTCTTCTATAAGCAGGTTGTAGGCCTAATTGAACATATCTTTCAAAATTATAAGATTCAGATAAACTAAAAGGTAATTCATCCTAAACTATCTATCTTACAAGTAATTTCCTCTAATTTTCATGGTTATATGCAAAATTACCTGCAAGTGATCCCTCTTGTATGTTAAGGATACATTGCTGATGGGAATCATGCATCCTATGAGTCTCTTGATGTCTTTTTAAATGCCCTGTTCTTTCAGTACTAGAACAACTGTAAAGTTTTGCACATTTTTTACATTTGGCTTCATAGACTCCATCAACTATAATTCTATTGAAATCATTCCAAATATTACTAGTCCTCTTACGAGAAGAGGTTTGACATTCAGTGACACTGGCTCTAGAGAAAACTTGGGATTGGGGTTGGGGTTGGGGATTAGTTTCCTCACCCTCGAAAAAGGGTGCATGTTAAAATTACTTTCATTAAAAGATGTCATATCTAAAATTTTAATTAATAAATATAAAAAAATAAAAATTAACCCACAAAAAGAAATTGAAAAGAGGATCAAAGGTGGAGGCTTGGAGCCAAAATTTATGAGCTTCCTCTTGCGCTCTCGCCTCTCAACAAGAAGTGACCTTGTAGCACTTGAATACTTGCTAGAGCACTTGCCACTTGCAAGAACACTTGCAAACTAAAAATTAAATTGCTAATCTACTAGAGCACTTGCTAGAAGAGAGAAATAGTAGTAATAGAGAAGAGTCGATTTGGTATGGTAAGAATGAGGGAGAAATGGCCTATTTATAGAAGTCCCAATTTTTTTTTCAAAAATACTCTTTAATATAGCTGTTATATGGCTGTTGAAAGGGGTAAAATGGTCTTAAACCCCTCCTAAATGGTTATATAGCCATTTTAGCCGTTAGGGGCCATGTCGTGCCAGGCCCAGCATGGCTCAGGCTGGGCCTGAATTTTTTTACCATGTCGTACCTGGCATGGCCCGTTTGTTACTGGGCCATGCCAAGCATGGCATGGTAATTTTAGAGGCACGGTGGGCCTGAGCTGTATCGTGCTAGGCATAGCCCAGTGCCCACCTCTATCTATGGCTGCTCGGTTGTTGAATATTAAGGCAGAACATCGATTATCAGAAAAGGCATTCAATGCTGTAGCTGGGTTAATGAAGAAAGTTTTGCCAAATCATAATGTTGTTACGGACAGTTTTTACTCAACAAAAAAGTTATTGTGTGGCCTTGGATTCCTAGTTAGTAAGATCGATCGTTGCTTGAATAATTGTATGATATATTGGGGTCAAGACTCAGAGCTGAGATGGTGTAAGATTTGTGGGCAATCGAGGTACACCAACGATGAAGGAAGAGCTAGTACAAGTAGGAGAAAAAGTATGTCTTATAAGAGAATGCATTACTTCCCTCTTACTTCACGCCTGCAGAGATTATACAGATCGGAGGCTATAGCTGCTGATATGAGATGGCATGCCGAACATGAATCTAAAGAAGATGAAATGTGGCATCCATCGAATTCAAAAGCTTGGAAGCATTTCAATGAAAATCATCCTGATTTTACTGAAGATATAAGGAATGTGATATTAGATCTTTGTACCGATGGCTTCCAACCATTTGATCAAGCGGGGCAACAATATTCATGTTGGCCTATGATACTTACTGTATATAACCTTTCTCCATGGAAGTGCATGAAAGATACTGCAATATTTTTGACAGTTTTAGTTTTAGGACCATCAAATTCAAAGTAAAAGATTGATGTCTTCTTGCAACCGTTGGTGGCTGAATTGAAAACGTTGTGGGAAACAAGAGTCATAGCCTACGACATTTCTATGAAACAAAATTTCATCATGAGAGCTGCTTTGATGTGGACAATCAGTGACTTTTCGGCATATGTAATATTGTCTGGTTGGAGCACTGCTGGGCATCTGGCATGCCCTCATTCCATGTATAATTCAGATGTATTTACATTGCAGAAGAGTTGTAAGTAGTCATGGTTTGATAATCATAGAAAGTTCTTGCCTCCAAATCATCCTTATAGGCGGAACTTGATCGCCTTCCGAAAGAACAAAGCAGTCACAAAATTTGCCGAACCAGTTAGGTCTGGCATAGATATATTTGATACTATAGAGCATTTGGGGTTAAAGTATGCTTGGGAACCAGATGCAGATAGAATAAATAGACGTATATGTAAAGAACATAACTAGAAGAAGCGGAGTATTTTTTGGGATTTGCCGTATTGGAGCACAAATCTCATCCGACTTATGCATATTAAGAAAATTTTCTTTGATAACATATTTAATACGGTGCTAAACATTTCTGAAAAATCTAAGATACTGCAAAGTCAAGAGAAAAACTTAATCAGTATTGCAGAAGAGGTGATTTGAGGAGGAATGCTAATGAAACCTATCCTAAAGTCTGTTACACTCTTAACAGAAATTCATGAGAAGTTTTATGTAATTGGGTTAGAGGGTTAAAATTTACAGATGGTTATGCTTTAAATATCAGTAGGTATATGGACATGCATAAGCTCAAGTTGTTCGGCATGAAGAGTCATGACTGGCATATTTTTATGCAACGGTTATTGCCTATAACTTTTCGTGAGTTGCTTCCGCACCATGTGTGGAAGGCATTGATGGAGTTCAGATTGTTCTTCAAGGAGTTATCTGCTGCAATCATTACTTCTGCATCAATGGCAAGGTTTGAGGAGAAAATTTTAATTATTTTATGCAAGCTGGAGCGAATATTTTCTTCTAGTTTTTTTGACTCAATGGAGCATTTATCGGTTCACTTATCATATGAAGCGAGTATAGCTGGTCTCGTGCAGTATCGCTGGATGTATCCTTTCGAGAGGTAAATATATAAATCATTAATACATATTGACATTTCACATATTATTTCATTGCAAAAAAGTTGATTTATTTTTTTCTCACCTTTACATATAGGTACCTTAAGAAGTTAAAAAATAATGTACGTAATAACACAAGGGTTAAAGGTTCTATATGCAATGCATACTTGGTTAAAGAAGTTTCAGCTTTTTCCTCGCATTACTTTAAGGGTCACGTCCATACGAGGACTTAAAATCTTGGTCATAACGATGACGTATGTATGGACGAAGGAGAATCTAATGATGGTAGAATATTAGTTTTTAAAGGTATCGGCTGTTCATTTTGGGAGGCAGAAGTCAAGAGATTTGAGCGATGTGGAGTATAATGCAGCACATTATTACATCCTAATGAACTGTAGAGAAGTCGATCCATACATTGAGTAAGTATATACTTCAATGTTTAATTAGAACTTCTACTTTAAATTGTAATATATCATACTATTTAATTGCTAACAAAGTTTTAATTATTATCATCCCTTAAGGATGTATTGTGATAGACAACAACAGATGAATTCCAATATCAGTCAAATTGCTATTGGGCAAAAGTTAGAAACAGAGTTCGCTTACTGGTTTTATGAATTTGTGAGTAGTATCACTCAATCAATTTCAATAATGGCTTTTATTTTTTAAATTGGTTGTGAATAGCTTATTAATTTATAGGTAAATGGTCTATGGTTCATAACCGACAATATTTTCATTAAATGTCTAGCGCAATGGCCATTGAAGACCGTAACAACCTCTACTGGCTATTTTGTTAATGGGTACAAATTTCATATTGAACGACTAGCATCTTCAAGAGGCATGCAGAACTAGAGTGTGTGTGTTGAAGAGAAAATGTTGGAGAAATATGCATGATTATTATGGAAAGTTAGTAGAGATGGTTGAAGTTGAATATCCTGGTTGGCCTATGAAATGAACTGTATTGTTTCGTTGTGATTGGTTTGATCTGACAGTTCCTATGGGTAAAAGGGTTCATAACGACTACAATCTAGTTGAAGTAACCATCGATGAAGATTGCAGAAATATGAACCATTCATCCTTGCATCCCAAGCTCAGCAAGTGTTTTACTGCGGATATCCAAGTTTGTGCAACGACAAGCAAAATTGGTAGGCTATTTCTAAAATCTTCTCATGTTCAACAATCATATTAGACGAGAGTTTATTAAGTAATCAACTGAGTACCCTGCATTTCAAGAGGATGAGATGGAAATGCATGCAATTGTGGATGACACAAGGGCTCCTGAAACATCACTTAGAGATCCAAATAGTGATGTCCAAGAAATTGAGGATGCAAATGTTCGATTTCCTTCTGATGATAATGAAACTAAATCATAGTTCGATACGGCATTGGATGTTGAACCAACATTTCATGAAACAAATGACACTAATTAAACATAGAGGTTTATTCAATTTTAATTTATTTTTATAAGTGTTAAATTTTTATATATTCAATCATTATTCATAATTATATTGCATGAATCTTTAGTATTTTCAATATGATGGGCCAAGATAGATCTATTGTTGATAGACAGAGTGAGCAAGGATGTAGTCTTGCCGCATCAGATCCCATGAGCATTGAAGATGGAGAGTTCAGATCTCTACACATTGCACAACCTTTGATCTCTCCAGCCATCGACGGTCATAGCCGGTCGGCACAGACCTCTGAGTTCTTCCTACGCCGGTTGCACCGTACTTGGACTGGATGCTGATGGACTGTAAGTATATGATAATTGTAAACATATGCTTATGTTTTTAAGTCAATTACTTGTAAACATACATTTTTAATAGCTTTATTGAGCAGCATACTGTATCGAGCCGGATCAGCTCCATATTTTAGAGTCGTGCTGATACCAGTGGCCACGATTGGCACCATGTATCTACGGGAGGGAGTTTTATTTTTTAGAGTTTCAGGTAAAGTTATTAAATATAATTTATCACTGATATAAAATTTTTTAATCTTAATATATTCTAAAACTAACTATTTATTTCAATGCAGAAAAAGTTTACGTGGGATCCTGTCATCCATGATGCTATTAGGGCAGCATGGGATGCTCTTGCAGCACATCGATACTGATATGCTTCATCATTGAAGAAGATCGGGTGAGTGTCCTGTGCATATGCCGAAGGGTATTTGGCAGACTGGCAGTAGGTGTGGCAGTCTAAGGCCTAGCGCAGGAGGTCCGCATCAGCTAGCACGAACCATCGATTCGAGAAGAGTGGTCATGGCATGGGTCTCTCCTGCCACATTGTGGAATCCATTTCGATTCAGAAACACAAACGCCGTATGATAAGAAAACATAAATAATTTAATTACTAATTTAGTAATTTATAAATACTTAGATTTATATCATTTCTTCTATTTTTGTAGTCTAAGAAGGAGGGCAGAGATCCTAGTGAGTTTCCTCTATTCAAAGCGATATACACTAGGAAGGATGGTTCCTGGGTCGATGCACGATCATGAAGGTTGGGGTAAGAAATTAGCTTTATATTGTATCTGTTTAATTTTAAAATTTTATTCAGATTCATATATTGATTCATTTATCGTTGATTTTATAATTCAAAAGCACGAGTCAAGGAGTTTAGTCCCACACATCGCGGGTCGACTCCACTGATGGAAGGCCGCCCATTGAACTCTCACCACAGGAGAGTCAACGTGTGTTTTTGGAAACTATTGGTGCCCAGTCGCAAGACCGTAGGGTCTATGGTCTGGATACTAAAGCTTCTAGATATTTTTACCATCAGGGCTCCAGTTCACACTATCCTGGCGATATTTTTGCTGAGCATTTAGATGACATTCGGAGATATATTACGGAGAGGTTCGGCAGGAGGTTCAGCAGGATTTCGAGCAGCGCACGGAAGAGCTTCAGCAGGAGTATCAGCAGGAGCTCGATCAGCGCACGGAAGGCCTTCAGCAGGAGCTTGTAGGAGAGAGCATATGCGTCAGATGCAGGATTTAGTTCGCCTCATGTCGCAAGGTTTATTTCAGCATCCGTAGCCTTCACGTGATCGTGATACTATGAATTCTTGATGTATTTTTTCTTTACTTTTTATGTTTTGTATATGAAAACTTTAAAATATTAAAATATTAATTTTTTTATATGTTTGTTGAATTGAGTGATGAATGTTTTGATAAATATTTAAATTTAATGAAATTATATTAGCATGTTTAATTTATAATATTTTTAATTTTATAAAAAAAATTAATTAGCAACGCTATTACGATGAAAGTTTTTCATCATAATTATTTTTAAAATATTATTAATAAATTTAATTAAAATTAATTTTACGATGACAGGCTTGGCATCGCTATGGCATCGATGAATCGCTAAATTACGACGACTGTAATTTAGTCACAAATTAGTGACATAATTTTTGGTATCACTGGGCATCGCTATATAGCGACGCAATTGCAACGTATTGCAAATTGTGATAAGGTTTACAGTGACGGTCAAATGGCGTCCCTAATACGTCACTAAATTAGATTTAGCGACGTAATTTGGTGTCGCTAAATCTGATTTTTTTTATAGTATAAATCTCTCCTATTCCTTGAAAAAATTTTATTCCACTATTTTGGTAGAATAAAATTATTTGGATAAGTAACCTTATTTAAATAAGATAATCATTTAAATTATTCGTGGCTTTTTGGAGGTGTTTGGTGGGATAACTCTCACTGGAAGGATAATCCCCTATTAATCCTCCTACCAAACGTTCAACAATGTGTTGACAATATAGTACTTGCCTGCTAGATAGAGTATTCTACTAAGAAGGAAGAGAAAGAATGCTAGAATAGCAAATTTGAGATGCATTTGTATTTTTTTTATATAAACGGATGAACATACTGATCTAGTGTAAGTTAACTCAAAATTAAGATTTATTTAAGTACAAAAAAAATAGAGATCATCCTCAGCTTCCAAATTTAAACCTCAGAATGAGATGCATTTGTATCTTTTGATTGTTCTAAACAACAGTGGCTACAAATTCCGTTCTGGGGACGTCTATATAAGAATTTAAGATTACTGCTTTTGTAGGGGGGAAAAGAAATCCGTCTGGAAAAATTGTCTAGACCTAAATATGGGGAAATACATTATTGGTTCCAAACTTCAACCTCTTTCTTCCATTTATATATTGAGGTATTGCTCGCTGCAACTCAAAAGCGTACTCATTGGCTGGATAAATATAAGTGAAAGTAAAGCCCAAAAATCCTAACAAAACAAAATGAAAGGTGAGGAACACTTCTTTTGCCTTCTCGAAGGAAAAACTAAAGAAGAACAAAGAAGATAAGCGTGCTGCATGTATCTATGAGGTAAGAGGCCAAATTGTAATGTTTAACTGGTATACCGGTATCCAAGTTGCCCTTCCCAATACTTTGTCCGTTGTATACCACCTTGCAGCAGCGTCGTACAACTTCTAGGTGATGCTGGTAATTTGCCAGGGCGGTCATTGGCATTTGCCCCGATCCCTCGCCCCACCCACGCAACCCTCCAAACCACCACCTTGTCCTCGTCTCATCTTGCCAGCTAAAACGAGCTTTGCCACCACCCAGTCCACATGGCCAGGCTTCCATTTTATATTTCAGTCATTTTCCTTTTTTCCATCAATAAACAAATAGCTACAAAATCTACTGGCCTCTCCATTCCCAACTAGAGAAAGAAAAATATCTAGCTGCAACCTTCTATAAATCCCCCATCACCTCTACGCCATACCATTCCATCACAAACTCACTGGCTAATACTGCTCCCACTCCCCGGCCGAGTGTTTAAGCCAGCCCGCTTAGCTAGGGGTTCGTGACTACCGACTACCGAGCCATGGCATCCAAGTCCTCAGCATCAGCTGCCCTCTTCCTTGCTCTCAACCTCCTCTTCTTTGCTCTGGCTAGCGGCTGTGGCAACTGCGGTGTTTGCCCCTGCCCAAACCCATGCACTACGCCCCCCCCTCCTTCCGAGGGCAACTGCCCCATCGACGCTCTCAAGCTAGGCGTGTGCGCCAACGTGCTCAACGGCCTCATCAACCTGAACCTCGGCAAACCTCCCAAGACGCCATGCTGCACTCTCCTCCAAGGCCTCGCCGACCTGGAGGCCGCCGTCTGCCTCTGCACTGCACTCAAGGCCAACATTCTCGGCATTCAGCTCAACATTCCTATCAAACTCAGTTTGCTCATCAACTACTGCGGGAAGAACGTCCCCACTGACTTCCAGTGCGCTTAAATTGCTGTCTCTCTCACCACCCAAATGCTCTGATATCTCTTTGTCTGTGGCCTCTCTGCTTGCATAGTTTCAGGTATAGACTGTTTAGGTTCTTGGGAAAAGGTTCTCGTTGGATTTGGTTTTGTTGATGTAATGGTCGTAGCGGTAGTTAATGTTCCCGTTGTTGAGTTAGTTAGGAGCAGTGATGATGATGAATAAGCCCGGTTCAACACCACAAATTTCATGGCGTGTGTGGGAAATGGCCGAAGGTCCTGAATTTGGAGCCAAAAAGTGTAGCGTGTCGTCTGGGGTGGAGGATTTCATGTCATGTTTTGTTTTATGTAAAATGGGGTCAAGCTCATGGTTTTTATTTGCTGTGTGATGCTTCCACATTTGGACATTGAAAGCCTGCTTTATTAATTTTGTTTGCTTCTTAATTCTCATGCATGATTGCACTCCTGATGGTAACATTTGAATTTAATATATTATTTTTGCTGTCCTTTGCCCCCAGCTGGCAGTAAGGTTTGGATCTAATTAATTAATATCTTCTTTTTTGCTTTCCCTTCAACAGTATATTTTCACTTCATTTTCCTTAATTAAAAGCCTGATACTATTATTTTGGTTACCTCCCTGGGGCTTTCTTTTGTATCAGTGTTTTTTATTATTTTTATTTTTTACTTCTTCGTTCTTCCTAGCCTGCTGAGGAAAACAATGTGCCCTAACTCGTATATCTACTAATGCTGGGACTATTATATATACGGTATGTGGCAAGGTAGCAGTCCAGACTTGCGAGCAATGAAGGCCGCTTTCTTACGTGCCATCATCAGTAATAAGAAAGGGTTGTGGCCTTGTGGAAAGATGAGGCAGTAATTTTCTCACATTACGTGCTTCGTGATAGCCGTGTAAATTGAATTCCAAAGGCCACTCCACTGCCCCTGTGTGAAGACACGTGAACTCGTTTCTCCGTCAGGCCTCTACACATTACGTGACATCGGTCGTTAATGCAGATTTGGACCTATTCCCTACGACGCTAGCTATGTGCCATCGAATATAATCGCCTCTGTTTCAGGCACCAACTACTATAATATATTTGAAAAAAAAAAATTTTATTCCTAGCAATTCCTGTCTCAGATGTGACATGAAGTGACCATCTAATATCCATATAAATATGGGCATTCTGCGGTACAAAATTGTTTTTTTAATGAAATATGAGATTGAAAACTTGCACCGCAAAGAGTTCGATTATGAAAGGTGGCTGTCAAGTTACTACAGCACTATACATACATGCAAGAGAGAAAAACCAAATAAAAAAATCATGGAAAAATAAAATAAAATTTAATCTGGATCGCATACCTTGCCACCTGTGGATCGGGACCTAACCGAGCGCATTCGATTTAGAGATCGGGTTTTGGCCGAGAAGGAAAGCACAAGAAATATCTGCTACTTCGAGCCAGAAGTACAATAATGGCCACATCTTTGTCGAAGTGGGCTCCGGTTTGGTATCCATCCATCTCCATTGAATAAAGATTCGTGATGGGCGTACTACCATTGTTACCTCTTAGAAGCCTCTAGAAAATATTCACGTGATTTAGGGCTCGTATCCTAATTTACTGCAACAAGACATTGAAACTACTTCATGCATCCAGTTAAAATCATCATCATCATCATCATCCTGATCAACATTTAAGAGAGAATGGGTTTAAGACGAACATGGAAAGGTTTCGTGAAGTATTTTACCCATCCTGCCAAAACCAAGGAGAAAGAAATCATGCATGCAATTAATCATGGCTGCAAGCATGATAATTTCAACAATGGGAACGGACCCGGCTGTGAGAAGGCGCTCCTGGAAGAAGGATATACATGCATTCAATAACATATTTACACGATCAAAGCAGACTTTGTCTTCTCTTTTTCATTTTTTCTCCGAGGAAATAGTAAATTATTTTCGCATTCTTGATGTGCTTTGCTTCATCTTGCTGTATTTATTGCAGAAAAATATGATTTTAATAATTATTTTAATACATATGACTTTAAAAATCACAAGCATCACGAAAATTTATTAGGTTCAGGTTCATTATATGTAGCAGAAAATTTATTAGATTTTTTTTTTTTTTTTTTGATATCTTGAGTTTTGATGACCTTTTTTTATTAATCAATGCTCTTATAGATATAGCTGTTTTATGTATCCTTTTCATTTTTTTTTTTTTTTTGTTTCACAACCTTGCATACATTGCAAGTATATGCACGTAGCTAGCATGCTATGGGTGTACATTTTAACTTATAGTATTTTATTATAATGCTTCATTACATTGACTTTTCTTAAAAAAAAATCATTATTATTAATATTTGATATTATGAGAGTTCAAGTTAGCATTTGTTTGGTCTCATATCAATAACATAGTGTTTAGGATTTTTTTTTTGGTAGCAAGAAAAGAAGGATTAAGGTCTCACAAGAACAACTCATGGGAATCCGTAGAAACCAGTTCAACATGTTAAGGAATAAACCTTGGTCCAAAAAGTACATTCCTATCATGATGCAATCTAATTTATCATATAATCTCTTGATTTATCTTTTCTAATATATAATATACAGAACTTTGGATAGATAATATAAAATAATAAATATCTCCCGCGTATAAATGCTTACAATCAGACTATCCTCCATTCATCCATTAGATGTAGCCTCCTTACAGAATTATACTGAAATGTTGAAGCCTTTTTTTTTGTTACAAGCGGACGATCATACCAGTCTGGCGTAAGTCAAACCTGAAAGATCGGAATACATGATTTGATGCAAAATTAAAGGGCATGAGTCACCTATATGCAAACCTAAAGGGTAGGGTGGCAAGCTGCGACACCAGCGACCTAATCAGCCGCAGCATTGGCTTCTCTATACACATGACGGATCCGAGGCGCCGCAAAGACTGGAAAGAGTCCCAAATAGCACGGAGCAGAGGATTGGTAGAGTGAAGATCCCGTCCCGATGAATCCAGCGAATAACCGTGAGAGAATCTCCCTCAATAATCCATATGCTAGAGGCCAGATGATGAACATCATAGCTGATACCAGCCCAAGTAGCCTGAAGCTCTGCCATAGGGACCGATATATCAAGGGATCCATGGCCACCTGCTGCAAGTAACTCACCCCCAGATCCTCTGATAACAAAACCAGACCCAGCACTACGATCCGAGACTGAACCATCAAAGTTCACTTTAACATAACCCGAGGGTGGGGGTTCCCAAGAAACATAGACCGTAGAACGGTGCGCTGCCAAAGCAGCAGGGGAATCCCAGAGGCCGGGTTGGACCGAGTGAACAGAAGAAATAGAACGACCATACTCATTGGCAAGGAGGACAGCCGTTCTGAAATCGCCAGAGGTGGGACAATCTCCTCCGAGAAAATCATCTGGTTTCTGGTAAGCCAAATATGATAAGCAAGATAGGCTGAAACAGCACCCTGAGATCTCGGACCGCTCTGAACAGCAAATCGAATGGTGCACAAAAAGAAAGCCGGATGGAGCCCACATCAGACAACCATGGGGTAAACTGCATCCGCTGCCAGATCCTCCTCGCATGAGAACAACTAAAGATGACGTGATCGATCGACTCATCTTTTAGCCCACAGATTGGGCAGAGAGGTGAAATGGAGAGGCCTCGGCCAACCAATAAAGAACAAGTAGGAAGGCGATCCCACTTCAGCTTTCATAAAAAGAGCCGAATCCTGGAGTGAATGGGCAAGCGCCAAATCCAAGCAACATCATCCAACCCTGAAACCCGAGTGCGGAAGCAGTCAACCAGATCCCTGGTAGGAACATGGGAGAGGCAAGATCGCCGCCAAAGTCTGGTATCCGAGTCAGCAGAAGAAGCCAAGGGAATGGCGAAAATCCTTTGCGCCAACTCAGTCCCAAAAGTCTGGATATAGTGGAAACATTCCAAGCATTACCATCCTGGCAGATCAAAGAAGACACTGGCATAGAGGGGTCAACAGCAATACTAAGAAAGGTCGGCCAACGGGATAGAGGAGTGGCAGCAATCCAACTATCCTGAGTAACATTAACAGATCTCCCGTCCCCAATCATCAGTGAATATCAGTCAGAACAGAAGGGGCAGCCTGACAAATGGCCCACCAGATCAAGGAACTCCCACGGGGAACACAGGAGATCGAATTAGGAGACCAGACACCATATCTACCTCTCATAACAGAGCTACAGAAGCAGTGGATCAGAAGAAATCTAGAAGCATGCCTAGCAATCATAGCCTCCCGACGAGTGAGCAAAGACTGAATCCCCAGGCCACCCTCACGAATAGGCAGACAAACAATATCCCATGAGAGAAGATGAAGACCGTGGCCACCCTGTCTCGAGCCCCAGAGAAAATCCCTGAAACGTCTCTCAATCCGGGAAGACAGATAGCTGGAATCAGGTGTTAGATAAAAGATAAATGGGGAGCGAGGTGAGGATGGACCGAATCAATGTAATCCGACCCATCATAGAGAGGCTGGAAACCTGCCACCTACTCAACCGATCAGAAATCCGACGATCAAGAGCCCCGAAGTCCGACTGCCGGGGCGACGCCCCGAAATAGGGATCCCAAGATAGGACAGACGGTCCGAGAGGGAGGAAATCCCTAACAACTGGGAGATCACAGTACGGCGACGAGGGGGGGTCGAAGGGCTGAAACATAGAACAGATTTCTGAAGGTTGACCCGCTGACCGGAGGCTTGGCAATAAGCTTGAAGGATAGAAGAGCAGACCGCAGCATTATGAGCAGTAGCAGGGCTAAGCAAAATGCAATCGTCTGCAAAAGAAGGTGAGAAAGAGGAGGGCCCTGAGGCCCAGGCATATAAGGCTGAATCAAAGACGCACCAATAGCCCGAGCAAGAGAGCGAGAGAGATCATCAGCACACAGAATAAACAGGAAAGGAGAGAGAGGGCAACCCTGACGAAGTCCCCAGCTGAAGGGAAAAACCCAGATGGGCTTCCATTAATAAGAATGGAAAAGGAAGGCCCCTGCACATGCCATAACCCATTCAATAAAAAGATCAGCAAACCGAAACTCCCTAAGAGTCTGTCGAAAAAAATCCAACTGATCCTATCATAAGCTCTCTCCATATCCAGCTGAACAGCCATAAGAGCCCTACTACCGACGCACGATGAAGGTCATGCATAAATTCCTATGCAATGAGAGCATTATCTGTGATGCTACGACCCCGGATGAAAGCCCCCTGTTCCGGAGATATAAGACGGGAATCACTCCCTGCAGCCGTGTAACCAATAGTCGAGCACAGACTTTGTATAGGGTGGTACACAGACTGATAGGCCGATAATGCTGGGGAAGCGAAGCCATCGGCCGCTTAGGAATTAGAGAAACAAAAGTATGCTGCCAGTCAGGAGGAAGAATTCTGGAGGAAAAGACCATCTGGATGGCCAATACCAAATCCGGTCGACAATATCCCAATAATGGCGAAAGAAAAAGGGAGGGAACCCATCAGGGCCAGGGGCCTTGTCAGGACCCAAAGTCAGACAGCAGATCGAATCTCCACCGAGACCTCCCTCGATAGCAGAGCATTATCATCATAGAAACACGGGCATCCGGGGAAACAGGGGAGATGGGAAACCACTGGCAGACACCTCCGACCATCGGGACTGAAAGTAAAGGACAATCTGCTCCCGAATAGTCTCATCATCCTCAACTATATTTCCATTCTCATCATTGATATACCGAATCCGATTGGCAGACCGCCGAGCCACCGTAGCCTGATGGAAGAACCAGGTGTTCTGGTCACCCTCCTGAAGCCACTGAATCCGGGACCGCTGACGCCAGTAAGTCTCCTGCTGGCTAAGTAAGGACTGGTGCAACGATAAGCTCCTCCGGAGAGTCTGAAGATCAAGCTCAGAGAGACTGCCATACAAATCCTCCCTATCCTAAAGAGAAACAATGTCAGCTTCTACAGATTGAATACGCTGCATAAGATCCCACCTCTCTACTATTCCATCTAAAGAGCTGCGCTTCAGTAACTCGAGACGGCGAGAGAGACGGTAGGTAGCACTCCCTCTAACCGGCATCCGCCAAACCTGACGGATAAGAGCCCGGGCCGAAGGGTAAGAAGTCCAAAACTGCTCGAACCGGAAAGGTCTCCGAGGCCGAGAGGAAGCTCCATCGATATGAGAAGAGGGCAATGGTCAGATGCGATCGAGGTAAATGAGAAGTAGTAGCACCAGAAAAATTTTGCATCCAACCAGGGAGGCTAAAGCTTGATCAAGGTGCTCCTACACCCGAGCAGTGCCTCGGCGGTTATTACACCAGGTAAACTGAGAGCAGAGAACCCCAAATTAACAACCCTTGCATTGGAAATAAAAAGCAAAACTCACTAAAGTTCGAAGAATCGACAAATCAATGCCCCCACGCTTCTCCGAAGCATCAATTCTGCTCTCAACTCATCCAAGCATTTATTAATTCTGCATAAGATAATGAAGTAATTAAAAGAGAAATAGCTAAAGGTAGCAAAACCCGCCCACAATGATCAATAAGTAGGATCTTGGATGCTTAAATTTAAATTTTAAAGTCTATGCTAATCTAATTTTATATTAAAAAATAATAATATATTTTATTATATGATACTTATTATACTTTTCATTATTTATTAAGAGAAGTGATGGATGAAAGGAAATAAAGATAGAAAAATAGGGTGCTGAGCTGATAAAAGGGAGAAAAAGAAGGAAAAGGAGGAGAGGAGTAGATAAGGCTTTCCCGATCCTATAAGATCATATATATCTATATATATATATATATATATATATATAGCCGGATAATATTAAATTTACAGTTTGTTAGGGCTCAGTTTTGATTCATACGTCATTCTATTTCAGTGCACATACTTAATTAAGTGATAATAGGTTTTGATGGAGGAGGGAATTGCTGGGAGTCAAGTAAAATGTGGTTTGGGAGGAGTCGCACTTCTCAATTGAACTTCTTACCCTGATTAATAATATAAGAGATATTTGAGTATAGAAGAAGTGGATTGATTTTGCTGACCAAACGAGAATACGTATTTTTGCTTGTAGAGAATTTTCTGCCACATGATTGAGAAAATTAGTACGTATCTCTGGATGCATGATTTTTTTTTTTTTTTTTTTTTTGTAAATGGATGATCACACTAGTCTAGCACGAATGAAACCCGATATGTCAAAAAAATAAAATTTATTTAAGTACAATAGATAAGGATCTTCCTTCTTCAGTTTCAGAATCCAAAATGATAGATCATGGAGGTAACAATTCAATCAGCCGCTAAGTTGACTTTTTAGTAGACATGATGAAGCTGAACTTTATAAGCATCCTAAAGGATAGATAGGATGTCATGATCAATGATTGATTGGTAAGTGATTGCAGAAATTTTGTTGAACCATTGGATAATAGTAAAAAATCTTTCTTGATGAAAATAAGCATAAAGAATTCGACGGACATAAAGATGTCAGTCCAAATAGCATAAAGTTTGATCAGATAAACAAAAAAATTAAATTATTTTATGATTGATATAGCTTTACTAAATTTACTGATAATAAAAATTAAATCTGTAAACCTATCCTGAACACTTTTTATCGAGGATGCATGAACTCCTTTACAAGTAAAGCTTACCGTAGCCGCATGCAAAACTTACAAGGAATCATAACGTTGCCGGACAGTAATAGTTTTTATTTTTCATCTCATAGAAAGAGAGACACAGGTGATCTCCGGAGATGCGTACTCCTGGACGTTCCGTGATTTTGGATATATGAAAAAGATATGGCTCACAGGCCGTAACCATACAGTCAGAGCTAGTGGCAGTCCGACGGGCCACACGCACGGCACGGGTGGTGGATATTGGTGAGATTTTTGCCACGTGGGCTCCACTCCGTCTGCCGATCGGACGCGCCTAACATCCGGTGCGCGGCAGCCCCAGTAAACACGTGTGCAAAATTGCTGATGGCGAAGCGGCACCAAACCAACACCGTCGGTTTCCAGCTTAGAAAGGCATGAACGCTCAACGGCAAGGGAAATAAAGAAACAATCCAAAAGAAAAATTGGTAAAGAGGCGAGGCCAAGTCACATGATCACAATGAAAGAAGTTCAAAAATATATTTTTTTCCCCCAATCAAACGTCCACTCAAAATTGTATGAATTATTTAAAATTCATAAAATAACTACTAACCTGTTATCTTTTGTTAATACAATTTACTCCCTTTGTTAGGTCTCAAACCCTCTTTATCATGGGACCTTCCAATCAGATTCTTTTTACACCATTTGAAATGTTACAAGTTATTTATATTAAAAGTCCGCTTTATTAATGCCATTTAAAATATCACAAATCATTTATTTATTAAGAAACATTTTAATTAAATTAATTCTAATACCATTTGAAGTATTTTATATAATTAATTAATCTATTAATGAATCATATATATATATATATATATATATATATATATTTATATAATATTATTTTGAGGCATCATAAAGGTTTTCTCTATCATATTCATTGGCATTGGAAAGTCCATAAGAGGGGTGCACCGGCCCATATTTTGGTGTTGATAAGATTATGTTTGGTATATCTGTTATTTTATGTTATAATTAATTTATAATTATAAAATAAATAAATAAAAAATAATATTTACTAAATATATTATAAGATATTTAAAGTTTTAAATATTTTTATAAATATTTAGATATTTGTATAATTTTGATATTAAATTTTTTTGAATATATAATATTTTTTATCTGCATATAAATTTTCGATCAAACTACACATATGATATGATATGATATTAACACCATAAATGTGATATAAAGAAGAGATTCACTATAGTGATAATATTTAATATACATCTATTTCGTAAGATTAAATACACTCTCAAATCTACTTTGCAAGATTAAGTAAGATATCAAATCTGATCACGAATCCATATTTGATACATATTATTTAATATTTAGGTATTTATTAAACCTTAGATTCATTATTTCATTCCCATATGAAGCATATAGAATTCATGAATTACATTATACTTCAATAAAGATGTAGTATGCTAATTTGCACATGCTATTGAAAAAAGATGTTGTAATATATTATTTCATCCTTTAAAATGTAGGAAATATGTTTATGATATTTATTTTTATGTATTTTGAGCTTGAATCATATTTAAATTTATCAAATTTAAATATTAAATACTGCTCGATCTAATTATATTAAAATAAAGTATTGCTTTTTGGATTGCCAAGCTCATTACTATTTACTTATCCATTTTTAAAGTCTATAGGCTAAAAAGTAAGCTAATAGAGGATCAGGGAGATATTAAAGTATGTTTTGAAGATAATATAATTATATTAAATAGCAAAGAATAATATTTGTATAATTTTGATGTTGTTATAAAATGCCATTAGATAGAAGATAGTTAGAATGTGTATATATCGTTCTGATCATCAATTTTTATGATCCTAAATTTGATGTATTTTAGGTCGTGACAATTTCACTGCTGTTTCGTTGAGTTTGTTTTTTTTATTTTCTCCAAACTAAGAGACTTTTAACGGAAGCATGGCTTTAAGATCTACGTTTTCCTAACCTCTCTCAATGGATGCCGCCTCGCAGCGGATGAACAGTGCACGGCCGCGGAGTCGTCCATACCGACGGCCCGTGACCAAGTGGTCCAGGGGGGCGGTGGAGCTACGCGGTCTTGACCCTTTTCGGCTCGTCGGAAGCCGAGGCCACCGGGGGTTGCAGAACACGCAGTTAAAGTTAGGAGACGCCTTTCCTCATTGGCCGACCTCGGTTTGAGACAGTCCAGTCCGTGACTGGCTTGTATCCTACCCAGCTCGCGCGTCCCCATCTTCTTGTTCCTTTGCATGGGAATTTAAAAGAAGAAAGAAAGAGAGAAAGAAGGAAAGAAAGAAAAAGAGAATGATTCCGACGTGACACCAACTTTTTTGAGAAAGGCCCACTTCACATGTTCATTGCCTTCATTCACAAATCACAGCTTTTGTGATGGCGATGCTTCTTTGTTTGTGTGCTACTATCGATCGATCGAGCCGGCCCGTAGAAATAGAATGCATGCCCACATCAATAGGATTTATGACTAATAATTAGCTCAACAAGTTGAAGATATATATGGTTATAAGTCCAACGGCTACAATAGCATCCCAATATTATATATTTTAAATTTTGCAATAGTATATGAATTAATATTAACTAATATATATATTTTTTAAAAAAGAGTATCATCTAATAACTTTTAAAATAAATAGAATAATGCTCAAATAATATTTTTTTTCTTAATAGAAACATTGATCGATTTATTTTTAAAAGACTATAATGTTATATTAGGTGAAAGTTTAGTCACCCAACATACATTGATGGCTATATATTATATATATTTAGAAACAAAAAAAAAGGATTAAAATTATAATAATATAACAGCTAGATGGTAAAATTTGAAAGAAAATAAACTAATAGCTTTTCTGCATTTAAATGGCGAAGTGAATGACATAGTAAATTATGGAGATATTAAAAAAGACAAAAGATAAATGATATATGATAAAAGAAACTAAGCGACGAAATGAAAAATATTTAAGAGGCAGTTAAGACTCAAAAAAGAATGTTATAGAAAAATTCTTAAATATAGAGATAGAGAAGTGCTAAGAAAAATATTAAAAGATAGCAAAGAAGGTTAGACTTAGAAGGCTAGATTCAAAGTATATAAAGCATATAAAATTTATATGATAATAAAGAAAAAAGTTTAAAAAAAATAGTTTAGGAAGGTACATTCATTGCATATGAAGAAATATATAACGAGATAAAAATTAAATATAGAGAGAAATATTTATCTAAAATTGTAAGAGTAAGAGAAAGATAATGATTTAGATTAAATGTTTGAAAGATAACGATCAAAATATTTTAATTAAGAAGGATGACATCAAAGAAAGATAGAAAAGACTATGTAAATAATATAGAATACCTTACTAATTTGATATAAATATAATGTATACTCGTAGAATTAGGTTATTTAATGTAAAAGAGTCCATGAAAAAATGAAAATAGAAAGGTGGCAAAAACTGACAAAATTTTGATTTTACAAATATTTAGGCAATGCAAGAGTAACTTAAGTGATAATTTTATTTAATAAGACTAAGAAGATACTTGATAAATAGGAGAAAAGCGCTATATTAGTGGTTTATAAGAATAGGAAAGATATAATTCAAAATTATTCTAACTATAATAACATTAAACTCATGAGCCATACTATAAAACTTTGAAAAAGGATGATTGATTGAGCATAGATTGAAATGTATGACAAACATATTAGAGAAAGTATGAAATAAGATTGATTGAGCATAGAATCAATTTAGTTTTATATTAGAAGAAGAATCAAATAAAAGTATAAAGAAAAGAAATAAGATCTCTATATGATTTTTATTAATTTAGAGAAAGTATGAAATAGAGTTCCTAGAAAAGTTTTATGATAGGTATTAAAAAATAAAAGAATACACATAGGATATATTAGTATAATAAAAGACATGTATAATGAAATAGTTACTAGTATAAAAATTATCAAAGATAATATTAGTAAATTTTTAATTACAGCACAATAGATTTACATTAAGGATAACAGTTCTGACAAAAGACGATACTAAAAAAAAAAAGGTATTTTTCAATTCTTATTAGCGGAAAAAAAATTATCCCGACGCTTCAAAAAGTATCAGCAAGAGATACAAATTTTTTTGATGATTTTGGATACCGAAGCGTGCTTTTAAATTCCAATGCTATAAAGTGTTAGGCAATTCTGGCGCTTTAAACCGTGGCACGTTCATTTTAACCGCATCATTATCCCTCCTCTAGTATATTCCATAAGAAAAAGAAAACTTCATAAGCAATAGAGGCCATACTCATGGTGCTGATGGTAATGGTTCACTAATCCGATGAGAAAACTGTAATAATCCGTCTTATTAATGGTCCTATTTTATTGACTAAATGTTTCTCCTATTAAAGTATAACAGCCCCCCTCCCTTAATACCTGAACGCTCGCTTGATGGGGCATGCGGTGAAGGAATTGGGTATAAAAGGGGACCCATCCTAAGGTTTTAGGACATGGTTCTCGAGAGAAATCCTAAGGTTTTAGAACATGATTCTCGAGAGAGATCCTAAGGTTTTAGAACAGGGTTCTCGAGAGAGATCCTAAGATTCTTGAGATCGAGAGAGATCCTAAGATTCTTGAGAGAGAAACCTAAAAATGGAGGCATTGGAATTGAGTCCCTGATCAAGAGCAATCCTGAAGGCATACACCATCAGAATGCGAGAGCTCGTTGATTAGAAGACCGATCCATCGAGAAGAGAAAGGGAAGATCAATCGAGATCCCTAAAGAAAGGAAGATCTCCCGTGCAGTCCAAAGGAAAACCAGGAAGATCGGATTCCTTACCACCATTAAATAATAATGGCTGGAGGTAATTATGTTTAAGCAAATTAAGTATTACATTTGGTAGCAGAGCAAGGTTAAAACCTCTGCCTTATTTTGCGAAGATTTCTATCAAGTTTCTCTTTTCAAGCAATTTATGCCGCATGTTTTCCGTTTTCAATTTTTTGGATCTCAGGTTGGTTTCGATCAGTTCTTATCTTTGTTTCGATCAGTTCTTATCTTTGTTCACGGAATTGACAGAAACCATTAAACCTATTTCAGATTCCGATTTTTGCGGAAACAAAACGTGGCTTCTTTCTTTTCTATTAAAGATTTCTTTCTAGCATTAAAGGTTTCCCGGATTTCTTTTTATGGTATTAAAGAGATAGCATTAAAGAAAGAAAAAGAAAAGAAACGTAGCATTAAAGAAAAGAAGAACTAAAGAAGAGAAATGTAGCGGAAACGTGGCTTCAATAACCACATCGGTGAAATATTAAAAAAGGGAGAGAAAACTTTCGGTTTTCGTTTTTCTCGCTTATTTTCTTTCCGTTCTCTCACGGGATTTAAAATCTGGATTGGTTGGATTTTAAATGCATTTATTATCTGTTTAATGTTTTATTAAATCATGTAACATGATTTATTTTTATCATTTGTTTCTTGAGTTTAAATTTTTGTATTAAAATACGCCTCCTGAGTCTCTATGCCTACGGTGTTTTGCATAACTGGCCCAAGGGAATAATGAGCTACGGCCGGACGTGTTTTAATTAACAAAATTTTTTCTTAAGATGATAATTTTAAAATTCATTAAATAGATATTGAAATGTTATCTTCTATTCTGCATATTAGATTTTATTCTATGCATGAATTTGGTGGTAGTGTAAAAATCACAGTGCAAATCCTTTCAAGGTCTGATTGGTCAGTTGGTGTCTAGAAAGGTAAAGAGATTGTGGTTACTTAATTGGTTCCATTAACTGACCTAAGGAAAGCAACGGGGGACCCCCACTTCTCTTTCACTGGCCTGGCCAATTTGACTAACTCGGATCTTGATTTGGAAATGTTACGTTGATTAAGATCACTACCTAATAATCATGCTAAATTGGTTAATCTATATGCATATAATGTCATGTGATCAATATGATGTTGATTAATTGAGGAGTAGCCACAGCATCTTTGATTAATCAAAATTATATATTAAGTTGCAAAGATCACATAAGGTTAGATGACATTAATTGTGACTAATTATATTAATGTAATGAATCTTATCCCACAGAAATTTTTGTTGCATTAATATAATTAATTAGGATGCGATAATAAATTATTTTCTTAATTACCCACAGGAATTAAGAAAGGAATATAATTTGTTAGTCACATCATTAAGCTAATGAGTCTATTTGAGTATAATAACTTAGCCCACAGGTAGTTATTGTATGTTATTGATTCATGTTATTGCATGTTTACATTGGTAAAACATGACATCAAGTTATATGCCTCAAATTCAACTACATGAACATGATTTATTTTTTATGCAGCTATTTTGCCTGTTAATATTTCTGATATGAAATGTGATATTCCCGATTTAAGTGGTGATAATTATAAATTATGGAAGGAGAGAATTCTTCTTCAATTAGGGTGCATGGATATTGACTATACTATCAGGAAGGATGAACCACATTTAGTTACATCTACTAGCACTCAGGCTGAGATTGTTACGTATGAACGATGGGAACGGTCCAATCGCCTCAGTATGATGTTCATACGTACTAAAATTTCTGCTAGTATACGTGGTTCAATTTCTGAGTGCAAAAATGTCAAGGAACTTTTGAAGGCTATTGATGCACAATTTGAGTCTTCAGATAAGGCAATGGCTAGCACCCTAATGAAAAAATTATCATCAATGAAGCTCACTTCGGTTGGAGGTGTGCGTGAGCACATCATGAAGATGAGGGACATTGCGGCTCAGTTGAAATCCCTAGAGGTTGAGATGTCAGAATCTTTCTTGGTGCACTTTATTTTGAGCTCACTCCCACAGCAATATAGTCCCTTCAAAATATCTTACAATACACATAAGGACAAATGGTCAATTAATGAACTTCTGACCATGTGTGTTCAAGAGGAAGGGAGGCTGATTTTAGAAATGGGAGAAAGTGCACGTTTAGTCACTCACAGAAAGACTAAAGCTCCCAAAGCCAAACGCAAAGGAAAGGGTAAAGTATCCATCCATACAGAAGACAAGAAGGAGTCCAAGTGCTTCTTTTGCAAGAAGAAAGGACATATAAAGAAAGATTGTCTGAAATTCAAAGCTTGGCTTGACAAGAAAGGTACTCTAACCTCATTCGTATGTCATGAATCTAATTTGGTTATATGTCATAACACATAGTGGATTGATTCTGGTTCTACAATCCATGTTTCAAATACCTTGCAGGGTTTTCTAAATCAAAGGAAACCATTGGGAAGTGAACAAAGCATCTATTCAGGAAACAAGATGGGTTCACATGTGGAAGCAATTGGAACGTGCAGACTTATTTTACATTCTGGTTTTGTTTTGGATTTGGAAAAGACATTTTATATTCCAAGTTTCTCTAGAAATTTGATTTCAGTGTCAAGGCTTGTACCAGCAGGATATTCCTTTAATTTTAATAAAAGCTCTGTTGATTTATTTTATAAATCTAAGCTTATTGGGAATGGTACATTGTCAGACAATCTTTTCCAAATCAATCTGAAAAATAATACCACCTATAATGTGATGCACGCCCAAACTGGTATGAAAAGATGTGTTATAAATGAGAATTCCTCTATTTTGTGGCATCGGAGATTAGGTCATATCTCCATTGAGAGAATTAAAAGATTAGTAAAAGATGGAGTACTTGATACTCTTGATTTTACTGATTTTGACACTTGTGTGGACTGCATAAAGGAAAGCAAACCAACAAGTCCAAGAAAAATGCCAAGAGAAGTTCGGAAATACTGGAGATCATACATACGGATATCTGTAGCCCAGATATGGATTCGTATGGTCAGAGATACTTCATCTCATTTATTGATGACTATTCACGATATATGTATCTCTACCTACTTCATAATAAGAATGAAGCATTAGATGCCTTTAAGGTATTTAAGGCAGAAGTAGAGAAACAATGCGGCAAGCAAATTAAAATCGTGAGGTCAGATAGAGGTGGAGAATATTATGGTAGATACACTGAGAATGGACAAGCACCTGGTCCGTTTGCTTGGTTTCTTGAAGAAAATGGAATTGTTGCACAATACACCATGCCAGGGTCTCCTGACCAAAACGGTGTAGCTGAAAAACCGGACATTATTGGACATGGTAAGGAGCATGATTGTCAGCTCTAAGTTACCTAAATCCTTGTGGACTGAAGCTCTTAAAACTGCTGCGTATATATTGAATCGGGTTCCAACCAAGGCTGTTTCCAAAACGCCATTTGAGTTATTTAAAGGTTGGAAACCGAGTCTGCAACATATACGTGTTTGGGGATGCCCATCTGAAGTAAGAGTCTATAATCCACAAGAAAAGAAACTAGACCCAAGGACTATCAGTGGATACTTTATTGGATATGCTGAGAAGTCCAAGGGTTATAGATTTTATTGTCCATCTCACAGCACTAGGATTGTGGAATCAAGAAATGCAAAATTTCTTGAGAATGACTTGATCAGTGGGAGTGATCAATCTCAGTATTTGGCTTCTTCTGAGAAAGATCATTCAGTTATTCCAGCTTCCACTTCAAGTGAGGGATTGGTTGTTATTTATAGCACTCCTCAAACTCAATTAAGTGCCCAACAACCAGTCATTGAGATTTCACAAGCTGATGGTAATCTAGAAGATCGTGTTGTTCATCAACAATCAGTTGTGCAAGATACTCCTCAAGAGGTCATTGACACAACATTAAGAAGATCAACTAGAATAAAGAAATCAGCAATTCCTAGTGATTATGTTGTGTATCTACATGAATCTGACTATAACATTGGAGCCGAAAATGATCCTGAAACGTTTTCACAAGCCATGAGTTCTAAGGAATCAAACTTGTGGTTCAATGCCATGAAAGAAGAGATGGAATCTATGGCATCTAATCGAGTCTGGGATCTTGTTGAGTTGCCTGATGGTGTAAAAGCCATTGGATGTAGATGGATCTTCAAAATAAAGAAAGACTCACAAGGCAACATTGAGAGATATAAAGCAAGACTCGTTGCCAAAGGATTCACTCAGAGGGAAGGAATCGACTACACGGAGACATTTTCTCCTGTATCCAAGAAAGACTCTCTCCGAATAATTATGGCGTTGGTAGCTCATTTTGATTTTGAGTTACATCAAATGGATGTGAAGACCGCATTCCTTAATGGAGATCTAGAGGAAGAGGTTTACATGAAACAGCCTGAAGGATTTTCCTCTAGTGATGGTGAGCATTTGGTTTGCAAACTTAAGAAATCCATATATGGATTGAAACAAGCCTCACGTCAGTGGTATTTAAAATTTCATGATGTGATCTCTTCCTTTGGTTTTGAAGAGAACATCATGGATCAATGTATATACCAGAAGGTTAGTGGGAGCAAAATTTGTTTCTTGGTCCTATATGTGGATGACATTCTACTTGCAACCAATGATAAAGGGTTGCTACATGAGGTGAAACAATTTCTCTCTAAAAATTTTGATATGAAAGATATGAGTGAGGCATCTTATGTCATTGGCATTAAGATCCATAGAGAAAGATCTCGAGGCATTTTGGGATTGTCTCAAGAAACTTATATCAATAAAGTCTTGGAGAGATTTTGGATGAAAAATTGTTCACCAAGTGTTGCACCTATAGTGAAGGGTGACAAGTTCGCTTTGAACCAGTGCCCTAAAAATGAACTTGAACGGGAACAGATGCACAACATTCCATATGCTTCAGCTGTTGGAAGCCTAATGTATGCTCAGGTTTGCACAAGACCTGACATTGCATTTGCAGTAGGAATGTTGGGAAGATATCAGAGTAATCCAGGTTTAGACCATTGGAGAGCTGCTAAAAAGGTCATGAGGTATCTTCAAGGGACCAAGGACTACATGCTCATGTATAAACAAACTGATCATTTGGAGATAGAGGGCTACTCAGATTCGGACTTTGCTGGCTGCGTTGATTCTCGGAAATCAACATCAGGATTTATATTTATGTTAGCTGGTGGAGCCATATCATGGAGGAGTGCAAAGCAGACCTTGACTGCTACCTCTACTATGGAAGCGGAGTTCGTTGCTTGTTTTGAGGCTACATCGCAAGGTGTATGGTTGAAGAGTTTCATCTCAGGGCTTAGAATTGTTGACTCCATTACTAGGCCAATTAAACTGTACTGTGATAATTCAGCTGCTGTATTTTTGGCTAAAAACCATAAGAGTGGTAGTCGAAGTAAACATATCGACATTAAGTATTTAGCCATAAGAGAACGTGTTAAAGAGAATAAAGTGGTCATAGAACACGTTAGCACTGAATTGATGATAGCTGATCCTTTGACTAAAGGCATGCCAATTAAGAAGTTTAAGGATCATGTGATAAAAATGGGAGTTGGTTCCATGATATAATTGTATTGATAACAATTTGTATAAAGAAACTCTTATTTCAATCGTTTGTTTATTTCTCATTCAGGTGTACACGTTATATGACTTTTGAGAAATGACAAACTTTTCTTTTGGACTCTGAATAAACATATGGTTTATTCATTATGTTATGTTGTCACATTTGGAATGGTGATAAAGAAATTGAATGCATTGTAATACATAGAAGATAATACTCAATTATAGAGGACCTATCGCTATGATTCATGTATTTAGTTTCTTGTTCAGTGTTGATAAATATACGGACCAAGTGGAAGAATGTAATAACCCGTCTTATTAATGGTCCTATTTTATTGACTAAACGTTTCTCCTATTAAAGTGATAACAGCCCCCCTCCCTTAATACCTGAACGCTCGCTTGATGGGGCATGCGGTGAAGGAATTGGGTATAAAAGGGGACCCATCCTAAGGTTTTACAACATGGTTCTCGAGAGAAATCCTAAGGTTTTAGAACATGGTTCTCGAGAGAGATCCTAAGGTTTTAGAACAGGGTTTTCGAGAGAGATCCTAAGATTCTCGAGAGAGAAACCTAAAAGCGGAGGCATTGGAATTGAGTCCCTGATCAAGAGCAATCCTGAAGGCATACACCATTAGAATGCGAGAGCTCGTTGATTAGAAAACCGATCCATCGAGAAGAGAAAGGGAAGATCAATCGAGATCCCTAAAGAAAGGAAGATCTCCCGTGCAGTCCAAAGGAAAACCAGGAAGATCGGATTCCTTACCACCATTAAATAATAATGGCTGGAGGTAATTATGTTTAAGCAAATTAAGTATTACAAAAACTCTACCAAGCAGATGCTTCCTATGACCACATACATGATTATAATTTTCTGAAATTAATCATTCAATCATTCTTTAGAAATGAGAATTCCATAAGTGGACAATGAGAAAGAAAAAGGAAATTATCCAACGACTTACCTTATCATAGGCCGAACGCTTTAGACTCTCTAGCATCATATCGACACTCACAGTTGCATGTCTTGACTGGAGAAGAGCAAAATGCAATCTTTCAGTATAATAATATAATATTACAGAATCACAAAACTATCTTAAGCCCCTGGTCATATTCATGTCACCAGAAACTTTAAAAGCCTTTAACAAAATTTGAGGGAAGAGTCCAATTTATACCTTCATAGACCTCATTTCCTCTAGTGCTGCAAGTATGTCCATATCTCTCTTTGAATCCAGCGCTCTGTTTTCAGCGACTTCATTGCATCCCCCATATCTTCTACATCTCTTTTCTTCTTCTCATTTCTACTGCCTGATGAAAGTACAACATAGGAAATGAAACCACAATTCTATTGCAAAAATATCAAAGATCAAGAATGCCCTAGAACATGCACTAGTTCAACCCAATACGCTATGGAGCATTGCTTCACTCACTTCTTCCTCTTCATGCCAAAGCTAAAAATTGCGGGCTGCTCCCGATTCAACAACATAGTTCGAATTCTAAGGATCTGTTTTGAATGTAATTTCAGCTGAGCATTTGGTGCATTTGAAGTAGAACCAAAAAATTTGAATTCCCAAATACGTTTGCAAGGTGTCAATCAAAATTCCAATCATCAATCACAGTACTAAATGTTATGGATGGAGATTAATTTCATCAAGAGAAAGCCCCAAATCAGAGTTCACGAAGGAGTTGGCAAATCAATCATTATCCAAAAGTAACAAACATGAGATTTAGATAGATTTTGGGAGTTAGTTGAGGATGTTTTTTGTCATTATCCAAAAGTAACAAACATAAGATTTGGATAGATTTTAGGGAGTTAGTTGAGGATGTTTTGGCCATTATCCAAAGTCACCGTAGGGAGCTTTTGGAGGAGGATTTGAGGCGTCATCTCAGCTGCAACCGCTAGCCACAAAAATCTCGTGTGGGAGTTACGAACGTGAAAAATAAATTGAAGGCTCGATGAGGACCTCTGTGTGCTGCAGAGAAAGAGAAAAAAAATTATGAGATCACAAGAGTTTCTGAGAGAGAGAGTTTTGAGGGCTTGTACCTGATTCAACTCTTAGTGAAGCCTTGCAGATCCTGTGCCGCCGTGGACGTAGCCCAGTTTGGGTGAACCACGTAAAATCCTCGTCTCTCGCTGTTTTCTTTTAGATTTTGGTTCCTATTATTATTCTGTGTTTTTTGTTGATTTTATCGTAACTGCGTACTTGGTCGTACTAATAGCGATCATATTAGAGGAATATTTGTTGTATTCCCTATCAAATTGGTATCAGAGCCTGGTTTTCTTCATATTATTACAGTCGGACAAATCAACAAAGAGATAGCAGAAGACAAGATCAAAATTGAGAAATTCAATGGTCACAATTTTGGATGGTGGAGGATGCAAATTGAGGACTACTATATCAGAAGGATCTTTACCTTCCATTAGAGGGAAAGAAGCCGGATTCAATGAGTGACTCAGATTGGATGATTCTGGATAGAAAAGCCCTGGCCACGATCAGATTGTCATTGACACCTCAAGTGGCGTATAATATTGCAAAGGAAAAGACCACCGTGGATATGATGACCGCTTTAACAAAGCTGTATGAAAAACCTTCCACCTCAAACAAGATATTTCTCATGAAAAAGCTCTTCAATTTGAAGATGGCTGAGAATAGTTCAGTGACGGAGCATCTGAACGAGTTCAACTCGATGATTAATCAATTGGAGTCGGTCTCTGTTGTTTTTGATGATTCATTCAGGGCGCTTCTTTTCTTATGTTCCTTGCCAGAGAGTTGGGACAATCTTGTGATGACAGTCAGCAACTCGGTATCAGGTATTCTTACATTTAATGATGCAGTTAGTTGTATATTGAATGATGAGATGAGAAGAAAGGCTGTGGGTGGGACTTCTACAAGTACTGCACTCATGGAGGATACCAGAGAAAGATCACAGGAGAGGAAGAAGTCAGAGAAAGGTTAGTCCAAGAGTAGAGGAAAGTCCAAAGGGAGATTTCCCATGAAGTGTTGGAACTGCGGAAAGAAAGGTCACATGAGCAAGGATTGTTGGGGTAAGAAGGAAAAAGGTGCAGAGAGCAAGATAGAAGGTCAGAAGTAAATGTTGTGAGTACTATTGAGCGGAATTTTGAGGATGTGTGCCTGTCAGCCGGTGATGGGGCAAACTCATATCTGTGATTTGTAGACTCAGGGGCTTCTTACCATTGCAGCTCAAAGAGACACCTATTTTCGGATTTTGTTCAAGGAGATTTTGGTCATGTCATAGTTGGCAATGGACAGCAGTGCATAATTATTGGTAGAGGAATAATTGTACTGAAGTCAGTGACAGGCGGAGAATTGAGACTTGCACAAGTTAGATACATCCCAGAGTTAAACAAAAACCTAATTTCTATTAGTCAGCTTGATGTTGAGGGTTATGTAGCCGTTTTTGGTAATTCTTAGTGGAAAATTACTAAAGGGTCTATGGTTATTGTCAAAGGGAAGCGGACAGGCACACTCTACTTCTTGGCAGGCAGTGAGAGTTCAATTTCAGTGGCAGCAGGAGACACAAGTATAGTGACTACATTATGGCACAGGAGGCTCGGTCATCATAGTGAGAAGAACTTGAATATTCTACACAGGAGAGAGCTTCTACCTGGGCTAAAGAAGGTGAATCTAGTGTTTTGTGAAGAGTGTATCTATGACAAGCAGAAAACAGTGAGTTTTTAGTTAGCAAGAACTCAGAAGAAGACTGAAAGGCTGGAGTTGGTTCATTTAGATGTCTGGGGTCCAGTACCAGTGGCATCATATATGGGCAATAAGTACTTTGTCACGTTTATAGATGATTTCAGTAGAAAAGTCTGGGTGTTTGCTATGAAGGAAAAGTCTGAGGTCTTTGGCATCTTCAAGAGATGGAGAGTCATGTGTGAAAGCCAAACTGAAGCAAGTCTCAAGTGTCTCAAGACAGATAACGGTGGCGAATACTAAAGTAGAGAGTTTGATGTCTACTGCGTAGAGCATGGAATCAAAAGGATCAAGACCGTCCCAGGGACACCAGAGCAGAATGGTGTGGCAGAAAGAATGAACATGACCATTCTTGAGAGAGAGAAGAGTATGAGGTTTGACTTAGGTCTACCTACATATTTTTGGGCGGTAGCACTGGACACCGCAGCGTATTTGATCAACAGGAGTCCATCCAGTGCATTGGATGGTGGGATTCCAGAGGAGGTTTGGACAGGAAAATAGGTAAAACTTTCTTTTCTTAAAGTATTTGGCTGCATTGCTTATTCTCTGATTGAGAAAGAGAAGAGGAGTAAGTTAGACTCTAAGTCTACAAAGTGTGTTTTCATTGTATATGGTGGCGATGAGTATGGCTACAAGCTCTGAGATTTCCAAAACAATAAGATCATTCGAAGCAGGAATGTGGTATTTAATGAAGAGCATACTTACAAAGACAGGAAGGATGTGTTGGGAATTGTATCGTAAAGCCAATCATTTGATGATTGTGCTAATGTAAATTGTATATAAATTGATATATTAATAAAAGTTATTTGGCAGTTTATTCATTACAAAAACATCTTAATACTCCTGATTGTAATGAAGCCCTTAGGATCTTCCTTCACGATAAAGGATGATTTATCTTTGAAGGTCCTCAAAAAGGTTCGCGACCATATGATATACTATGACAGGGCTATAGTACTATCAATTATAGGACGTTGTATATCATATTTGTTGGTTGTCCTCTTAACCAAGGAGTGTGAGACACTGGTATGACATACAGGTGAAAGTGTAGGAGTACATTTCATCGAACGTGACTCATTTCTGGATACTCTACTGTCAAGAGTTAATCCGAGAAGATATAGGTATAAATATCCTTCAGACCTGAAGATCACAACCAGTGGCTTACAAGCAACTCATTGTACTTAGGTACTGGACCACCTGATTTTCTTATCCAGCTACGAAAGGTTACTGGGTGCAGTTAAGTACTTGTGGTAGTCAATTGTGGGTCAAGATGAAATTTGACCTATCCCGTTAAAAGGAGAAATGCTTGTATTTTAATTTAGCAAGACCTTGGCCAAGGCACTTCATGTGAAAGTCATATGATCACTAAAATTGAAATCACTTTATGGATTTGCTATTTAGAGTTGACAGGCTCTTAAGCCATCCTTAACATTTGTGGTCAAGAGGATGAATTATACGGTAACTATTTCTTAGGGTTCTTGGAGTTTGCTCGGCAACTCTTCGACCTATATGGACGCCGGGTTCCATTGCTAGATGGGCGCATCGATTAGTATAGAAAGTTGTTTCTATGCTACCGGCTTAGGTTCGAACCTAGAGAGTCACACGCATAGAAGTTTCCTAGGTTGATCTGTTTACTGATCAACGATTGAGAATCGTATATGATTTAATTAATCAATTTGATTGATTGAATTATCTCAATTGGGTTAAGTACAATTGAATAAGATTCAATTTGGTTTAAGTCTATTAGAAGGACTAGTCAATTTCAAATATTGATTTAAAATTAGACTTAATTTGGATTTAAATAGATTCAGGACTAGCCAAATTTGATTTAGGCTAGGACCATGATCTATATGGGTTCAGTACAATAAATTTAGATTAGCTTAAACCAAAAACTAAACCCAAACCTCTCGCATAAGTTTGAGAGATTAAATTCACATATAGAATTTAATGTCTTGCATTAATCTTCTCCAAACAATTCCATCGGAATTCTAAAGTGTTAGAATTTATATGGAATAAATGCGCCTCTTTGTATTAACCAAGCACTACGGTTCGACGACTCTTTGGTTTTTACAGAACGTCGGAATTAACCAAGCGCTACGGTTCGACGACTCTTTGGTTTTTTACTGAACATCAAAATTAACCAAGCGCTACGGTTCGGCGTCTCTTTGGTTTTTGCCAAGCGGCAGAATTCTAAATGTTAGAATTTAATGGGATGGCTAAAAAGAGACTATAAATAGAGGACATCCCTCACCAGATTATATAGAAGAAAAAAAAACAACACACGATATGTCGTGAATTGATTTTCTAAAGAATTAGAATAGAAAATCCTGGTGATTCTGGTGCTAACGGAAGTGTGGAGGATCTTAGAAAAAGAATTCAAGTGGGAGGAAGTGTGGAGGATTCTAGAATAAGAATTCAAGTGGGAGGATTCAAGATCAGCAAAGTCATTTTCCGCTAGCTAGCACTCCCGGGAATCCGATCATTCGGGGCTTCGCATGGACGATACTAGAGGCCGGACGCTTGAACGGCTGCAGAGCATAAAAGGATTTACCAATTGCCTTCAAGGTAAGTGATATGATCCCTAAATCTTAAGGCATACTTCAAGATAAGAAGTATGACTTCTTGCCTTGAAGATCAATACATGATCTTGATAGTTTTATTTATATGCATATTTTGGATCAATCGATCCTATATACAAGGCAAATATATGATCTTGATGCATGTTAGATAGATTAGTATGTAATCTTTAAATTTCCGCATTGATAATTATTATCAATAATTTAAAACATGCATGTCTCGGAGATTGTTTCTCCCTACAAATGGTATCAAAGCGATGGTTTCGTATTGATCTAATTTATTGCATGTAAATTGATGCTCCTATTAATTGTGTAATCAAGGCTAAAACAAATCATAGGTCTATTCGGTCATAGATGGATTGAAAATCCTAATTACCCATTCAACGAGGTATTCTATGACATATTGCCATGATAATTTAAATTGATCTTTGGCTTCAAAACACTGATTACACACACTCTCAAAATATGTTTTATATTTGATACATATTAATGTTGTATAAAAACATGATATTTGCATGTTTAGTATAAAACATAGATATGATATATGATGGCATGATGTCTATGTTATGAAACATACAAATATTTATGAGAGTGTAATTTGAAAGATATGATCTAAATATAGGAATTATGAGTAGTAACATAATACATGTGATGCTTGATTGAAATATATGACATGTAAACATGAAATATATTTAATCCTTTGGGTTAGCTAAATTGGGTCCATAAAGGGTTAGACCCTAAGGTTTAAATCAACTGGACTATAAGAGTATTTGACCAAATCTAATTAGATTAGGTTAAGAATGCTCTAAATCAAACAATAGTTGTAGTTGATCATGT
This sequence comes from Calamus simplicifolius, assembly GCA_900491605.1. NCBI lineage: Eukaryota > Viridiplantae > Streptophyta > Magnoliopsida > Arecales > Arecaceae > Calamus > Calamus simplicifolius. Next base: position 240,828 of record UESW01004408.1, read on the forward strand.
CCTTCTCTTTGATTAAACCAAATGGAAGTAGATTAGGCTCCGTGGTTGAGCATGAATCTCTTAGATGGTCAAATCAGAATTGGTTAACCATATGATGTCAAGGTGAGTTGGCAAGTTGCTCTAGGATCAACGATCGAATGGTTTTTAATTGGGAGCTACTCGTATTGATGCATCTTTAACGAGTTAATGGCATATCCCTCCCATTGATCTCACTCATCTGGTCAATGTGGTGAACCATTTATGATTCAGATCATTTACCTGATTCGGGTTGACCCATGCCTGTAAGGAAATCAGTCTGACTGATTTAGGTGCCACTTAACCTGACTTAATCTTGTTTCATTCTACCGATTTCATAGATTCAGTGGGAGAACTTGATTAGTCAATTTATCTACAGATTATTAAATCCTCTAAAATTATTAGGTCAATAAAATGAAATAGTTATAGGATAACTAAATCATAACCTCCGATTAAGGTGGGTGATAATGAGTCCGATGTCTTGATAATCATTAGAGGCACTCCATGCCTAGTGCTTGTCAACCATCAGAATTATCATTCATTATATGATAAGTCAGCGTAACTATTACATAGACAGTCAGGTGAGCCGAGCTTCACTCGGGCTTGGTTGTCTATTGATAGGTTACACTGAGTATATCATTTAATGGTTGGACCTAATCAGAACTTTTAGTGGAGGCACTTTATGCCTGCTGAAGAGGTATATAGGGCAAAACTAAACACTATGAATTGTTTGGGGAAACAATTAGTTTTGAACATACTCTTAGAAGCATATGGGTTAGCCAAGCTTCACTTGGGCTTGTATGTAGTTTATGTAGATCTTAGTGCCCGCTAAAGAATTAAGAATAATTCTTCGAATTGGGGTGTAGAGGCTGCCAATTTGAACAAAATAGTAGGAGAATCTTTAGATTAAAGTCTAAGTCTTTAGACTGAATCAATTTATATACTAATAAACTTTAGTTTTTCCTTATGCAGAACATGGCCATTAATTTATCATTATGGTCTCTATTGGATAGTGACAAGTTGAATGGTTCCAAATTCAATAGCTGGTTCAGAAAACTTAAGATCGTCTTTGAGCATGAGAGGATTCTATATATTCTGAATAATTCTGCACCAAAGATACCTGATGCAAACACCCAAAGTTCTGAGGGAGACACTTATCAGAAGTGGCTCAATGATAGAACTAGCGTGCGTTGTATCATGCTAGCAGCAATGAACGATGAATTCGGTCGCCAGTTCAAGAATGCTCGGCCAGAAGAAATCATTCAAGCGTTGAATGAATCTTTCGGCATATCCGATGATGTTGAAAGGCACAAGACTAGTTGTGCTATTTTCAATGCTCGAATGAGGGATGGATCTCCTGTCACTGATCATGTATTGTACATGATCGAGAAGATAGAACTCCTAAGCAAGCTCGGCTTTCCCTTACATGAGCAGTTGGGAAAAGATGCGATCCTGAATTCCTTGCCTCCATCCTTCCGACCTTTCCTTACTCATTTTCGAATGAAAAAGTCTGCAGTCAACTACCATGGTTTGTTGGGGTTGTTACAGAACTTTGAGAAGGATAACCAGCTCTCTAAAGGTTTGGTTAATGTGGTTGAAGGATCTAAGGTAGGGCGTAAACCCTTTGGAAAAGGGAAGAAGAAAAAGAATAATAAAAGGGTGCAACATGCTAGGACATCTATAAGGGGTCAGATGCAGAAGAAGAAAGTTGATAAAAGTCAAGCTGAATGCTTTCACTGCAAGATGCAAGGGCACTGGAAGAGGAATTGTCCTCCTTACATTGCCACACTTGATCCAAACAGGCCAAAGAAGAAAAAGGAGCAAGATGTTGCTCAACAAGGTATTTATATGATAACACCTTATAATTTTTCTGTATATGATAATCAGACCTGGGTATTGGATACCAGGAGTCCTTTTAACATTTGTAATTCATTGCAGGGACTACAGGTCACCAGAAGATTTGAGGACAATGAAAGATTCCTTAATGTCGGTGATGGAAGATTAGTTCCAGTTCTAGCATTAGGAGTTCTTGAAATAGTTTTCAATAGAAATGTCATTATACTAAATGATTGTCATTTTTGCCCAACGTTCTTGTTGAACGTAATTTTTGTAGGCCTTCTGGCCAAAAGTCATTATGAAATTTTAATAAAGGATGTTACTTTGAATATCATTATGAATGGAGTCACTGTAATGACTGTGCATTTATCTAATGGCATTTATATATTATCACAGCCTATGAATGTAGTGTACAATTCAAGTAAGCGCCCTAGAACAACTGATGTCACAGACATTTATCTTTGGCACCATCGGCTGGGTCATATCAATAAGAACAGATTAAACAGGTTAACTCAGGAGGGCATCCTTCGAGTTGATGATTGTGAATGATTAACTATATATGAATCCTGTCTTCTTGGTAAAATGACCAAGTCATCTTTTACTGGAAAAGGTGAAAGAGCCAAAGAGCTATTGAGCCTAGTACATACTGATGTATGTGGACCAATGAGCACTTGTGCCAAAGGTGGATATTACTACTTCATTACTTTTACAGATGACCTTTCCAGGTTTGGTTATGTCTATCTTATGAGAAATAAATCTGAGTCGTTTGAAATATTCAAACTATATCATAAAGAAGTAGAAAAACAAACAGGAAAATGTATTAAGATCCTTCGATCAGATCGAGGAAGCGAATACCTTTCCAATGAATTTGTGACATATTTAAGAGAGAATGAGATTCTCTCCCAATGGACTCCTCCTGGAACACCGCAGCACAACGGTGTGTCGAAAAGAATGAATCGAACTCTGTTAGACATGGTTCGGTCCATGATGGGTTTTGCGAGCTTGCCAATATCATTTTGGGGATACACATTAGAATCGACTTGTCATATTCTTAATAAGTTTCTAAGTAAGTCTGTTTCTAAAACTCTACCTGAGATGTGGTATGGACATAAACCGATTATTACCTATCTGAGAGTCTGGGGGTGTCCGGCTTATGTGAAACGTGCAAATCAGACAAACTTGAACCCAAATCTGACAAATATTTTTTATCAGCTATCCGAAAGAGACCAAAGAATATTACTTCTACAATACTGAAGAACAAAAGTTGTTCATTAGTAATAGAGTAGTTTTTCTTGAAAAGGAGTTCTTTAGTGAAGGAACAAATAGCTCTAATGTTGAACTTGAGGAAGTTCATCAAGTAGAAGGAACAACACAAACCAGTGAACCCTTAGAATCTGAGTTGATTAGATCAAACTCAAAACCCATTTTAGATGCACCATTAAGGCGATCTGGTAGAGTACCACATCAACCGGATATATACTTAGGTTTCTTGGTCCAGAATGATGATCATGTTGAACTCGATGAGAACAACGAGGATTCGATCACCTATATGGATGCTATGCAAAGGACTGACTCTAATAAATGGCTTGATGCCATGAAATCCGAACTTGATTTCATGAAGGACATAATGTATGGACATTAGTTGACCCACCCGAAGGGATAAAACCCATAGGGTGTAAATGGGTTTTAAAGAGGAAAATAGGCGCAGATGGAAAGGTAGAGACCTATAAAGCATGTCTAGTTGCCAAGGGGTATCGTCAACGTTATGGTATTAACTATGACGAAATGTTTTCTCCTGTGGCAATGCTGAAATTCATTCGGATTATGCTAGCTATAGCAGCACACTTCGATTATGAGATTTGGCAGATGGATGTTAAAACC
>UESW01004408.1:248816-330430 GCA_900491605.1 Calamus simplicifolius
AACTCTGTTAGACATGGTTCGGTCCATGATGGGTTTTGCGAGCTTGCCAATATCATTTTGGGGATACACATTAGAATCGACTTGTCATATTCTTAATAAGGTTCCAAGTAAGTCTGTTTCTAAAACTCACATGAGATGTGGTATGGACATAAACCGTTATTACCTATCTGAGAGTCTGGGGGTGTCCGGCTTATGTGAAACGTGCAAAATCAGACAAACTTGAACCCAAATCTGACAAATATTTTTTATCGGCTATCCGAAAGAGACCAAAGGATATTACTTCTACAATACTGAAGAACAAAAGTTGTTCATTAGTAATAGAGCAGTTTTTCTTGAAAAGGAGTTCTTAGTGAAGGAACAAATAGCTCTAATGTTGAACTTGAGGAAGTTCATCAAGTAGAAGGAACAACACAAACCAGTGAACCCTTAGAATCTGAGTTGATTAGATCAAACTCAAAACCCATTTTAGATGCACCATTAAGGCGATCTGGTAGAGTACCACATCAACCGGATAGATACTTAGGTTTCTTGGTCCAGAATGATGATCTGTTGAACTCGATGAGAACAACGAGGATCCGATCACCTATATGGATGCTATGCAAAGGACTGACTCTAATAAATGGCTTGATGCCATGAAATCCGAACTTGATTCCATGAAGGACAATAATGTATGGACATTAGTTGACCCACCCGAAGGGATAAAACCCATAGGGTGTAAATGGGTTTTCAAGAGGAAAAGAGGCGCAGATGGAAAGGTAGAGACCTATAAAGCACGTCTGGTTGCCAAGGGGTATCGTCAACGTTATGGTATTGACTATGACGAAATGTTTTCTCCTGTGGCAATGCTGAAATCCATTCGGATTATGCTAGCTATAGCAGCACACTTCGATTATGAGATTTGGCAGATGGATGTTAAAACCATTTTTCTAAATGGTGATTTAGAAGAACAGGTGTATATGATACAGCCTGAAGGTTTTATATCTAAAGACGAGTCTAAAGTGTGCAGGCTACAGAAGTCTATTTATGGACTTAAGCAAGCATCAAGGAGTTGGAACATACGATTTGATAAAGTGATCAAATCTTATGGCTTTATTAAGAATAAAGAAGAACCTTGCATTTATAAATGGGCTAACGATTCTGTTATTGTATTTCTTGTATTATATGTGGATGATATTCTCTTAATCGGGAATGATATCCCTGCATTACAAGGAATAAAGACATGGTTATCATCATAATTCTCCATGAAAGATCTGGGAGAAGCATCATACATCCTAGGGATGAAGATCTATAGAGATAGATCTAAGAGGATGCTAGTTTATCCCAATCTACGTACATTGACACAGTGCTAAAGAGGTTTAGCATGGAGAATTCCAAGAAAGGCTATCTTTCGATAGGCCATGGAATTCATCTTTCTAAGAAGGATTGTCCAACAACTCCTAATGAAAGAGAACATATGAGTCGAATTTCATATGCTTCGGCAGTAGGATCGATTATGTACACCATGACATGTACAAGATCAGATGTGGCATACTCACTAGGAGTAGTGAGTAGATACCAATCTGATCTAGGAGAAAAATACTGGCAAGTTGTTAAGACAATCCTTAAGTATTTGAGAAATACTAAGGACCAGTGGTTAGTCTATGGAGAGTTTGATTTGAAACTTGTTGGATATACTGATTACAGTTTTCAATCAAATCATGATGATAGCAAAAGTGTATCAGGTTTCGTATTTATCCTAAATGGTGGAGCTATTTGCTGAAAAAGTTTCAAGCAACATACAGTGGTAGATTCGGTGTGCGAGGCAGAGTACATCGCTGCATCAGATGCTGCGAAAGAAGCTGTGTGGCTGTGAAAGTTCATCTCCGAGCTTAGAGTGACACCTTCCATAGATGAACCAGTCCTGTTATACAGTGACAGCACTGGTGCCATAGCTCAAGCAAAGGAACCACGAGCACATCACGCACCAAGCACATACTGCGCCGGTTTCATCTTATTCGAGAGATAGTAGACCGAGGTGACATAAATCTTCAGAAGATTGATGGAAAGGAAAACCTAGGTGATCCATTTACTAAAGCACTCAGCATCAAGGAGTTTGACAACTATAAGTTGAAGATGTGCATTAGATACTGTAATGAGTGGCTTTAGGCTAAGTGGGAGTTTGTTGGGAATTGTATCCTAAAGCCAATCATTTTATGATTGTGCTGATATAAATTGTATATAAATTGATATATTAAAAGTTATTTGGCAGTTTATTCATTACAAGAACATCTTCTTAATACTCCTGAAAGTAATGAAGCCCTTAGGATCTTCCTCACGATAAAGGAGGATTTATCTTAGAAGGTCCTTAAAAGAGTTCGCGACCAAATGATATACTATGACAGGGCCATAGTACTATCAATTATAGGATTGTATATCATATTTGTTGGTTATCCTCTTAACCAAGGAGTGTAGAGACACTGGTATGACATACAGGTGAAAGTGTAGGAGTACATTTCACCGAACGTGACTCATTTCCGGATACTCTGCTGTCAAGAGTTAATCCGAGAAGATATAGGTATAAGTATCCTTCAGACCTGAAGATCACAACCAGTGGCTTACAGCAACTCATTGTACTTAGGTGCCGGACCACCTGGATTTCTAATCCAGCTACGAAAGGTTACTGGGTGCAGTCAAGTACTTGTGGTAGTCAGTTGTGGATCAAGATGGAATTTGACCTATCCCATTAAAAGGAGAAATGCTTGTGTTTCAATTTAGCAAGACCTTGGCCAAGGCACTTCATGTGAAAGTCACATGATCACTAAAGTTGAAATCACTTTATGGATTTGCTATTTAGAGTTGACAGGCTCTTAAGCCATCCTTAGCATTTGTGGTCAAGAGGATGAATTATACGGTAACTGTTTCTTAGGGTTCTTGGAGTTTGCTCGGCAACTCTTCGACCTATCCGGACGTCGGATTCTATTGCTAGATGGGCACATCGATTAGTATAGAAAGTTGTTTCTATGCTCACGGCTTAGGTTCGAACCTAGAGAGTCACATATAGAAGATTCCTAGGATGATCTATTTGCTGATCAACAATTAAGAATCGTATATGATTTAATTAATCAATTTGATTGATTGAATTATCTCAATTGGGTTAAGTACAATTGAATAAGATTCAATTTGGTTTAAGTCTATTAGAAGGACAAGTCAATTTCAAATATTGATTTGAAATTAGACTTGATTTGAATTTAAATAGATTCAGGACTAGCCAAATTTGATTTGGGCTTGAACCATGATCTATATGGGTTAAGTCAAATAAATTTAGATCAGAACCCAAACCTCTCGAATATGGATCTCATATGATGAGATGGCTAAAATCTCATCTCATGAGATAGAATTTAATGCATGACATTTATTTACCGAACGTCGGATTTATCCCTCGTCTCTTTGGTTTTCTCCTAACGACGGAACTAAACCAAACGCCGCGACTCCTTGGTTTTCTCCGAACGTCGGAATTAAACCAAGCGTCGCGCCTTCGGCATCTCTTCGCTTTTGTCAAACGATAGATTCTTAAATGTCAGAATTAAATGTCAAGGCTAAATCGAGACTATAAATAGAGGGCATTCCCTCACCAGGGAACATAGAACAAAAAATAAAACAACAATAGATGATTTATCGTGGATTGTAATTCTAAAATGTTAGAATAGAAAATCCTGGTGATTCTGGTGTTTGCGGAAGCCTGGTGGATCTTGGAGGAAGATTCAAGTGAGAGGATTCAAGATCAGTAAAGCTATTTTTTCGCGAGCTAGCACTCCCGAAAATCTGATCATTCGGGGCTTTGCATGGACGATACTAGAGGCCAGACGATTGAACGGCTGCAGAGCAATAAGGATTTACCTACTGTTCTTAAGGTAAGTGATTTGATCCCTAGATCTTAAGGCAGGCTTCAAGATAATAGTGTGACTAGTCATCTTGAATATCAAGATATGATCTTGATGTTTTTATATGCTTATTTTAGATCAAACGACCCTGAATATATAGGCAAAGATATGATCTTGATGCATATTAGATAGATTAATATGTAATCTTTTAATTTTCGCAATGATAATAGTTATCAATTTTTAAAAATATGCATGCCTCAGAGACTATTTCTCCTTACAAATGGTATCAGAGCCATGGTTTCATTAATGATCTAATTTATTGTATGTAAATTAATATTCTCATTAATTATGTAATTATGACTAAAACTTATCACAAGGCCATATGGTCACAGGTGGATTAAAAATCCAAATTACCCATTCAATAGGTATTCTTTGACATATTTCCGTGCGATTGTTTTATCATTGATGCTTTGTTTAAAAAAAATTTAAATTGTGCTTTGGCATTAAAACATAGATTACACACACTCTCAAAAGATATTTTATATTTGATACATATTGATGTTGTATAAAACCATAATATTTGCATGTTTAGTATAAAAACATAGATATGATATATGATGGCATGTTGTCTATGTTATAAAACATACAAATATTTATGAGAGTTTTATTTGAATGTCAAATATTAGTTCATAATTTTTTTTTTGATATGATCTAAATATAGGAATTATGAGTAGTAACATTATGCTTAATTGAAATATATGACATGTTAACATGAAATATATTTAATCATTTGAGTTAGCTAAATCGGATCCATAAAGGGTTAAACTCTAAGGTTTAAATCAACTGGACTAAAAGAGTATTTATTCAAATCTAATTAGATTAGGTTAAGAATGCTCTAAATCAAACAATAGTTGTAGTTGATCAAGTCCTTCTCTTTGATTAAACCAAATGGAAGTAGATTAGGCTTCGTGGTTGAGCATGAATCTATTAGATGGTCAAATCAGAATTGGTTAACCATATGATGTCAAGGTGGGATGGCAAGTTGCTCTAGGATCAACGATCGAATGGTTTTTAATTGGGAGCTACTCGTATTGATGCGTATTTAACGAGTTAATGGCATATCCCTCCCATCGATCTCTCTCATCTGGTCATTGTGGTAAATCATTTATGATTTAGATCATTTACCTGATTCGGGTTGACCTATGCCTGTAAGGATATCAGTATGACTGATTTAGGTGCCACTTAACCTGACTTAATCTTGTTTCATTCTACCGATTTCATAGATTCTGTGGAAGAACTTGATTAGTCAATTTATCTTCATATTATTAAAATCCTCTAAAATTATTAGGTCATTAAAATGAAATAGTTATATGATAACTAGATCATAGCCTTCCATTAAGGTGGGTGATAATAAGTCCGATGTCTTAATAATCATTGAAGGCACTCCATTCCTGATGCTTGTCAACCATCAGAATTATCATTCATTATATGATAAGTCAGCGTAACTATTAAATAAACAGTCAGGTGAGCCGAGCTTCACTCGGGCTTGGTTGTCTATTGATAGGTTACACTGATTATATCATTTAATGGTTGGACCTAACCAGAACTTTCAGTGGAGGCACTTCATGCCTCCTGAAGAGGTACATGGGGCAAAACTGAACACTAAGAATTGTTTGGAGAAACAATTAGTTTTGAACCTACTCTTGATGCATATGGGTTAGCCAAGCTTCACTTGGGCCTGTATGTAGTTTATGTAGATCTTAGTGCCCTCTAAAGAATTAAGAATAATTCTTCGAATTGGGGTGTAGAGGCTGCCAATTTGAACAAAATAGTGGAAGAATCTTTAGACTAAAGTCCATGTCTTTAGACTGAATCAATTTATATACTAATAAACTTTAGTTTTTCCTTATGCAGAACATGGCCACTAATTTATCATTAAGGTCCCTATTGGATAGTGACAAATTGAATGGTTCCAATTTCAATAGCTGGTTCAGAAAACTTAAGATCGTTCTTGAGCATGAGATGATTCTATATATTCTGAATAATCCTGCACCAAAGAACCTGATGCAAACACCCAAAGTTTTGAGAGAGAAACTTATCAGAAGTGGCTCAATAATAGAACTAGTGTGCGTTGTATCATGTTAGCAGCAATGAACGATGAATTCGGTCGCCGGTTCGAGAATGCTCAGCCAGAAGAAATCATTCAAGCGTTGAATGAATCTTTCGGCACACCCGACGATGTTGAAAGGCACAAGACTAGTTGTGCTATTTTTAATGCTCGAATGAGAGATGGATCTCCTGTCACTGATCATGTATTGTACATGATCGAGAAGATAGAACTCCTAAGCAAGCTCGGCTTTTCCTTACATGAGCAGTTGGGAAAAGATGCGATCCTGAATTCCTTGCCTCCATCCTTTCGACCTTTCCTTACTCATTTTGGAGGAAGATTTGAGGCATCATCTCAGCTGCAACCGCTAGCCACAAAATCTCGTGTGGGAGTTACGAACGTGAAAAATAAATTGGAGGCTCGGTGAGGGCCTCTGTGTGCTGCAGAGAAAGAGAAAAAAATTGTGAGATCATAAGAGTTTCTGAGAGAGAGAGTTTTGAGGGCTTGTACATGATTCAACTCTTAGTGAAGCCTTGCAGATCCTGTGCCGCCGTGGACGTAGCCCAGTTTGGATGAACCACGTAAAATCCTCGTCTCTCGCTATTTTCTTTTAGATTTTGGTTCCTATTATTATTATTATTATATATTTTTTGTTGATTTTATCGCAACTGCATGCTTGGTCGTACTAATAGCGATCATATTATAGGAATATTTGTTGTATTCCCTATCACTAAACAAATGCGCTACAAAATTTAACTTTTCTACCAAACATTAACCAAATAAGAATTTCTGAAATTTAATACCACATATAATGTTAATCTGAAGATTATTTATTAAATTCATGTTACCTTGCACCTCAAAATCTATGAAAATTACAAAGAATATAAGGATAATTAATGACCCAACAAATCTTAGTTTCCAGGTAAACTTTAAATATAATTTTACACTTTCTAACGAATGACAAACAAACTAAAGGAAGCTCAATGCTCAAAAGATGAACTGATGCCAATACGATAATGAACCATGAAAAGATGACTCAAACTGCGTGAAAAAACTCAGCAAAATCTAAACTCTCAATTAAATTTTTTAATAAAATAGAATAAAATTGATTGATTCGAAAGAATAGAAGAAAATAAACAACACACGAAGCTGGGAAAAAAAAGACAAATCGATCGAGAACGACATCAATAACAAGATAGGAAACACATAAGAAGGGAACGAAGGGGATTACCTTTCTGATGACGTCCAATGACGATGGCCTGCAGCGATGAGGAAGGGCAGCGGAGGTGGGTGTCCATGTTGAGTATAGCGGATCGATAACAGAGGTCGACGGCAGCAGAGAAGAGGTTAAAGCTCTTTGATGGTGAGGAGTGGAGGATGCCGGCAGCGGCATCGATGGCAACGAAAAAGAAGAGGAGCGCAGATGGTAGAGTGAGAGAGAAGGCGGTGATCAAAAAGAAAATCTAGGTAGGATGAGAGAGAAGGCAGCAATTGAAAAGAAAATAGAAGGGAGGGGGTAGGTTTAAAAAGGTTTGACGCTGATGCTTTTAAGCATCATTGATTCCCCTGATGCTTAAAAGCGTAGTTAGATTCCGACGACGCTTTTAACATGCAATGGCAGGCTTTCAAAAATTCCGATGCCCCCCCTTAGCCCCCTTAGCATTGGAAAAAAAGGGTTGTTAACTACCAAATTTGTTGTAGTGTCCTTTTGTATTAGTTATGGATGAACTTATTAGATATATTTAGGATGATCTTACATAGTATATATTATTTGCAGAATTAGTGAATGAAACTAAAGTTAAGATTAATCATAAGTTGAAATTATAAAATAATATATTGAAATTTAAATGTTTTAAGTTAAGTAAAACAAGGATAAAATATATGAAATATTTTTACAATATAATTAAACATAAAGATGAATATAAAGTAAAATTAAAGATCATGAAGTTTCTAAAAATGATCATCTTTGATATTTAGGATCGATCATTCTCAAAAAAGAAGAAATTAAGGTTGATATTATCCATAAAATTAACGTAGGTTAGATGAAATAAAAAAGTGTAACTAAAATATTATCTAATCATAGAATTCTATCAAGTTGAAAAAAAAATTATAAAATGTTTGGCAGTTAGTAATTGCATGTATACAAGATGAATATGGTTGAAATATGAATATTGAGATGGATGTATGGTGATTTCAAAAAAATACAATGAGAAATAAAGTCATTTGTAAAAGATGAATGTAATGCCAATTGAGCGCAAATTAAGAAAATAATGACTTAAATTATTTGAATATTTATAATTTAAACCTAAAGATGCACTAATGTGAAAATAATGATTTGATGCGTATTAAAAATAATAATGATAAACTAATATATATGAAAGAAGATAATTAAAAAGATTTAATTAAAACTTTATATTTTATTAAAAATATAACTTAAAATCAAGCAGAATATCACTTTAAAGATATGCAAAGATGTACGTAATGGTTGACTTATTAGTAGCATGTCTTCAATTGGTTGATGTTCTCTATCTTAATTGGTAAGATATCACTTTGAACCCGATCAATTATTATATTATTGTGTTTTCATATAACGATGATAAAGATGATGATATGACAATGATAATGAAATGATCATTATAATGATGATAATTAGCTTAATACGAAATGTAAATAAGATTATATGTCAATGCAAATGCAACAAATTCAGTTACAACGAAACAATGATCAGTAAAAAAATATCACACAAAGAATCTGCAGCATTAACAGTCTAAACGTGCTGAATTGAAGGAGTAAAGAAATGGATTGGATAGCATCATATATATATACATAGTGTTTTTCCCCATAAATTTAAATTATGAAAATCATGACATCAACGTGGTTCTTGTGAGAATACCTACTATGCATATCATCGTAGATGGATATATAAAAACTGAAAAGAACAAGATCAAGCATGCATGCATGGACAGCTATTTTCACCCTAGCTATCATACCGTAATAAGTGATTCAATTTAGAAAGTCAATGAAAATATTATTTAAGACAAACAATAAAGAGAAAACTAGATAGGCAAGCCGCACTCTCTAAAACGACAACGATGAGCAAATTAAGTATCTTTTCACTTTAGAGCAGTTGTGCAAATTGACATACCAGCTGGAGCCGTAGATGCAGACAAGACATACAACCTACGTACAAACCGGAAGAAAACACAGAAGAGAGAGAGAGCATTGCCATTGGCGGTTAAATGGGCAAAGAAGGAGCCAGTTCGACGTATGCTTGCAAACAAAAACAATGGCTTATCCAAATCCCAAGGGCCATTTTTTCTTTTTTCTTTTTTACCTGAAAGAACTGGAGACCCATGTTATAGTATCCAAATCGCAGGATCCATATTTCCTGAAGGAACTCGACTCGTTTCACAGTGAAGGAGAAGATTGCAGGAAGTAAGAAATTAAGGCCGCTAAAAGTTGTAAAAAAAAAAAAGAGGGAAGGGTGGCGAAGCGATAACGTCAGTGAGTTGGCCAGCACCACTCAGATGGTCGCCAATATGATAGCTTTCTAACGTAATTAATTAATGTCCGGCGAAAAAAGAACTGAACATGGAATAAAGCCGTAGATCTTTTTCTTTTCGGCAACAAAAGCCACAGATCTTTGCTTGCGAAAAATCTTGATCAAATAAGGCCTCGTCGGCGCCAACTAAAGTGGGCAACGGTCGTCAGAAAGCACATGATCGAAAAGGGCGATTCACGAGAAATTAAGAGGGAGGTGAAGTTCATTTGCAAACGATCGAACTCCTGAGAGAAGAAAAGAGAGAGAACACTCTCTCAGACTCAGAGCTAGAGAAGGCAAAACTTTCTCAAAAACCGAAAATACAAATCACCAGAGGTGATTAATTAATTAGGAGCCAAATCAGCCAGCTTTTTTGTTCTATATCATGGAGAAATTTTTATTCTCAACGGCAAACTTTTCTCGCTCGTACAAATAAAACTATAAAATTATCCCGTGCATACCAATGAAACTATATATCCTTGTAATTTCGTTAATATATTTATATAAAGAAGCCTCTTGTTTACTGTATTGATAAATAATCTCAAGAAAAATGCCAGTCTCTGGACAGCTCTATGGAAAATCACTATCCCAGAGCAAGCCAAAAACATAATGCTTTTAGGATGATATAAAGTGTCTGATACCGAGAACATAATGCGGGAAAATCTGCACCACAACTGCATGTTCAATATATTAATAACAAGCTTAACAGTCGATCAGTCCACGATTGGAACTACGAACAAATAGATTATCTTTAGTCCATGATGATTTCTCTCATGACGCTACCATCCTGAAGTCCACGTGATTTAGATTCTGGATTTGGAGAACTTTGGCTTACGGATTTGCCAGATCGGATACTTGACTTCATGTTCAGTTTCTCCTTTTTAAGTCGTCATTCCCTGGCAGGACAACGCTCATAAAATAATAATTGCTAACTAGATACGAATTATAATCCATGCAAGCTAGCTTGCACTATTTTATTTACAAGACTCACAGAAAATGCTCGTTTGTATCCCAGCATCGAGCGAGTCTGACTTCAAACTGATGCTTATAACCTACTTCGGCTATTCGGGAGCGTGGATCTACACTAATATTCTAATCCCGATCAATTTTCACATGCCACGTGTCGACACATGGAGAACAGACTGCATGCAAAATTGGCATTAGCTAGGTTACTTTGACCATTACGACTTCCCTTGAGTGTTGAGATTAAGCTTGGCATTTACTTTTCTTTTCTTTTTCATCGCATCATAATTGTCATTCTTTTAGCTTGCTAGCTAATTAATGAAGATGTAAATTGACTCGGATTTAGTACAATTTTCAAAGAAAACATCTTTTACAACGTCTGTTATTGCCCATGAAAAAAGAAAAATTGGATCCATGTACAAATTTCAAGTTTCACATCTTAGCAATCGATAATATATTGTAGCTTGCATTATTCCTCCAGCAGCGAGAGATTTTCTAGTTTTTAGATAGCATGTGGTTACATTCTTCAAATTTTTAGACTCGAGACTCAGATAATTATGGCGCAATTAATTCTTTCCTCTCTTCTCTTCTTTTTTTTTTTAGAATTAATTAAAAAAAGATTAATAGTCAATCATACCAGTCTAATTTGTACCGAGTGGTAATTAAACCAAAGCTATCGCATCACGTACAAGATGGTTTCCCTTCTTGAAATATCTTGGATATCACTAGAGAAAATAATGTGGCATTATTTCATATATACGTAAAATTAAGATAACAAGGTTTTCTCTCAGTTGCTCCGGTGAGAAAGACCTCGAATTTCCATGACGGTATCCTTCATGCATCACATGGAATGGGAAAATATCAATTATGTCATTCTTACTGTTGAGGGCATCACTCGTGCATGCACATGTTATCCATAGGATGTCCCATCATCGCCAGATCCGAGCCGGGAGGTGTCATCAGGGCAAGTATTATGTCTTTGCTGAGAGATTTGAAAAGAGTGTTACTTTTATTATCAAGAATTTAAATAGACGAATTAATTTGATTCATTTCTGGCCTATTAACATACGTTGGTCGGTTACTCTCACATTTAGAATTCAAATCAAATATACTCGACTTAATTATTTGCTAATCTAGAAATCAAAAATTTATACATAACTAATTAAAATTTTCATATATATATATCCTTTCAAATATATATAATTTATTATTTATTCATCTATGTCTTTATAAATATGAGATAAAATCAAAGATCCATGATTTATCGATTATGTCAGATCAAAGTTATACAAAAATATGTTAAAACATCCTTAAACATGAAAACGATATGTATAATTATTGATAAAATTTATATATTACTTAGTACTTATATGTGTGAATAGAATAGAATCGCGGGTCAGTGGTTTTTATTTCGGGTTTATAAGAATTATACTACGGTCGAAAAACGCGAAAGAAAATTATTTGCGTGGCTTACGTACGGAAAAGGAAACACGTGAACTCTTTTTGTTTCTAGCCGAGTTTTACTCGTCGCTTTTTTCTTGTCGGGGAGCTACCGAATTCCGAGGATTTCCACCTGTGATGTTGGCATCTTAATAGTCTTTGACTCCATTTTTTTTGTACTTTCTTGTCACACATCACGGTTTCAGAAATCAATGGGAGAGAACCTGGTTTGGGCGATGGAGGTTTTGGGGCAGGAGTTAACGTACAAAGGAATCAGCATCCGATGCATGGTTAGATGATGAAGGGAATCTGTGGTGGGCCTCCATTAATATATATTGCCTTGCTCGACCAAGAAAAATTAAAATAAGGGACGACGCGCACGGGCAAAAGCAAACCTCCTGAAATATTCAGCTTGTAATATACTACTGTAGTTTGAGGTCAGCTGGTCGGAAGGATTCGCGCGCCCTTTCGCTATCATTTGCGCTGAAGCATGTATGAAGTTAAGGAGCCATCATGAAGGAGAAAGAGAGGGCAAAAGCTCCTGCTTAAAAGGTACGATCACATCGAAATTTGTGAACCTCACTTGTGGATGACGTCAATCCGCTCTGCGTTGACAGACGGGCTCACCGCAAGGTAATTACTCATTATAACCTCACCTATTAATGCATTGCAATTCGTAGGAGTTTGCTAATTAAGCTTCATCCTCATCGGATGATTATTATGTGGGAACATTTAGTGCTTTTTTTATTAAAATATAATGATTATTAGTTTTTAGTATTTTATTTTATTTTATTTAGTTTAAGTTAAACTTTTAAATAATGAGCCTATCTTTTATCTTTTGGTAGGATAGCCTTATATGGATAAGATCATAAGAGGATTATGCTTATCCGTAGAAACAAGAAATAATATTTATATGGTGATGTGCTTAATGAAACGAAATAGATCAATTTTTTTTCTTGAGAGAAAAACCTTCTTCTACCTTGATTTCTCTTCCCAAAAATAATCTGAGTTGGAAACAATTCCAACAAAAATTGGTATCAGAGCCTAGTTCACCGATTCTATCAGATTCAAAGCAAAATCAAAGAAACAAGAAAGAAAAAAAAATTCTTGATTTCTTGATTTTGTTGACGATGATGAAGAAGAAAAAAGCCGGTAAAGGTAAAGAGGACAAGACCGAAGCCAGCGTCTTTCCCTTCCACGCGTAGCGACGAGTTTTTTTTTCACACAAACAAGAAGGCCCGTTTGACTTCGTTGCGTCAGGTTTCAAAAAAAAAAAAAAAAAAAACTTTGGCGTTAAGAACAGCCGAGTCTTTTCAACTTCTTGATCTGTGGTTACTTTTGGCAAGAGATTCCTCCCAAATTAAAAAAAAAAAGAAGAAGCAAGACGTGAACGTGTGCTAACGTTAACGTGAAAGCAATCTCCAAAGCAACAATAAGGTTTGACTGCCCTTTTGACTTCCCATCAACAATTCTTGTGTTAGGCTTCCAAAGAAGGCGTTAGGGAATAGGGACGGGAACGGAAACGATCTGTTGTCCGTTGCTTATTCCACGAGGTGATCAACTAAGAAACGGTGAAGAAAATATTGCTAAAAATAATTCATGGCAACCCCAAGAAATATTGGTATGAATATCCACCAACCTTCTATCCCTATTTTTGATGGAGAAAATTATGATTATTGGAGCATCAAGATGAAAACCCTTTTTATTTCACAAGAAATATAGGATCTAGTTGAGAATGGGTACGAAGACCCAGTTAATCCAATAAATAATCAAAAGGAGCAACTAAAGGACTACAAAAAGAAGAATGCCAAAGCCCTGTTCTTTATCCAACAAGCTGTATCTGAGAAAAGTTTTTCCAGATTTATTAGAGCTACCAAATCAAAGGAGGCATGGGACATCTTGCAAGAGAAATTTTAAGGCAACATAAAGGTAAGAGCTATCAAACTTCAAACTCTAAGAAGAGAGTTAGAAAATTTGAGAATGCAAGAAAATAAAAAATTGAAGGATTACTTCTCCAAAATTATGGAGACTGTTAATCAAATGAAGAGTTATGATGAAACTATCACCGAGCATAGAATATGTGAGAAAATCTTGGCTAGTTTATCTCCAAAATTTGATACAATAGTTGCAATTATTGAAGAATCTAAAGATCTTTCTGAATTAAGTGTTCATGAATTGATGGGATCTCTTGAAGCTCATGAGCAAAGATTGTTTAGGCATAAAGAATCATCAATTGAAAGTGTCTTTTAATCTAAACTCAAAGCAGTTGATAAAAATTCTCAAAAAGGATCACCTAGTCATGCTCCAGTCAAAAGAGAGTCATTCAAAGGTGAAAACCAAAATAGAGGAAGAGGAAGAAATATGAAAGGAAGAGGTAGAAAATACAAAGAAATAATTTTTCAAGAAGGCAATATGATCAGAGCACTCAACAAAGGTGCAACATATGTAAAAGGTCTTCTCATGCTGAAAAAGATTGCTGGTTTAGGAGGAAACCCCAATGTTATAATTGCAAAAAGTTTGGACATGTTCAAAAAGATTGCAGATACAAAGCAAGTGAACAAGCACACTTCTCAGAAGAAAATGAAGGTCAGCAAAGCACACTATATGCATGTCAAACTGCAGAAGAGCAAAGTAATAATATATGGTATCTTGACAGTGGTTGCAGCAATCACATGACAGGAGACAAGTCTATTTTTGTGAACATTGACAGTTCTTCAATTTCACAAGTGAAGATGAGAAATGGTGTTCTAGTTCAAGCAAGAGGCAAAGGCACAATTGAAATCAATACCAAGAAAGAAAGAAAATTCATTCATGATGTTTTACTTGTTCCATATTTGAAGCAAAATCTCTTAAATGTTGGACAGCTGATTGAGCATGGATATATGGTACACTTTGAAGATAATATTTGCAAGTTATATGATAGAGGGATGAAAAAGCAATTTATGGAAAAAATCAAGATGGAGAAAAATAGAAGTTTTTCTCTTATTTTGCACTATACAAAGGATGCTGCATGGAAGATGGAGGTAAATGATGAGTCATGGTTATGGCACAAAAGGTTTGGGCACTTGAATTTTCAAAGTTTGAGAAGTTTATATCAAAAGAATATGGTGTATGGTCTACCAGCAATACATGATAAGGAAGAACCTTGTGAAGGATGTGCACTTGGAAAATAACATAGAGAGGCATTTCCAAAAGAGCATGTATAGGGAGCCAAAGCACCATTGAAGCTTATTCATACTGACATATGTGGGCCTATGAAAACTCCTTCTCATACAAGTAACATCTACTTCATTATTTTTATTGATGACTATTCAAGGATGATATGGGTATATTTTATGAGACATAAATCAGAGGCATTTCTTATCTTTAAGAAGTTTAAAAATTTTGTGAAAAGATAAAGTGGGCATTATATCAAGGTGCCGAGAAGTGATAGAGGTGGTGAATACAATTCAAATGAATTTGAGAAATTTTATGAAGATGATGGTATACAAAGACAATTGATTGTTAGCTATATACCAGAGCAAAATGGTGTTGCAGAAAGAAAGAAAGAATCGTACTATTGTTGAGATGTCTAGATCTATGCTCAAAGACAAAGGCCTTCCAAATTCTTATTGGGCAGAAGCAGTAAATACAATAATTTATCTGATGAATAGATGTCCAACAAAAGCTTTTCAAAATATGACATCATTTGAAGCCTGGTATGGTAGAAAGCCTTTAGTGAAGCATTTCAAAATCTTTGGATGTGTGTGCTATATACATATTCCAAAGGAAAGGAGACATAAACTTGATGAAGTAAGTGAAAAATGTATCTTTGTTGGATACAGTTCTAAATCAAAAGGTAGACTTTTCAGCTTGAAGCAAAATCAAGTGATCATAAGAAGAGATGTTATTTTCAATGAAAAAGTTGCTTGGGATTGGAAACAAAAGAAAGTTGGAGAAAATATTATTTCTCTAAATGAAGAAATTTATGATGCTCAAAATGAAGAAAATAAGGTTGAAGGTTCACCACAAACTACTTTAAGTTCAAGTTCATCTTCAAGTTCACTCCTATAAAAATGAGAAGGTTAAGTGATATTTATGCTTCTTGTAATTTCTACATGATTGAGCCTGAAACTAATGAAAATGCTATGCATGAAGAAGTGTGGAACAAAGCAATGCAGGAAGAAATCAATATGATTGAGAAGAACAAAACTTGGGAATTAGTGAAGAAACCAAGTGATAAGGAAGTCATTGGCTTGAAGTAGATCTACAAAACAAAACACAATCCAGATGGCACCATTCAAAGACACAAAGCAAGATTAGTAGTAAAGGGATACTCTCAATTACCTAGTATTGATTATCAAAAAACTTTTGCATCTGTTGCTAGACATGATACAATTAGAACTCTTATTTCTATAGCAGCTTATAAAAGTTGGAAACTACATCAACTAGATGTAAAGTCTGCATTCTTGAATGGAGTATTGGAAGAAGAAATTTATATTGAACAACCTCAAGGCTTTATCATTAAAGATCAAGAAAACAAGATATACAAGTTGAAGAAAGCATTATATGGGCTGAAGCAAGCACCCAGAGCATGGTACTCTCAAATTAACACCTACTTCAATAAAAAAGGTTTTCTAAAAAGTCCAAGTGAACCAACACTTTATGTGAAGAAGCAAGGTAACGATATTCTCATTGTCTCTCTTTATGTTGATGATTTAATTATTACTGGTAATAATGAGAATATGATCTTGACTTTCAAAAATGATATGACGAGAAGATATGAAATAAATGATATGGGTTTGCTTCATTATTTTTTGGGAATTGAAATAAGTCAAAGAAAAGATGGTATATTTATCAGTCAAAAGAAGTATGAAGAAGGCATTCTCAAGAAATTCAACATGAAAAATTGCAATAGTGTGAAAACACCTTTTGTGGTAAATGATAAGTTGATGAAAGAAGATGAAAGTAGTGAAGCCAATGCATAATTATACAGAAGCATTATTGAAAGCTTATTATATCTAACAATTACAAGACCAGATATTATGTTTGCATCAAGTTTACTTTTCAGATTTATGCAAAAGCCAAGTAATATTCACTTTGGACAAGCAAAAAGAGTCTTGAGATACATCAAAGGTACTAAAGATTATGGGATCATGTATGACAGAAACAAGGATGATATTGTGAAGTTATTTGGGTTTTGTGATAGTGATTGGGCTGGAAGTATTGATGACATGAAAAGCACATCAGGATATGCATTCTTTTATGGATCAGATATCATATCTTGGGCATCCAAGAAGCAAGATACAGTGGCATTATCTTCTTCTGAAGCAGAATATGTTTCAATAACTTTGGCAGCACAACAAATAATTTGGTTGAGAAGAATACTTGAAGATATGGGTGAAAAGCAAGAAGAAGCTACTATTCTGCTATGTGACAACAAATCTACTATTTCTATGACAAAGAATCCTATATATCATAGCCGCACCAAGCATATCAAAATCAAGTATCATTTTATTAGAGATGTGGTAGAAGAAAAAGAAATTGAAGTTAAGTATGTGAAGACTGAAGACCAAATTGCAGATATCTTCACCAATGCACTACCCAAGGAGAAATTCATACACTTTAGAGATCTCATGGGTATCCAAGAATAACCATTAAAGGAGAGTGTTAAAATATAATGGTTGTTAGTTTTTAGTATTTTATTTTATTTTATTTAGTCTGAGTTGGGCTTTTAAATAATGAGCCTATCTTTTTATCTTTTGGTGGGATAGCCTTAGATGGATAAGATCATAAGAGGATTATGCTTATCCGTAGAAACAAGAAATAATATTTATATGGTGATGTGCTTAATGAAACGAAATAGATCAATTTTTCTTCTTGAGAGAAAACCCTTCTTCTATCTTGATTTCTCTTCCCAAAAATAATCTGAGTTGGAAATAATTCTAACATTTTTTTCATTATTTTTTTAAAAAATCGAGCACCAAATTTGACCCCATCGCTCAAATGCCTCCATATCGTTGCCATTGCCTTTATGCCATTTTTATAGTATGCAGCTTAAAGCAAAACAAACATAAATAAATATTATTAATACAAAATATAAAAATAAAAAATTTATATTTTGTGTGTGTGTGTGTGTTTGTATGTGTACATATGTGTGTGTACAAGAGAGAGAGAACTAATAGAAATGCGATGCATGTCTCTGAACTTTCCACTTTTAGATGTCAAAAATTGAATTATTATTGGATTTGTAACCTGTATAATGATTGTTAAGATATTTGATGAGATTCTTAATAATTCTTAAGGTTCCTAAAATCTTTATAACTATGTAATGAATCGATCCTAGCTAAGCCTATATAGAAATGACCGAGCAATACAATATATCTTCATTCCACTTTCTCTTTTCCAATAATTCTTTCGTATTCCTTTAGCTAAAGAATGTAAAAACCTAACTCAAAGATGACTAGCTATAGTCCATGTGTGTCCTTGTATACTCTTTCTCATGTAAGCCATTGTTATCAACTTGTGGCCAATGTCTCCTAGCCACACTAGTTATTATAGGTTGGGCTTTAATATCATTAATTATGATGACTCAAGATGCCATCAAAAAATGCTCGCTAGAGGTTATTAATTTAAATTGTTAAACCTATTTAAGCTTTCAAGATAATGACCCCATTACTAACTTGAGTTGGCACTTTATTAAGGTAGGTCTTTAGCTTCTAATTTTCTTTGAGGCATTTAGTTTGGCTTGGTATTTTATTTTAGACTTTACTCTTTAGTTTTTTACAGGGTGCCCATAGTCTGGTCATCTTAACTCAGCATTATTGTCAGAGGGTCAATGAGATTAATAAGCTTTTTAAAGTAGTCGAAGAGTGGAAGGGTTAGGCCCAAGTGAAAGACGACGAGCTCATCCTCAAGCAAGCCCTCATTGATTGTCTATCCCTACAGCTCTACGAAGACAAGGTGCTAAGAATCAAGACCTAATACCTGCTTGAAGAGGAGAAGTGATGAGGAGATAGCCTGACTTCAAGTTGATGCCAAGAAAATGAAGTCCAACCACATTGCTGCCAAGGAGAAACTCAAGGTTGAGCTTCTTGCTGAAGTAGTTGAGGCCTACAACTTCTCCAGAGAGTGTGAAGATGAGAAGGTGAACTACTTGATCGAGGTGTATTTACTACTGGGTTTGAGGTCAACCACAAAGAGGTGTCATATTGTATACGAATCTTAACATGGATAGACTGGATCTATACAAGAAGGGAGGTTCAACCCAAGTCAAAGCCTAAGGTAGTGTTTGAAAGAGGGGATATCCAGAGGATATTCCCTCTTATTCCCAAAAGCCATAACTATAAGGGATAGCAGAGAATAAAGTTAACCAAAGGGATAATTCATGGTTAACCATGGTTAACCATGGGATATCCCCTCAATTTATTCCTTAGAAAATGCAGGAATAGCTGGTTATCCCTCCAAATAAGAGTAAAAAAAGGTTATCATATGGATTTACCTTTTTGCATTTGATATGATCAATGGGATAGCTAGGGGACAAACTCTATCCCATACACTTATCCATGGATAATATTTTTTTCTATCAAACACTACCTAAGAGTTACCTTCTCATAGAGATCAAACTACCTTGATCCCAGTCACATGAGCTCTTCAAATAAGCGTAAGGAGTAAATGTCTGAGGAATAATTTGGAGACCACTTTAGCACTCTCATCTTTGCTTTTCATTTATAGCTTGGTTCATGTTTTGACATTTTGTAACTTGGCCTTTATGGCCAATTTTGTACCAAACTAGTTTTAGGAATGAGATGGATTTTTACTCAAGTGTTTGAGTTTTCCTTTTAGCTTTTTGTATGCTTTGAATAGTATAGATTGGCTTAATCGAATTGTTAAATCATTTAAACAAAATTATCCAAACTGGGCTAACTAGACCGAACTTACTTGAGCTGAGTTACTTGTACAAAACTAACTAGATTGAGGTATACATTGGCTTAATATTGCTTGACTCAAAATAAGTTGGCTCGTTTTTGCCTTGGCCTCTCATAGTAGTCCTAGGTGTCGGGGTGGAAGGCATAAGTGCTAAAGTGTAGTGCTCCACGTACATTTTGGCTTTAAATTCTTAAGAAAATTTTTACCAAGTCTTATAAGTCAAGCTTGAAAGTTCATTCTTTGACCAATTTAGATCAGCCTAGAGTAGCACATTGGGGAGGTCAGTTTCCCTCATAAGGTGAAAATATAACATGTAGGCTTTTATCATCTCGACCTCAGGTTTTTCAAGAATTTTTTGTCAAGCCTTTTAGGTCGGCCTAGGACTTGGTCTTTTGTCAATCTAAGTTGGTCTTCTCAAGTAACTTCGGTCACAAGGTATCTCTCAAGTTGATACTTATGACATATACCTTAGAGGTATCTTGTTAATCAGGATTTGATCTTCTTTGATCATCCTAGTTTTTAAGGCTATCTTCTAATCTTTGACTGATTTATCCACTAGCAATCAAGTCAAGAAACACTACTTAAACTCAGAGTTGATCCAAGTTTCATTCTGTAGTGTTTTTATGACTACTAGTTGAGTGATCAAGTCAGGCATCGCTTCTCTTCCACCATACCTAACACTATTAGGACTTTGGATGATTTTACATAACCATTTTGTTCTCAATCAAGTTGAGGTTAGGTGTTAGGTCAGTTTTAGGTGACGGCTTGCGTTCAATCAAACTGAAGTAAGCTCAAATCTAGGAGAGAAAATTAGAGTTATCTTAATCTTCTTTATTATGAAAAGAATTATAAAGTGAAAATGGAAGAAACTAAAAATAACATAAACAAAAAAATAAGAACAAAAAAATTACTGTTAGTACATCCTCAAGTTGTATAAGTTCCAAGCATGAGGAATTGATCAGTTATTAAATTTGTCCAATCCATAAGTTCTCAGCCGAACTACCTCCATTACTTGGTATGGGTCGTATCAGTTAGGAGTCAGCTTGCTTTCTTTACTAGCTTAATCCGATGTTATAGTCTTCCTCAGCATAAGGTCTCTAGACCAGAATTAGTGCCCTTTAATCCTCGAGTTGTAATATTTAACCATTTTTTATTGATAGATAGCTACTTAAACTTCTGGCTTTCTCAGAGAATCTCAGTCAGGTCAAGGTTTGCTTTGAGGTCGTTCATATTCTATAGCTTTAGAAACTCTTGAGTGTAGTAGCATGACACCCTAATCTCTAACTTAATGAATGTTTTAGTTCCGGAGACTAGATTGAAAGGCATCTCCTTAGTGCCTACCTAACTCGTAGTTTGATAGGCCCATAAGATGTTAGGTAATTCATCCACCTAGAGTCCTTTGGCTTCATTAAGTTGAGTCTTCAGAGCTTGCAAGATGGTATGGTTTATCTCATTGGCTTGCTCATTGGTCTGAGGATGGGCTACCATGAAGAACTAATGATTATTTTTCAACTTTTGGTAGAACTTCTGAAAATTGACGTTGTTGAATTGGTTGCCATTGTTAGTGACGAGGACTCTTAGGATTCTAAATCGACAGATAATGGGCTTTCAAAAGAAATCTCAAACATTGAGTTTAGTAACATGAGTTAAGGACTCTGCTTCACTCCATTTAGTAAATAATCAATCACCATGATGAGAAACTTCCTCTAACTCTAGGCTAATGAAAAGAGCCCAAGGATATCCATCCCACATTATATAAATAGTCAAGGACCACCAACACGGGCTATAAGGGCTTGGGCTGTAACGGCCGACAAGGGCCTGGACCCTTTCATTCTCGATTTTTTTCTAGGACCTGATGGAGGATGCGAGCCAGGCCTCATTGCGTCGCCGAATGGCAGTCTGGAGCTCAGATTGGATTTGTTTAGGAAGATGAGGGCAGATCGGAAGGAGCCGTAGGCGTCAGCGAAACGAAGGTAGTCGTCGAGGAGGCAATCAGTCTAGGGAGCGGACGAGCAGTGGTGGAGGGGGTCCTAGGCTTGGGGAAGCTGGAGGAGGTCATCGAGGAAGGAGTGGAGAAGGTCGATCTGATGCAGCACAAGGATAGAGGGTGATTATGCAATCAATGAATTAATAAAAATTTATTTTTTTAATATTTTTTAAACTATTTTAGAAGATGACTAATTCATCCAAAAATAAGAGAAAGAGTAAGAGAGTAAATTATGTGATGTAGAAAGTAACAGTTCAGGAATATAACTTTTAAAAAAAATAAAGAAGCATACCAGGAAAGTCTGGAATTAAGAAACTCCAGGAAAGACATACTCATAAACTTTCATAGAATCAGAGTCACAGAGTAAGGGAAAGGTTGATTTATCCAACGATGATGCGCTCCTAATATTGGTAGAAGATCTCTCACTAGCGGACAAGATTTCTGGATGAGAAAACTATCTTCCACATAAGGCTCCTTGATCTCGATTCAGAGGCAAAGATGACATCCTTAGCTTTGGAGACGAATCCAGAGAGGGGCGACGACTTTGGAAAGAGAGAGAGAGCGGCAGATTTGGATATCACTCAAGAGAAGGGCGATGGTTTTGGGATAAAGGAAGGGCAACGGTTGTGGAAATAAATTAGAAGAGAGGCGGTGGTTTTGGGATGAAGGAAGGGCGGCGGCTATGGTTCCAAATATGGAGGCCTAGAATTCAGGGAGGGTTTATCGACGGTTATGGTGGAATGAGGATTAGGGTTTCTTTGGTGAAGCTTGGTAGAGGAGATGGAATAGACTAGGGTTTGGTAGTAAGAATACTTCGGCCTCACGCCTGGCTTCCTCACGGAGGATCAATTGCTCAAGGCAACAAAAATCTTCGATCTCACGCCTGGCTCCCTCACAGAGGATCAATTGCTCAAGGCAACAAAAATTTTTGGCCTCATGCCTAACTTCCTCACGGAGGATCAATTGCTCAGGGTAACGAAGATAGAACTTGAGAAAAATAAATGTTTATAAATTTAAATTCTGCTTTTTCATTGTTCCAAGAAAAGGGTTTTATAGACCTCTCATACCATTACAAGATAAGTGCAACAATTAGAGTAATAAATGATAGGGATTACAAAATATGATAGAATTGCAAAGCAAAAATCTTCTTCCTTTCATATGATTTGACCAAAATGGCAGCAGCAATATATAGTTCCAATTGGAGGCGAGGGACCACAAGCAAAAAAGAAAACTTTGAGGTGGCATCCTTCTTTCTTTCCTTTTATCAATAAGGTCCATATGTGGTGCAAGATTCTTTTCAGAATGTTTGAGATGTTGATCTTCATTTCCATTAATGCATAGCAAGGGACCACCGATTTTTTCCTTATGGGGCGCCCAAGGTTGCCATCATTGTAGGTGACGACATGGAGGGAGAAGATTGATTCCACATCATCAATCCGGGTGAAGGCAGATCTAATGAAGGGAGAAGATTGATTTCATGTCATCAATCCAGGTGTAAGCGGATCCAATCTATGCAGAGCTCCAAGGTTAGGGTATGAATATGATTGAAGAAGATCGGATGATTGTCCAATACTACCTAATCTGGGGGCTTCTTCTGAATATCTTCAACAGGGTTTTAACAAAAGTAATACACTTTTCTTAAAATAAAAATGCATGACCTGAACATTGGACTAAACCAAACTTGACTGACTTAGTAATAAACTGGACTCAACCAACTAGGAAAGACAAAAATTACTGGACTTCTAGGGTTCAGAGATCCAAATGGAACTCTGCAGTCTTTTTCTCACTCTTACTCCTGCACTAATTCTCCCAGTATGGGAGGAACTCAACCCTATCGAGTAAGGGTCAGTTCGACTCTAGTACTCCTCTAGCAGGTTCGGATCCAAACTTTGCAAATCTTCTTTAGACATTCATGAGCTCTCATATTCGGGCCAACCTTGCCAATAAATCAAGTATCGATGGTAATCTCTGTTTCGGATCAAGATAGCTTGATCATCCAGAATCCGCTCAATCCTATCCTTTTGCTCAGGCCAAATAGTAGGTGGACATGCAGGGGTGGGCTCTCTCTCAAAGGAAGGGTTAGGTCCAAAAGCCTCACTAGATATCATCGATGGCTTCCTATATTCTACGAAGTCTAAAATATTGAAAGTAGAGCTAATGCCTAACTCAGAAGGTAATTTCAACACATAGGCATTGGTTCCCACTTTTTTCATCATCCTAAAAGAACCAGCTCCATGAGCATGTAACTTTCTAACGGCTCCCAAAGGAAACCGCTCGGGCCTTAACCTAACCATGACATAATCTCCTTCCATAAATTCTTGGACTCATTTTTGAAAATTAGCCAACCATTTATATGTTTCATTACTTGAGTTAATCTATGCGCTAATCTTCCTATGCAAGTCCTTAATATGCTGTGCAAATGATACTACAGACTCGGAGACTCGTGTGTGAATAGGCAATGGAATTAGGTCAAGGGGCTTGTTGGGTTGTACCCATGGTCAATTTCGAATGGGCTCTTTTCAATAAACCTATTGACCGAAGCGTTATAGGCAAACTTAGCTCTAAATAGCAATAAATCTTAATTCCTGGTGTTTTCTCCTACAAGGCATCTCAGAAGATTTTTTAGACTACGATTCACTACTTTTGTCTGGCCATCGTTTGGGAATAGTAAGTTATGAAAAAGTTCAACTTAGTCCCTAACTTAAGCCAGAGGATCTTCCAAAAATAGCTGATAAACCAGATATCCCTATCTGAAACTATGGTCTTAGGTAAGCCATGGAGTCTAACGATCTCGTCAAAGAACAGTTGGTCTATCCTATATGCATCGAAGGTCTAGAAAAAAGGCAAAAATTGGGCCATCTTGAAGAACCTATCTTTCTTAGGGGTTAATAGGGATAGAACAGCACAAGGACTCAAAATTTTCCTAATAAACTCTTTCATAAGTAATTCTCTGTTGACCCAATTGAGGATTTTGATGATTAATAAAACTATTTGAGTATAACATTTGAAGTTACTAATGATTTTGATTAAGTTTTTCAGATTATAAGTCGATTTGATAATCAAAATCAATAGTCAAATCAAGTTCTGGTTCGAATCTAATGTCAAGGTAAGATTGCAGACATTAGAGTCGACATATGGAATCGCAGAGTCAACTCCAAAAATGGCACAGACTTAGAGTCGACTCCGAGATTGTTAGAGCCGACTCCAACAGAAAAGACAGAACGATGGTTTTTCAGGCCACGACTTAGAGTCGACTCCCAGACTGTTAGAGTCGACTCCAAAAGAATTTTGTGTCGATCCCAGAAAAGTTAGAGACGACTCCAGATCGAGCGGATTAAAGAATTTTGAGTTAGAGCCGACTCCAGAAAAGTTAGAGCCGACTCCAGAATGTCAGACACGGCTCCAGAACTGTCAGAACGACTCTAAACTTTATCTTTATCTATTTTAATCCCAACGGCTATTGTTATTTATGGATCTAATCCTTCTTACACTTATTTCTAACGGATAGTTTCAAACTATTTATGGATTAATCAGGATCTATAAGAAGAGGGTTTGTTGCATCTCAAAAGAAGGGACAAGAAAGACAAAAGAAAAGAATAGAGATAAATCTTTGAGATCTATCAGAAAAGAAAAGAGGGAAAACTTGTAAGGAAAGATCATACTGATTTTCTAAAAAGAAGAGAGAGAGATTCCAAGCTTTTGCTGTTCTATTTCGAAGAAATCCCAAGAGAAGAAAGAAGCCCTAGTTTTCTGATCTTCTGAGTATCAAGAGCATCTTGAAGGAAGATCCAATCAAAGGAAGAGAAGGAAGAAGCCATCAAGATCTACGAATCAGGCTTTGATTCTTATCCTCTTATTATTGTTTTATTATTGTATATTTGCTCATTGGAGGAGTTGTTTATCTTGTAAAAACAAATATTGTTTGCTGGGTCAATCTGGTGATTGATTTAGTTGAGGCTGTTAGCCTTGTGCAAGCATTAGCTTGTGGTGATAGGTTTTATGCTGGTGAACCTTGAAAACCAGCTGGGTTCGTTGTGCACCCGGGAAAACAACAAGTTCGAGTTGTGAGCTTGCAAAACAACTCTGCTGTAATCAGTTTGATTATAGTGTGGACCCAAGAGGTACTTGGGAGTGGACGTAGGTGTAGGTACACCGAACCACTATAAAATCTCCTGTGTTTGCCGTGATTGTCTCTTTATCTTCAACTCTCTATTTGTGCTTGTTCAGTTTCAATTTGTGTGAATCTAAGTCTTTATTTCCGCTGGGGGTTATTTCTCAAAAGAGTTTAAATTTTTGAAAAATCCAATTCACCCCCCTCTTGGGTTGCTATCTGGACCAACAATTGGTATCAGAGCTAGTGCTCATTTGATTTGATCTAACGATCAAGAGTCAAAGATCCACATGGCAACTCAAGCTGGTTCATCTTTTTTCAAAGGCCAATCTACTAATAGACCACCCTTATTTAATGGTTCAAACTATGGTTATTGGAAGGCTACAATGAAAATTTTCATTCAAGCACTTGACTATGATCTATGGAGTATTATAGTCAATGGACCACACACACCCACTGCTAGAGTTAATGGCATGGAGATTCCTAAACCGAAAACGGAATGGGATGAACATGATAAAAAATTAGCACAACTCAATGCCAAATCAATGAATGTTTTGTACTGCTCATTAGATGCAAATGAATTCAATCGCATATCTATTTGCATTTCTGCTAAGAAAATCTGGGATAGACTTGAGGTTACCCATGAGGGAATAAATCAAGTCAAGGAATCCAAGATTAACATGCTAGTTCATAAGTATGAATTATTTAAAATAGATGCATGTGAATCTATTGCTGATATGTTTATAAGATTTACTGATATAGTTAATGGTTTAAAAAGTCTTGGTAAATCTTATGATAATTCTGATCTTGTGAGAAAGGTTTTGCGTTCCTTGCCTAGGACTTGGGAAGCTAAAGTGACTGCTATACAAGAGGCAAAGGATCTAAGTACCCTACCCCTAGAAGAATTATTGGGATCCTTGATGACTCATGAGCTTCAAATTAAGCAACATGTTGATGATGATGAGTCAAAGAAGAAGAGAACTATGACTCTTAAGATTTCTGAATATATGGAAGAGCCTCATGAATCTGAAGATGAAAGTGATGATGAGGACATGGCACTCATCATAAGGAAATTTAAAAGATTCATGAAGAAGAAGAAGTTTGAAAGGAAAAAGCCCTTTGCAAGAAAAGATGAGGACAAGGGCAAAGAGAAAGAAGTTATTTGTTTTGAATGTAAAAAGCCGGGTCATTTTAAATCTGAATGCCCTCAACTAAAGAAAGGCACCGGAAGTTCAAAAAGAAGGCAATGATGGCCACATGGAGTGATTCGGAAAGCTCAAGTTCGAAGAAGAAGAAAAGAGTGATATGGCAAATCCATGCTTCATGGCGGACAATGATGAGGTAAGTCCGAGTTTTCTTGATGACTTCACTTTCGATGAATTGCATAGTACTTTTTATGAATTAATGGATAATTTTGCGAACCTAAGTTCAAAGAACAAAGATTTGAAAACTCAAATGCAAAAATTATCTTTAGAAAATGAAAAGCATGTTGTAGATAAAGAACTTTTGATAAAAGAAAAAGAAAGTTTGAAAAATGAAGTTGATAGACTTAAGCCTATAGTTGATAAATTCACTCTAAGCTCTATCAAACTTAATATGATTTTGAATAATCAAAAAGTTATTTTTGATAAAGCTGGATTAGGATATAATCCGCTTAAAAAGCAAAAATCTTTGAAGAATATTTTTATACATGCTGAAAAATCATCAAATATTACTTGTTTTAAATGTGGAAACAAAGGACATAAATCATATATGTGTAAATCTCCACATAATAAGAAAAAGATGATTTGGATTCCCAAAGGAATAATATTTAATGCATCTAACCATGAAGGACCCAAGAAGGCTTGGGTACCTAAAATTAAGACATGAATGTTTTGCAGGAGTGTCTTGCAGCCATCAGACTGAAAAGAAAATTGTACCTGGATAGTGGTTGCTTAAGACACATGACGGGTGACAAAGATCAATTCATCACCCTTGAATCAAAAAGAGGTTGAGTAGTTACTTTTGGTGATAATGGTCAAGGCCATATCATGGGTATTGGTAAGATTCAAATTACTCCATCTACTCATATTGATAATATTTTATATGTCGATGGACTTAAACATAATCTGATAAGTATTAGCCAACTATGTGACAAAGGTTTCAAGGTTTCCTTTGAGGCTTCTGTTTGCACTGTTACTAATCCCATTGATAACAGTATTATTCTTGTTGGTAAACGTTATGGCAATATGTACTTAATTGATTTGAGTAATTTATCTTCAAGTAATCATTGCTTAGTTGCTAATAATGCTAAGATGAATGAGATTGGTTGGCTATGGCATCGTAGATTAGGTCATGCAAGCACACACCTAATTTCTAAATTAATGAAAATGGATTTAGTTAAAGGTATTCCTAGCTTAAATTTTAAAATAATCGAATATATGATGCATGTCAATTTGAAAAACAAACAAGAACTTCTTTCAAATCTAAGAATGTTGTTTCAACTACTAGGCCACTAGAGCTACTACACATGGACCTTTTTGACCTACTAGAACCACAAGTCTAGGAGGAAAGAAATATGGTCTAGTGATAGTAGATGATTACTTTAGATTCACTTGGGTAATATTTTTGGCTCACAAAGATGAGACTTTCTCAATATTCATGCAATTTGTTAAGAAAGTCACTAATGAGAAAAACACTACCATAATATCTATTAGAAGTGATCATGGAACTAAATTTAAAAATCACTTATTTGAAAAATTCTATTTTGAAAAAGGCATACATCATAACTTTTCTGCACCTAGAACACCGCAACAAAATGGAGTTGTAGAAAGAAAGAATAGGACTTTAGAAGACATGGCCCGTACCATGCTATGTGAAAGCCAACTTCCAAAATATTTTTGGGCGGAAGCTATAAACATAGCATGTTACATCCTAAATAGAGCCCTGATTAGACCTATCCTTAAGAAAACTCCCTATGAACTATGGCACAATAGGAAACCAAATTTAAGTTAATTTCATGCATTTGGTTGTAAATGTTTTATTCATAACAATGGTAAGGATAATCTTGGGAAGTTTGATGCAAAGTCTGATGAAGGTATTTTTCTAGGATATTCTACATCTAGCAAGGCATATAGAGTGTTTAATAAGAAGAGCTTAGTTGTAGAAGAATCTATTCATATAGTGTTTGATGAGTCTTTAGCATCAAGTTCAGATAAAATGATGATGAGGAAGATACATCTTTGATTGAAAGAGATATTGAAAAATTAAATATCTTCAGATCAAGAACCTGAAGTTAAGGATGATGACTCACCTAAGGATGATGGTATTGATATTGCTCAGAATGATAAAGATCTACCTAGAGATTGGAGATATGCTTATGGTCATCCTAAGGACCTAATCATAGGTGATCCATCTCAAGGTGTAAGGACTAGATCATCAATGAGAGATATCAATAATCATCTTGCATTTGTATCTCATATAGAACCTAAAACTATAGAGGAAGCTGAGAAAGATAGTTATTGGATGTTAGCAATGCAGGAAGAGTTAAACCAATTCACTAGGAACCAAGTCTGGACCCTAGTAGATAGACCTAAAAACCACCCTATAATAGGATCTAAATGGGTTTTTAGAAATAAATTGGATGAAAATGGATTGGTAATTAGAAATAAGGCTAGATTAGTTGCAAAAGGATATAATCAAGAGGAAGGTATAGATTTTGATGAAACTTTTGCACCTGTTGCTAGATTAGAAGCCATTAGGCTACTACTTGCATTTGCATGTCATATGAATTTCAACTTATTTCAAATGGATGTTAAAAGTGCATTTCTAAATGTTTTATAAATGAGGAAGTTTATGTTGAACAACCTCCTGGTTTTGAAGATCATGAATTTCCAAACCACGTCTTCAAACTACACAAAGCACTTTATGGTTTAAAGCAAGCACCTAGAGCTTGGTATGATAGATTAAGTAAATTTTTAATTGAAAATGACTTTTCTAGAGGAAATGTTGATAAAACCTTGTTTTTGAAAAGAAAAAAAAGGATTTATTAATTGTTCAAATTTACGTTGATGACATTATATTTGGTGCTACTAACAATCTCCTTTGTCAAGAATTTGCTAAGCTAATGCAGGGAGAATTCGAGATGAGCATGATGGGAGAACTAAACTTCTTCCTTGGACTTCAAATCAAACAAGAGAAAGCGGGAATTTTTATTAACCAAACAAAGTACACAAAGGAAATACTCAAGAAATTTGGTATGGAATCTGCTAAACCTCTTGGTACGCCAATGAGTCCCTCATGCAAGCTGGACAAGGATGAAGAAGGTAAGAAAGTAGATCAGAAGCATTACAGAGGTATGATTGGATCACTTCTTTACCTAACTGCAAGTAGGCCAGATATCATATTTTCTGTTGCTTATGTGCAAGATATCAATCTAATCCTAAGGAATCACATTTATTTGCTGTTAAAAGAATCTTTAGATACTTAAATGGAACTAAAAATGTAGGATTATGGTATTCTAGAGACTCAACCTTAAAATTGATTGCTTATTCTGATTCTGACTATGCTGGTTGTAAATTAGATAGAAAGAGTACAAGTGGGGCATGCCAACTTTTAGGAAGTAACTTAATCTCTTGGTTTAGCAAGA
The DNA here is from genome assembly GCA_900491605.1 of Calamus simplicifolius. NCBI lineage: Eukaryota > Viridiplantae > Streptophyta > Magnoliopsida > Arecales > Arecaceae > Calamus > Calamus simplicifolius. Next base: position 279,361 of record UESW01004408.1, read on the forward strand.
AGCAAAATTCGGTTGCATTATCCACTGCTGAGGCAGAGTATGTTGCAGCTGGAAGTTGCTGTGCTCAAATCCTTTGGATTAAGCGACAACTTGAAGATTATGGTATCACACTTGATAAAATTCCTATTAAATGTGATAATACTAGTGCTATTAATCTAACTAAGAATCCAATTCAACATTCAAGAACTAAACACATTGAAATTAGACATCACTTTATTAGAGAACATGTAACTAACAAAGATGTTTGTCTTGAATATGTTAATACTAATGATCAATTAGCTGATATTTTTACCAAACCTTTGAGTGAGGAAAGATTCTGCTATCTTAGAGGAGAATTAGGAGTTTGTGATCCTTTAGAATGATTTTCTGAAACTCTTAAGGACAACAACTATCTAGACTTCATTAATTTCTTGAAAATCCTCTATGACCAATAAGGAAATTTATCTAGAAATTTGATTCATTGTTTCCCCAATTGCTAAGGAACACTTATCTAGAGTTTGATGATTAATTTGATTAGTTTCAGATCCTTGAAATTTGAATTTTTCTCTGAAACTGTTGTGGAGTCGACACCTGCAGTTTGTGGAGTCGACACCTTCATATTTTGATGTTCTGTCTGGGCAATTAGAGCCGACTCTGGCTTCTGTAGAGCCGACTCTAATTCGGCGCTGACAGATTCTCTGGTTCGGAGCCGACACCTCGTTTTCGGGAGTCGACTCTAAGTGGAACTAGGTCAAAATAAAAAGGGCGGAGTCGACCCCAAACGAAACCATCGTCTCCAAACCTTTCCAAACCATTCCAAACCGAGTTCCAATCCCTCCAAATCCTCAAATCTCTCAATAACTCATTCCAATCGAATCCCATGGCTCCCAAAAGGCATGCTATCATTGGTGGTTCGACTGTTCCGATGAAGCGCCGTTCAAATCGGAGGCAACCTTCGTCATCTTCTTCATCTGCCACTCAGGATGACTCTCCACCCTCACCATCTTCTCCACGAGTTGACCAATTAGCGGGTAAGGCCATTACTACCGGAAGAAAAGTAGACTTTGACTTTTTTGTTTCGGAGGGCTTTGCTATTGGGCACTTGTTGAAAGAAATGGGATGGGAGAAGGTCTGTTCTTTGGATATCCCTACTTACCCTGCCCTAGTGAGAGAATTTTATAATGATTTATGTAGAGGAGAGGGAGGCTTAGTGAGTGTTGTAAGAGGAACTAAGTAATCATCACGGCTGAAACCCTTGGAAATCTATTGGAGATGCCTACCATTGGCTTAGTTGAATATCAACATGAAGACAGAGGAGGTGCCCTATCAAGGATGTTAGGGAGAGAAGTTTCTGAGTTTGAAGAAATCTTGGCCAATCAACTTAATTTGGAACTCAGATTACTTCACAATATTTGTGGAAGAATTTTATTTCCTAAAATCGGAAAGGTTTGAATATGTCTCGGAGCGAGACATCTTATTGATGGACTGCATTCTCACTGGAAGACCTGTCAATCTTGCTGGTATGATGATAGGCTATATGGCGGAAGCAGCAACTAAGAAGAGATCTACATTGCCATATGGTATGGTTTTGACATTGGTATTCAGAAGCCAAGGTGTACTTATAATGGATAATGAGCCACTAAGAAAATTAAGGCATACAGATTACTATAGTGTCTCTACAATTCATCGGATGGGCTTCAGAAAAGAAAATGAAAATTGGATTGAGGGACATCGGATGGGCTTCAGAAAGAAAATGAAATTGGATAAAAAGAGGACATGAGGCCAGAGCTAAAGAGGTTAGAGTTGAGGAGGTCAGAAGAGAGGATATTCCTGAACTATCTATTCCTGAACCATCTGCTGGACCTTCTTCTGCTGGACCATCTGCTGGACCCTCAGAGGCTGGACCTAGCTCTCACCCTCCACATCAGTCAGCATTGGCATCTGAAGATTTTCTGAGGAGCAAATAGGTCAGCTCAGAGCTTTACTGGCTGAGTATGACAGTCAAAGGACAAATGATATGTGTAAGTTGAGAGAGGAGTTCAATCAGTTGAAGGATGAGATCAATTCAAGGCTGGACATGATTTCTTTTTCCATTAGCAATTCCGTAGAATCCTTTAGCACTGATCTTCATAAGATTTTTGAAAGGATGGAAGGCATTGCAGACGGTTTTGGAACTTATCTTCATGCTACCAGTCAACTAAAAAAGATATCGACCTCGCCGTCTCTCAAATTGAAGCTTGTCTTGAAAATTTTAAGAAGACTCAAAAAGATGATATTATGAAATGATTGGACATTTAAAGAAAATTGTGTATAAGCATATTTGATTTTAATATCCTATCCTAGGTTGTATCTTAGGATTTCTTGCTTTCTTGCTTTCTTAGCATGTATCTAGAATTTACATATATGTAACCTTGAAACACATGTAATGAATCTTGCTTTGGAATGCAATTACACTTTTATTTCAAATTTGTCTATGATTGATTGAGTGAATCTCAATGAATGAGTTTACTATCTTTATGTTTAATTGACCAACAAACCCCGCTCTGATAACATTCTTTATTGCCCTTATTGCTGATAACAAAAAAGGGGGAGAGAAAACTATATATGCATAAAGAAAATAAAAATTGAAGAATATAAGATTAAAGGAATATAAGATTGGCATATCTAAACAGGAGGAGAGAAATTTTGAGATTTATAAATTCTAATCACTTTGTATCAAAAATAATCAATTAATTTAAGGGGGAGTTATTCAATGTAGGGGGAGCTTAATAATTTCTCCATATAAAAGTTAAATCATCTTGATTGATGTTTATAATTGAACTCAGAACTCAAGTATGTTTTTAAAGTTTATTTTGAATATTGGCATCAAATTCTCTGTTAGGAAGTCTCAAAGCTTTAATAATGTCTATAATTCTTTATTCAAATAAATTTTTAATGCATATACTCAAAGTTTTTGTCATCATCAAAAAGGGGGAGATTGTTGACCCAATTGAGGATTTTGATGATTAACAAAACTATTTGAGTATAACATTTGAAGTTACTAATGATTTTGATTAAGTTTTTCAGATTATAAGTCGATTTGATAATCAAAATCAATAGTCAAATCAAGTTCTGGTTCGAATCTAATGTCAAGATAAGATTGCAGACATTAGAGTCGACACATGGAATCGCAGAGTCGACTCCGAAAAATGGCACAGACTTAGAGTCGACTCCGAGACTGTTAGAGCCGACTCCAACAGAAAAGATAGAACGATGGTTTTTCAGGCCACTACTTAGAGTCGACTCCCATACTGTTAGAGTCGACTCCAGAAGAATTTTGTGTCGACCCCAGAAAAGTCAGAGACGACTCCAGATCGAGCGGATTAAAGAATTTCGAGTTAGAGCCAACTCCAGAAAAGTTAGAGCCGACTTAAGAATGTCAGACATGGCTCCAGAACTGTCAGAACGACTCTAAACTTTATCTTTATCTATTTTAATCCCAATGGCTATTGTTATTTATGGATCTAATCCTTCTTACACTTGTTTCTAATGGATAGTTACAAACTATTTATGGATTAATCGGGATCTATAAGAAGAGGGTTTGTTGCATCCCAAAAGAAGGGACAAGAAAGGCAAAAAGAAAAGAATAGAGATAAATCTTTGAGATCTATCAGAAAAGAAAAGAGGGAAAACTTGTAAGGAAAGATCATACTGATTCCCTAAAAAGAAGAGAGAGAGATTCCAAGCTTTTGCTGTTCTATTTCGAAGAAATCTCAAGAGAAGAAAGAAGCCCTAGTTTTCTGATCTTCTGAGTATCAAGAGCATCTTGAAGGAAGATCCAATCAAAGGAAGAGAAGGAAGAAGCCACCAAGATCTGCGAATCAGGCTTTGATTCTTATCCTCTTATTATTGTTTCATTATTATATATTTGCTCATTGAAGGAGCTGTTTATCTTGTAAAAACAAATATTGTTTGCTGGGTCAATCTGGTGATTGATTCAGTTGAGGCTGTTAGCCTTGTGCAAGCATTAGCTTGTGGTGATAGGTTTTGTGCTGGTGAACCTTGAAAACCAGCTGGGTTCGTTGTGCACCCGGGAAAACAACAAGTTCGAGTTGTGAGCTTGCAAAACAACTCTGTTGTAATCAGTTTGATTATAGAGTGGACCCAAGAGGTACTTGGGAGTGGAGTAGGTGTAGGTACACCGAACCACTATAAAATCTCCTGTGTTTGCCGTGATTGTCTCTTTATCTTCAACTCTCTATTTGTGCTTGTTTAGTTTTAATTTGTGTGAATCTAAGTCTTTATTTCCGCTGGGGGTTATTTCTCAAAAGAGTTTAAATTTTTGAAAAACCCAATTCACCCCTCCTCTTGGGTTGCTATCTGGACCAACACTCTCCAACATGTTTCTGCAACTATAGATGTTCAGCTGGATTCATCCTATAGTGGGGCAGGTTGGGCAAAGTGGCTCCCAGAACTAGGTTAATCATCTGGACGCTGCAGATTTCATGCCAAATTAAGCTGCTGCTGATTGCATCTCAATCATATCTAGAAGATCACTTGCCTCATATGGACGCTGCAGATTTCATGCCAAATTAAGCTACCGCTGATTGCATCTAGAAGATCACCTTCCTCATCTGGACGCTGTAGATTTCATGCCAAATTAAGCTGCCACTGATTGTATCTCAATCATATTTAGAAGATCACCTGCCTCATCTGGACGCCACAGATTTATACCGAATCCAGCTGCCGCTGATTGCATCTAGAAGATCATCTTCCTCATCTGGATGCTGCAGATTTCATGCCAAATTTGATTAGGACGCCTTTTTTTTCTTTTCTCTCTTTCCATATATGTATTTTCTTGGGCCCCAAGTCTCTTGTTCTATAAAAGAGACCCTCTTCTATGAATGATGTATCTTTTATTATTAATCAATCAATCCAAGTTTTGAGTTATTGTGATTTTTATTAATTGGTTCTCTGGTGCGCTTGTTTTCCTCATCCTGCGCGTGCCAACATTCCAAGTCTCCAGGAGAAACCTTGGCCGCCCTCTCCTTTTCTCTACACATTTCTTATCTCTTTGCCTCTATTCTAAATTTTTTTATGATTCTTTAACCCTTGTATGGTGATCTTGCAGATCCCTCAGTAGCTACGAATCCAGGATTCAAGGCAATCATCATTCAGGATAGCAGATACTTGGCCGCAGATCCGTGGGCTCAAGGCTTGGTCATCTAGGGCGCATCTGCCAGGTAGAGCAACCCTTTCAACACTTTGATCTTCCCCCTCTTGCTAGGTACACCCCTCTAATCTACTAGTAACTTTATTGTAGGAGAGCAAGCCCTACCGGAGCTTCTTAGCCTCGGCGGTCCTTCTTCTTTATTTTTTTAGGAACTATTTCGCGTGCGAATTTACTATGAATTTTTTTGAATCCCTCTTAGGCTAATACTTTGGGAGAATAATCAACTGCAATCATTAATTATTAAAAAAAAGAGAAAAAAAATTACTTGCATGTGAATCGGTCCTGCATCAGTTTGGTATCAGAGCATAGTTAAGGCTTAATTTTAATTCACATTGTTATCAGTATATCATCTATTAATTAAATTATTTCTGCCTGCATACACATCAAAAAAATTACAAAATTTATTTCTCTAGATTTGTTATAATTTAAAGTATTTTTCATTATTTTTGAGAATTTAATTCGATCTGTGAAATTTTTTTTGAGATTTGTTGTTATTTACAGATTTTTGGATTAGGGTTTGTGTTTTACATGTCATTCATCTGCATTAAATTACTCTTAAGGGCTTTCATTGATGTCAGATAAGGGAGGGATTGAGACCCCTTCCTTGGCCCAAAACAACCACCCATGCATTCCGATCTCAAGCCTCTAATATAAAACTGAGTAGCAACTTAATTGACATTTGCCCTAGAGGGCTAGGGACACCAACAGTTGGTTTAGTGTACTGGAGGAGACTAGTACAAATCAATCTAGCGTGTGCTCTGAAATTGGTGTCTGAAAGGGAGGTCAAATATCAAATGACTTAAGTGGAGTGTTGGGGTTATTCTAATTAGGCACCTGCAATTTGCGGATGAGCCTCTCCCCCTTCCACCTGCCCCAACTGGCCAATTGAAGAGTTACTGTTAGATTGGCTTGCATTAAGCCAAATCCTTTACTCTGGATGACTAGGTCTAGCATACCATGGTCCGAGTCAGTCTGAGTCTTGTATGCTTGATTGTGCTTGCATATGCACTAGATCAGGAGCATCTTTTCGTCCATCACCACCTCCATTACAGGTTGAACCCATGGCTAATCAAAGCATTGATGATTACTTAAGGATCATCACTGAACAACTAGCCGAATGAACCAAGACATCAAGCAATCTGAGGCTAGATTAAGGTCCAGGTTCGATCAAGTCGAAATTAGGTTGGGCATCCTAGAAGAAGCCCATGAGCCTCACACTGAGTTTGATCATGAAACCCTACCTCATCCTAGGAGAGCCCAACAGCCTGACCTCTACATAAGGCCAAACCCTAGGAGACCACTTTGACCTGATCCAGTCCTAGATGTCCTCCCTAGGAGTCTAATCATGAGGCAGTAGACCAAGAAGAAAGAGCCCTTAGAAGTGTCAGACTTGAAGCACCTACTTTCGATGGCTCTATGGACCCTAAGGACTACCTAATTTGGGAGGAAGGGATGGACCAGTACTTTGACTGGTACGACATGTCTGAAGAGCATAAGTTTAAGTTTGTTAATCTCAAGTTAGTACGACAGGCTAGGTTATACTGGGCCACTTTAGAGCGAAGGCAATTATTAGAGGGAAGAGACCCCATAGTCACCTGGCATGCCATGAAGGCTAGACTTAGGTCCAATTATGTCCCCACATCGTATGAACAGAGCCTATTGGACCGGTGGCAGGGATTAATTCAGGATAGTAAAACTGTGAATGAATACATTGCTACATTCCAAGAGTATACCATGAAGTGTAATATCATTTAGTCTGAGGAAGTCACCCTATCCAAGTTTAGGTATGGCCTGAGAGTAGATATTCAAAGAGAACTCTACCTAAGAAGGGTACATGATTTAGAAGAAGCTTACCAAGTTGCTAGGGATTATGAACGTTTTCAGAAAGGGCCATCCTATCGTAGATCAGAGGCTACCAAAAGCCCTAGCCCATATCCAGGATCTAGCCAGGCCTATCCTATTCGTCCTAGACCTACCCAGTACTCAGACCCCTGCTAGACTTTTCCGAGTCGACCCAACACTAGCCGACTCAGTACAAGCTGAACTGAGTTGAGTCGACCCCAGAATAGTACCCCTATACCCCAGAGAGAGGATAAGGGCAAATCTGTAGAGGTCCAAAGAAATTTTAACCCCCAGATCAAATGCTTTAGATGTAACAAACCGGGACATATGATCAGCCAGTGCCCAGTCAGATCCCTTCATATAGATGAGTTACCTGAGACTGAATCTGAGTCCCTAGTTGAGCCTGAGGGAGAGGTCTATGAGGCTGATACTCATATGATAGATGAGTACGATGGAGAGGAGGAAACATTTGAGTCTGAAGACCTACTAGGAGTGGTTAGATGTATCTTGACCCAGACTCAAACTAAGAACCAGAAAGATTGGCGTAGGACTAACATCCTACAGACTTTTGTTAAGATAGGGGATAAGGTGCTCAAGATCATAGTGGATAGCGGGAGTTGTTTCAATGTCGTCTCTACCAATACAGTTAAGTCATTAGGATTGACCACAGTTCCCCATCCTAGTCCCTATAAGGTCTCGTGGGTAGATTCCACCTCTATTCCAATCAAGTCTAGATGCCAAATACTAATCAAATTATAAAATTATGAGGAAAATGTCTGGTGCGATGTAATTCCTATGGGTGTTAGTAGTATTATATTAGGTCGACCTTGGCTTTACGATCACGATAACACCTTGTTTGGTCGATCCAACATCTGCTCTTTTAAACACAATAGGAAAAAGTATGTGATACATCCAACTCCACCTAGGGACCCAATCAAGAAAGGATCTAGCAACCTTAAGTATAGCAAGCCAAGAGTTAATCTAATTAAAGCTAAGGAATTAGATAAGGACATCACTGAGGGTAATGCTGTTTGGATTTTGACCACTAAAGAGATCTATGAATCAATCCAAAAGGAACAACCCCCAGAAGTAATTGAGATCCTAGAGGAGTTTAAGGATGTCTTCCCTGAAGAATTGCCTGATCAGTTACCACCCCTGAGAAACATCCAACATGCTATTGATCTGATCCCAAGATCCACCCTCCCAAACCTTCCTCATTATAGGATGAACCCCAATGAGCATCAAGAACTACAAAACAAGTGGGAGAATTACTTAGGAAAGGTTTCATTAGGGAAAGCTTAAGTCCTTGTGCAGTTCCTGCACTATTAACCCCTAAGAAGGATGGTACCTGGAGAATGTGCATGGACAGTAGGGCCATCAACAAAATCACTATCAAGTATAGGTTCCCTATCTCCAAACTAGATGACATGTTGGACATGATGGCGGTGCCACTATGTTTTCCAAAATAGACCTTAAGAATGGCTACTATCAGGTTAAAATTAGATCAGGGAATGAGTGGAAGACTGCATTTAAGACTAGAGATGGTCTGTTTGAGTGGGTCGTGATGCCTTTTGGATTGTCAAACGCACCTAGCACATTCATGAGAATCATGACCCAGGTCCTGAAAGAGTACACGAAAAAATCCTTAGTGGTCTATTTTGATGATATATTAATTTATAGCAAGACCAAAGAGGACCATCTTAACCATCTCAGATTAATTTGTCAGACCCTTAGAGAGAATAGCCTATATGCAAACCTTAAGAAGTGTGATTTCATGATGCATAGGGTTATCTTTCTAGGTTTTATGGTAACCCCAGAAGGTGTTTTAGCGGATCCTAAAAGGTTAGGTCGGTCGTAGAGTGGCTGGTACCCATGAACGTCCACGATGTCCGTAGCTTCCATGGCCTAGCAACCTTTGATAGAAGATTCATTAGGGGATTTAGCACCATCATCGCATCCATCACTGATTATATTAGGAAGGGTAATTTTGAGTGGACTAAGTCAGCTAATAAGGCCTTCCTAGAGCTTAAGGATAGGATGACTCATGCACCCATACTGAGACTTCCAGACTTTTCTAAGGTGTTTGAGGTTGCATGTGATGCGTCGGGAGTAGGCATAGGTGGAGTGATAAGCCAAGAAAATTACCCCATAGCTTTCTTTAATGAAAAACTAAATGAAGCTAAACTTAGATATTCTACCTATGATAAGGAATTCTATGCGGTAGTACAAGCCCTTAAGTATTGGAGACATTACTTACTACCACAGGAGTTTATCTTATTTTTTGATCATGAGGCACTTCGATTTCTGAACTCCCAAAAGAAGATAAATTCTAGGCACTGCAAATGGGTTGAATACATTCAGACATACACTTTTGTCCTGAAACACCGTGCCGGTATAGAAAATAAGGTAGCAGACGCCCTAAGCCGTAAGTCTTTGTTGTTGAGTACTATTAGCATCGAAGTTATAGGATTCGACTGGATAAAAGATGAGTATGAGACCTGTCATGACTTTGGTGAAATTTATAAAATCCTTCAGCTAGGGCTATCCAGTACCAATGAAGATTATACCATCCAGGATATTACCTTTTAAGGGGCAATAGACTTTGTATCCCTAGGACGTCACATAGAGAATTCCTAGTCTGGGAAAAGCATGCTGGGGGATTAGCTGGTCATTTTGAAAGAGATAAGACTATTCTAGCGATAGAGGACCAATTTTACTAGCCAGGATTAAAAAGGCTCATTGCCCTGATAATAGCCCGATGTTGAACTTGTCGTTACAAAACAGCAGAAGCAAAACACCGGTCTATATACTCCTTTGCGAGTGCCTGATCGTTCTTGGCAAAACCTCAGTATTGACTTCATTCTAGGATTACCTAAAACCCAGAAGAAGCATGACTCCATCTTTATAGTGGTCGATAGGTTCTCTAAGATGGCTCATTTCATCCCTTGTTTGCAAACCTTTGATGCGTCTAGGGTAGCCCGACTTTTCTTAGACAGCGTGGTCAAGCTCCATGGCCTACCTAAGACCATTGTTTCTAATAGGGATGTTAGGTTCACCAGCTACTTTTGAAAAATGCTATGGCATCTGTTAGGGACCAAACTTAATTTTTCCATAGCCTTTCACCCCCAAACGGATGGGCAAACTGAAGTGGTGAACCGTAGTCTAGGAAACCTTCTTAGGTGCCTTGTAGGCGAACACCTAGGGACGTGGGATTTATTACTGCCTCGTGTAGAGTTTGCCTACAATAGCTCAGTGAACAGGTCCACGGGCAAGAGTCCATTTGAGATAGTCCATGGGTACAAGCCTAATCGTCCACTTGATCTAATTCCTTTATCCCTCCACACACGAGTCTTAGAGTCCGCACAAGCATTTGCACAGCATATCAAAGACTTACATAAGGACATTAGCCAGAAAATAAATCTAAGTAATGAAACTTATAAAAGACTGGCTAACTCCCGAAGAAGAGCCAAAGAGTTCGGTGTAGGGGATTATGTCTTGGTTAGGCTTAGGCCTGAACAGTTTCCACCAGGTACCGTTAAGAAACTTTACGCTCACGGAGCTGGTCCCTTTAAAATAATAGAGAAGGTAGGACCCAATGCCTATGTGCTAGATCTGCCCTCGGATTGGGGCATTAGCTCTACCTTCAATATTGCAGACCTAGTAGAATATAGGGAACCGGCAGCGATTCCTAGTGAGTACTTTGGACCTAACCCTCCTTTCATGAGCGAACCTACCCAAGAGTGTCCACCACCAATTTTACCTGAGCAAGGAGAGCGGATCGAGCGTATCTTAGACGATCAAGCCATTACGACCCGGAACCACGGTTATCAACGCTACCTGGTTCGATGGCAGGGTCGCCCCAAATCTGACGATTCATGGATTACTCAAGAGGATTTGCAACACCTCGACCCAGACCTACTAGAGAGATACCATAGCCAAAATGACCCATACTCGACGGGGTCGAGTTCTTCCCATCCTGGGAGAATTGGTGCAGGCACCAGGATCAAGCAGAGGATTTTTAACCCTCTATGGATATCTGATTAGTTATGATTCAAGTCTTGAGTTGGAAAATAAAGTTTAGTTTATTTTGAGTCTCGTCCAGTTCATTTTATTCTAAATTTAGTCATATCTAGTTTAGTTTATTTTAATGTGAGTCCTATAGTAAGTTCATCAACTTACAAGAGGAGACATTAGTATTGGAGCAGAAGACAAGGTCATCACAGTCAGACAGAGCAGCTACTAAATTCAAGTTGGTACCATACCTACTTCAAGAAGAAGACAAGGCCATCACAGTCAGACAGAGCAAGCAACCTTCCCGATCTGGATGATCATTTTTCTCATCTGGCCGATGCCGATTTCATGCTAAATTAAGTTGTCGTTGATTGCATCTAGAAGATCACCTTCCTCATCTAGACGCTGCAGATTTCATGCCAAATTAAGCTGCCGCTGATTGCATCTCAATCATATCTAGAAGATCACATGCCTCATCTGGATGCCACAGATTTCATGCCGAATTCAGCTGCCGCTGATTGCATCTATAAGATCACCTTTATTATCTGGACACTGCAGATTTCATGCCAAATTTGATTAGGGCACCTTTTTTTCTTTTCTCTCCTTTCATATCTATTTTCTTGGGCCCCAAGTATCTTGCTCTATAATAGAGACCCTCTTGTATGAATGATGTATCTTTTATTATTAATCAATCAATCTAAGTTTTGAGTTATTTTGATTTTTGTTAATTGGTTCTCCGGTGCGCTTGTTTCCCTCCTCCTGCGCGTGCCAATATCCCTAGTTTCCAGGAGAAACCTTGGCCGCCCTCTCCTTTTCTCTACTCATTCATTGTCTCTTTGCCTCTATTCTAAATTTTTCTATGATTCTTTAACCCTTGTATGGTGATCTTGCAGATCCCTCAGTAGCCACGAATCCAGAATTCAAGGTGATCGTCATTCAGGACAGCGGATACTTGGCCGCAGATGCGTTGGCTCAAGGCTTGGTCATCTAGGGCGCATCCGTCAGGCAGAGCAATCCCTTCAACACTTTGATCTTCCCCCTCTTGCCATGTACACCCCTCTAATCTACTAGTAACTTTATTGTAGAAGAGCAAGCCTTACCGGGGCTTCTTAGCCTTGGCGGTCCTTCTTCTTTATTTTTTTAGGAACTATTTCGTGTGCGGATTTATTGTAAATTTTTCTGAATCCCTCTTAGGCTATTACTTTGGGAGAATAATCAACTGCAATCATTAATCATTAAAAAAAAGAGAAAAAAATTACTTATATGCGAATCGATCCTGCATCAAGGAAGGTCTTCAGAAAAGACATCTTTGAATAAAATTTTCTTAACTTCTTAAGGGTGCTCTATGTGGATTGGATCTTGGGTTTCCCTAGCTGTCAACATCCGAATGGATGATCCTTCATTGATTTCTTGTTCTAATTCCTTAGCATTAGTTAGGTTCAATTCTGGCTTCTTCTCTTTTAATTGACTCAAACTCTTCTTAATGTCATCCTTAGGTGGGTAGGATAAACCGTAATTTTCTCACTGTACTCTGAAATGGTTTTGTTACCTTAGCTTAACTTTGCCATTGGTCTAAGAGTTTCTGTTGATAGAACATGGGTGCATACTTCTTTCTTAGTCTAACCTTCATGGCTCTCCAAGTGGTTATAAAAATATTACCTCTTTGTCTAATCAACATATCGATATTCCTTTAGTATAATCTAGCATGTTGAACTAATCTAAATTTGACAAATTTATATTTTTTTTTCCTCGGTCATCTCATACCACTCAAAATATTGATCCATTTCATCTTCCTAATCGACATATATCTTAGGGTCTAAACTTTCATCAAAAGTGGATGCTTCTAATCTGATATTCCTAAGAATTCTCTCATCTGGATCCACAATATCATGATTGGATCTCCTATGATAGTACTCTAGATCATGGTTTGGAGCTCTTCTAGTCTTAGATAGACGAGTGTGTAACTCAGGCTCAGTCCTGGTCTTACGACTCTTCTCTAGGGATCTCACTCGGTCATTCAACAAGGTCAACTGCTTAGTAATGGTCCTAAGCATGGCTCCACAATCATTATCCATGGATGATTCTAATGGTGACTGACTCTGATTTGGTTGTTATGGGGACTCTGATCTGGTGGTCATATACAACTTAAGCAAGCATACAAATGACTCAAGAATGACTTGTACTATAGTTTACTAGACCTAGCAGTCCAAGTAAAGTGAGTCAACTAGGTCACAACCATGATAATAAGTATGCTGTCCACTGGCCAGATAAGAGGTGCGATTGTGGGAGGCTCTTTTCGCTTTCGTGGGGATCTAATTAAATAACCATAAGTTCACTTAAGGCCTTTGTCGTTTGATCCCAAGCCCTAGACACCAGCTTCTAGATACAAATGTTGACTTGGGTGCAACTAGTTTTTCCAAGTTAAGTTAAACTGAACTCTTGGGTGTCCCTAATGCTCAATTAAGTGCTACTCTATTTTAAAATTAAGGCTTAGGTTCACAATGTAGGTTGGTAGTTTTCTGGGCCAAGAAAAGCTAATGAAATCTTCACCTTATCTTAGATGCTCGGTGCCCTTAAATAACTTAAAGAAGATGAACACTCAAGACAAAAATTAGCGTGTTGGGTCCTCAACCATAAAGATTCACGTCCAGCCTTGGCTCAGTACTCCCATGGGTCATAGATATATTTACATATACTCGCTCATGAGGTATGACACTTTAGGGTTCAGGAATGCAACAATACAGAATTTCAGCAGGGTTTGATTTCAGCACCAGCAGGTTGCAAAAAATCTTAGAAAATAATAGTAAGAAATTTAATCATGAAATTTTATATGCATATAGCAGAGGCATGGTAAATTACTAAAAAAATAATTTTAAATTAAAATAATCATGTTCTGATAGGTTTCCTAATAGAGAAAGTTGCAGGTCATGTGCAAAAATTACAGCAGAACAAAAATCTACTGTGCGATGCAAAACATGTCTAATCTATGCTCTGATACAAAGATTGATGTAGCACAAGGAAAGAGGGTGATTATCCAATCAATGAACTAATAAAATTTAATTTTTTATATATTTTTTAAATATTTTAGAAGATGGCTAATTCATCCAAAAATAAGAAAAAGAGTAAGAGAGTAAATTATGTGATGTAGAAAGTAACGGTTCAGGAACAGAACTTTTAGAAAAATAAAAAAGCATACCATAAAAGTCTAGAATTAAGAAACTCCAGGGAAGACATGCTCATGAACTTTCATAGAATCAGAGTTAGAGTAAGGGAAATGTTGATTTACCCAACGATGATACGCTCCTAATGTTGGTAGAAGATCTCTCACTAGCGGACAAGATTTCTAGATGAGAAAACTATCGTCTACGTGAGGCTCCTTAATATCGATTCAGAGGCAAAGATGGTATCCTTGGCTTTGGAGACGAATCCAGAGAGGGGCGATGACTTTAGAGAGAGAGAGAATGGCGGCTTTGGAAATCACTCAAGAGAGGGGCGATGGTTTTGGGATGAAGGAGGACGACGGTTATAGAAATAAATCAGAAGAGGGGTGGTGGTTTTGGGATGAAGGAAGGGTGGCGGCTATGGCTCCAAATATGAAGGACTAGAATTTAGGGGGGGTTGATGGGCGGTTATGGTGGTATGAGGATTAGGGTTTTTTTGGTGAAGCTTGGTAGAGGAGATGGAATAGATTAGGGTTTGGTAGTAAGAATACTTCAGTCTCATGCCTGGCTCCCTCACAGAAGATCAATTGCTCAAGGCAATGAAAATCTTCGGCCTCACGTCTGGCTCCCTCACGGAAGATCAATTGCTCATGGCAACAAAAATCTTAGGCCTCACGCCTAACTTTCTTATGAAGGATCAATTGCTCAGGACAACGGAGATAGAACTGGAAAAAAATAAATTTTCATATATTCATACTCTATTTTTTATTATTTCAAGAGAAGGGTTTTATAGACCTCTCATGCCATTATAAGGTAAGTGCAACAATTAGAGTAATAAATGATAGGAATTACAAAATATGGTAGAATTGCAAAGCAAAAATATTCTTCCCTATACTTGATTTGGCCAAAATTGCAGCAGCAATATATAGTTCCAATTGGAGGCGAGGGACCACAAGCAAAAAAGGAAACTTTAAGGTGATATCCTTCTTTCTTTTATTTTGTGAATAAGGTATCCATATGTGGCGCAAGATTCTTTTCAGAACGGTTGAGATGCTGATCTTCATTTCCATTAATGCATAGCAGGGGACCACCAATTTCTTCCTTATAGAGCACCCAAGGTTGCCATCACTGTAAGTAATGACATGGAAGGAGAAGATGTAGGGAGAAACAATCTTCGAGGCATGCATATTTTAATAATTTAATAACAATTATCAATGCAGAAACTTAAAGATTACATATTAATCTATCTAACATGCATCAAGATTATATCTTTGTCTTATACTATAGGATCGTTTGATCTAAATTATGCATATAAATAAAAACATCAAGATCATATCTTAATCTTCAAGATGAGAAGTCATACTACTCGTCTTGAAGCTTGCCTTAAGATTTAAGGATCAAATCACTTACCTTAAAAACAGTAGGTAAATCCTTTGTGCTCAGCCGTTCAATCGTCCGGCCTCAAGTATCGTCAGTGCAAAGTCCTGAATGATCGGATTCCCGGGAGTGCTAGCTCGCAGAAAAATAACTTTACTAATCTTGAATCCTCCCACTTGAATCTTCCTCCAAGATCCACCAAACTTTTGCTAACACCAGAATCATACCTTTGTGTTCTAACTCTTTAGAATTTCAATCCACGACATATCGTGTGTTGTATTCTATGATCTGGTGAAGAATGTCCTTTAATTTATAGGCTCAATGTAGCCTTTAGCCCATTGAATTCTAATACTTAGAATTCTATCGTTCGGTGAAAACCAAAGAGATGCAGTGTTTGGTTAATTTCGACGTTCGGTGAAAACCAAAGAGATGCAATGTTTGGTTAATTCTAACGTTCGGTGAAAACCAAAGAGATGTGAATTCTAACACTTAGAATTCCATCGTTGGTTAATTCAAAGAGGTACATTAATTCCATATGAATTCTAACACCTAGAATTCCAATGAAAATGGTTTGGAGAAGATTAAATTAATATATTAAATTCTACATGAGAATTTAATCAAGTTATCTCACCATGTGAGATCCTTATGCGAGGGGTTTGGGTTCGGGTTTTGGTTTAAGCTGATTTGAATTTATTGGACTGAACCTACATAAATCATGGTTCTAGTCCAAATCAAATTTGGCTTGTCCTGAATCTATTTAAATCCAAATCAAGTCTAATTCCAAATCAATATTTGAAATTGATTAGTCCTTCTAATAGACTTAAACCAAATTGAATCTTATTCACTTGTACTTAACCCAATTGAGATAATTCAATCAATCAAATTGATTAATTAAATCATATACGATTCTCAATCGTTGATCAGCAAATAGATCATCCTAGAAAACTTCTATGCATGTGACTCTCTAGGTTCGAACCTAAGACGGTAGCATAGGAACAACTTTCTATACTAATTGATGTGCCCATCTAGCAATGGAACCCGATGTCCAAATAGGTCGAAGAGTTGCCGAGCAAACTCTAAGAACCCTAAGAAATAGTTATCGTATAATTCATCATCTTGACCACAAATGCTAAGGATGGCTTAAGAGCCTGTCAACTCTAAACAGCAAATCCATAAAGTGATTTCAACTTTAGTGATCATGTGACCTTCACATGAAGTGCCTTGGCCAAGGTCTTACTAAATTGAAACACAAGCATTTCTCCTTTTAACGGGATAGGTCAAATTCTATCTTGATCCACAACTGACTACCACAAGTACTTGACTGCACCCAGTAACCTTACGTAGCTGGATTAGAAATCCAGATGGTCCAGCACCTAAGT
This sequence comes from Calamus simplicifolius, assembly GCA_900491605.1. Lineage (NCBI taxonomy): Eukaryota > Viridiplantae > Streptophyta > Magnoliopsida > Arecales > Arecaceae > Calamus > Calamus simplicifolius. The sequence continues at coordinate 296,322 of UESW01004408.1, forward strand.
ACAATGAGTTGCTTGCAAGTCACTGGTTGTGATCTTTAGGTCTGAAGGATACTTATACCTATATCTTCTCGGATTAACTCTTGACAGCAGAGTATCTAAAAATGAGTCACGTTCGGTGAAATGTACTCATACACTTTCACCTGTATGTCATACCAGTGTCTCTACACTCCTTGGTTAAGAAGACAACCAACAAATATGATATACAACGTCTATAATTGATAGTACTATGGCCCTGTCATAGTATATCATTTGGTCGCAAACTCTTTTGAGGACCTTTAAAGATAAATCCTCTTTATCGTGAAAGAAGATCCTGAGGGCTTCATTACTATCAGGAGTATTAAGAAGATGTTCTTGTAATGAATAAACTGTCAAATAACTTTTATTAATATATCAATTTATATGCTATTTACATTAACTCAATCATCAAATGATTGGCTTTAGGATACAATTCCCAATAAACTCCCACTTAGCCTAAAGCCACTCATTATAGTATCTAATACCCATCTTTAACTTATAGTTGTCAAACTCCTTGATGCTGAGTGCTTTAGTAAATGGGTCACCTAAGTTTTTCTTTCCATCAATCTTCTGAAGATTTATGTCACCTCGTTCTATAATCTCTCGAATAAGATAAAATCGATGCAGTATGTGCTTGGTGTGCTGATGTGCTCATGGTTCCTTTGCTTGAGCTATGGCACCAGTGTTGTCACTGTACAACAGGACTGGTCCATCTATGGAAGGTGCCACTCCAAGCTCGGAGATAAACTTTCGTAGCCACACAGCTTATTTTATAATATCTGATGCAGCGATGTACTCTGCCTCGCACACTGAATCTACCACTGTATGTTGCTTGAAACTTTTCCAGCAACAGCTCCACCATTCAGGATAAACATGAAACCTGACACACTTTTGCTATCATCATGATCTGATTGGAAACTGGAATCAGTATATCCAACAAGTTTCAAATCAGACTCTCCATAGACTAACCACTGGTCCTTAGTATTTCTCAAATACTTAAGGATTGTTTTAACAACTTGCCAGTATTTTTCTCCTGGATCAGATTGGTATCTACTCACTACTCCTAGTGAGTATGCCACATCTAGTCTTGTACATGTCATGGTGTACATAATCGATCCCACTATCAAAGCATATGGAATTCGACTCATATGTTCTCTTTCATTAGGAGTTGTCGGACAATCCTTCTTAGAAAGATGAATTCCATGGCCTATCAGAAGATAGCCTTTCTTGGAATTCTCCATGCTAAACCTCTTTAGCATTGTGTCAATGTACGTAGATTGGGATAAACCAAGCATCCTCTTAGATCTATCTCTATAGATCTTCATCCTAGGATGTATGATGCTTCTCCTAGATCTTTCATGGAGAATTGTGATGATAACCATGTCTTTATTCCTTGTAATGCAGGGATATCATTCCCGATTAAGAGAATATCATCCACATATAATACAAGAAATACAATAACGGAACCGTTAGCCCATTTATAAATGCAAGGTTCTTCTTTATTCCTAACAAAGCCATAAGATTTGATCACTTTATCAAATCGTATGTTCCAACTCCTAGATGCTTGCTTAAGTCCATAAATAGACTTCTGTAGCCTGCACACTTTAGACTCGTCTTCAGATATAAAACCTTCAGGCTGTATCATATACACCTGTTCTTCTAAATCACCATTTAGAAAAGTGGTTTTAACATCCATCTGCCAAATCTCATAATCTAAGTGTGCTGCTATAGCTAGCATAATCCGAATGGATTTCAGCATTGCCACAGGAGAAAATGTTTCGTCATAGTCAATACCATAACGTTGACGATACCCCTTGGCAACCAGACGTGCTTTATAGGTCTCTACCTTTCCGTCTGCGCCTCTTTTCCTCTTGAAAATCCACTTACACCCTATGGGTTTTATCCCTTCGGGTGGGTCAACTAATGTCCATACATTATTGTCCTTCATGGAATCAAGTTCGGATTTCATGGCATCAAGCCATTTATTAGAGTCAGTCCTTTGCATAGCATCCATATAGGTGATCGGATCCTCGTTGTTCTCATCGAGTTCAACAGGATCATCGTTCTGGACCAAGAAACCTAAGTATCTGTCCGGTTGATGTGGTACTCTACCAGATCGCCTTAATGGTGCATCTAAAATGGGTTTTGAGTTTGATCTAATCAACTCAGATTCTAAGGGTTCACTGGTTTGTGTTGTTCCTTCTACTTGATGAACTTCCTCAAGTTCAACATTAGAGCTATTTGTTCCTTCACTAAGGAACTCCTTTTCAAGAAAAACTGCTCTATTACTAATGAACAACTTTTGTTCTTCAGTATTGTAGAAGTAATATCCTTTGGTTTCTTTCGGATAGCCGATGAAAAAATATTTGTCAGATTTGGGTTCAAGTTTGTCTGATTTTGCACGTTTCACATAAGCCGGACACCCCAGACTCTCAGATAGGTGATAACCGGTTTATGTCCATACCACATCTCATGTGGAGTTTTAGAAACAGACTTACTTGGAACCTTATTGAGAATATGACAAGCTGATTCTAATGCATATCCCCAAAATGATATTGGCAAGCTTGCAAAACCCATCATGGACCGAACCATGTCTAACAGAGTTCGATTCCTTCTTTTCGACACACCGTTATGCTGCGGTGTTCCTGGAGGAGTCCATTGGAGAGAATCTCATTCTCCCTTAAATATGTCACAAAGTCATTGGAAAGGTATTCGCCTCCTCGATCTGATCGAAGGGTCTTAATACATTTTTCTGTTTATTTTTCTACTTCTTTATGATATAGTTTGAACATTTCAAACGACTCAGATTTATGTCTCATAAGATAGACATAACCGAACCTAGAAAGGTCATCTGTAAAAGTAATGAAGTAGTAATATCCACCTTTGGCACAAGTGCTCATTGGTCCACATACATCAGTATGTACTAGACCCAATAGCTCTTTGGCTCTTTCACCTTTTTCAGTAAAAGATGACTTGGTCATTTTACCAAGAAGACAGGATTCACAGGTAGTTAATGATTCACAATCATCAACTCGAAGGATGCCCTCCTGAGTTAACCTGTTTAATCTGTTCTTGTTGATATGACCCAGCCGATGGTGCCAAAGATAAATATCTGTGACATCAGTTGTTCTAGGGCGCTTACTTGATTTGTACACTACATTCACAGGCTGTGATAATATATAAATGCCATTAGATAAATGCCCAGTCATTACAGTGACTCCATTCATAATGATATTCAAAGTAACATCCTTTATTGAAATTTCATAATGACTTTTGGCCAGAAGGCCTACAGAAATTACGTTCAACAAGAACGTTGGGCAAAAATGACAATCATTTAGTATAATGACATTTCTATTGAAAACTATTTCAAGAACTCCTAATGCCAGAACTGGAACTAATCTTCCATCGCCGACATTAAGGAATCTTTCATTGTCCTCAAATCTTCTAGTGACCTGTAGTCCCTGCAATGAATTGCAAATGTTAAAAGGACTCCCGGTATCCAATACCCAGGTCTGATTATCATATATAGAAAAATTACAAGGTGTTATCATATAAATACCTTGTTGAGCAACATCTTGCCCCTTTTTCTTCTTTGGCCTGTTTGGATCAAGTGTGGCAATGTAAAGAGGACAGTTCCTCTTCCAGTGCCCTTGCATCTTGCAATGAAAGCATTCAGCTTGACTTTTATCAACTTTCTTCTTCTGCATCTGACCCCTTATAGATGTCCTAGCATGTTGCACATTTTTCTTATTCTTTTTCTTCTTCCCTTTCCCAAAGGGTTGACGCCCTACCTTAGATCCTTCAACCACATTAACCAAACCCTTAGAGAGCTGGTTATCCTTCTCAAAGTTCTGTAACAACCCCAACAAACTGTGGTAGTTGACTGCAGGCTTTGTCATTCGAAAATGAGTAAGGAAAGGTCGGAAGGATGGAGGCAAGGAATTCAGGATCGCATCTTTTTCCAACTGCTCATGTAGGGAAAGCCGAGCTTGCTTAGGAGTTCTATCTTCTCGATCATGTACAATACATGATCAGTGACAGGAGATCCATCCCTCATTCGAGCATTAAAAATAGCACAACTAGTCTTGTGCCTTTCAACATCGTCGGTGTGCCGAAAGATTCATTCAACGCTTGAATGATTTCTTCTGGCTGAGCATTCTCGAACCGCGACCGATTCATCGTTCATTGCTGCTAGCATGATGCAACGCATGCTAGTTCTATCATTGAGCCACTTCTGATAAGTGTCTCTCTTAGAACTTTGGTGTTTGCATCAGGTATCTTTGGTGCAGGATTATTCAGAATATATAGAATCCTCTCATGCTCAAGGACGATCTTAAGTTTTCTAAACCAGCTATTGAAATTTAAACCATTCAACTTGTCACTATCCAATAGGGACCTTAATGATAAATTAGTGGCCATTTTCTGCATAAGGAAAAACTAAAGTTTATTAGTATATAAATTGATTCAGTCTAAAGACTTGGACTTTAGTCTAAAGATTCTTCCACTATTTTGTTCAAATTGGCAGCCTCTATCCCAATTCGAAGAATTATTCTTAATTCTTTAGTGGGCACTAAGATCTACATAGACTACATACAGGCCCAAGTGAAGCTTGGCCAACCCATATGCATCTAAGAGTAGGTTCAAAACAATTGTTTCCCAAAATAATTCTTAGTGTTCAGTTTTGCCCCATGTACCTCTTCAGCAGGCATGGAGTGCCTCCACTGAAAGTTCTGGTTAGGTCCAACCATTAAATGATATAATCAGTGTAACCTATCAATAGACAACCAAGCCCGAGTGAAGCTCGGCTCACCTGACTGTCTATTTAATAGTTACGCTGACTTATCATATAATGAATGATAATTCCGATGGTTGACAAGCACCAGGCATGGAGTGCCTCCAATGATTATCAAGACATCGGACTCATTATCACCCACCTTAATGGGAGGCTATGATCTAGTTATCATATAACTATTTCATTTTAAGGACCTAATAATTTTAGAGGATTTAATAATCTGAAGATAAATTGACTAATCAAGTTCTTCCACTGAATCTATGAAATTGGTAGAATGAAACAAGATTAAGTCAGGTTAAGTGGCACCTAAATCAGTCAGACTGATTTCCTTACAGGCATGGGTCAACCCGAATCAGGTAAATGATCTGAATCATAAATGGTTCACCATATTGATAGTGAGATCGATGGGAGGGATATGCCATTAACTCGTTAAAGACGCATCAATACGAGTAGCTCCCAATTAAAAACCATTCGATCGTTGATCCTAGAGCAACTTGCCAACTCACCTTGACATCATATGGTTAACCAATTCTGATTTGACCATCTAAGAGATTCATGCTCAACCACGGAGCCTAATCTACTTCCATTTGGTTTAATCAAAGAGAAGGATATGATCAACTACAACTATTGTTTGATTTAGAGCATTCTTAACCTAATCTAATTAATTTAGATTTGATCAAATACTCTTATAGTCCAGTTGATTTAAACCTTAGGGTCTAACCCTTTATGGACCGATTTAGCTAACCCAAAAGATTAAATATATTTCATGTTTTAACATGTCATATATTTCAATTATGCATCACTTGCATTATATACTACTCATAATTCCTATATTTAGATCATATCTAAAAAGATTATGAATAAATATTTGACATTCAAATAAACTTTCATATTTATGTTTTTATACTAAACATGCAAATTATCATGCTTTTATACAACATCAATATGTATTAAATATAAAACATCTTGAGAGTGCGGTACCGCTATACGTCATAGAATACCTCGTTGAATGGGTAATTTGGATTTTTAATCCATCATGGTGATCCATTTTAGCTTTGATTACAAAATTAATAGGAGCATTAATTTACATGCAATAAATTAGATCAAGATGAAACCATGCTCTTTGTAGGAAGAAACAATCTCCGAGGCATGCATATTTTAAAATTGATAACAATTATCAATGCGGAAACTTAAAGATTACATATTAATCTATCTAACATGCATCAAGATCATATCTTTGCCTTATACTATTGGATCGTTTGATCTAAATTATGCATATAAATAAAAATATCAAGATCATATCTTGATCTTCAAGATGAGAAGTCATACTACTCATCTTGAAGCCTGCCTTAAGATCTAGGGATCAAATCACTTACCTTAAGAACAGTAGGTAAATCCTTTGTGCTCTGCAGCCGTTCAATCGTCCGGCCTCTAGTATCATCCACGCGAAGCCCCGAATGATCGAATTTTTGGGAGTGCTAGCTCACGAAAAAATAACTTTGCTGATCTTGAATCCCCCCACTTGAATCTTCCTCCAAGATCCACCAAACTTTTGCTAACACCAGAATCACACCAGGATTTTGTATTCTAACTCTTTAGAATTTTAATCCACGACATATCGTGTGTTGTGTTCTATGATCTGGTGAAGAATGTCCTCTAATTTATAGGCTCAATGTAGCCTTTAGCCCATTAAATTCTAACACTTAGAATTTTATCGTTCGGTGAAAACTAAAGAGACGCAACGTTTGGTTAATTCCGACATTCAAAACTAAAGAGACAACGTTTGGTTAATTCCGATGTTTGGTGAAAACCAAAGAGACACAACGTTTGGTTAATTCCGACGTTCAATGAAAACCAAAGAAATGTAAATTCTAACACTTAGAATTCCATCGTTGGTTAATTCAAAAAGGTACATTAATTCCACATAAATTATAACACTTAGAATTCCAACGAAAATGGTTTGGAGAAGATTAAATTAATATATTAAATTCTACATGAGAATTTAATCAAGTTATCTCATCATGTGAGATCCTTATGCAAGGGGTTTGGGTTCGGTTTTGGTTTAAGCTGATTTGAATTTATTGGACTGAACCTACATAGATCATGGTCCTAGCCCAAATCAAATTTGGCTAGTCCTGAATCTATTTAAATCCAAATCAAGTCTAATTTCCAAATCAATATTTGAAATTGATTAGTCCTTCTAATAGACTTAAACCAAATTGAATCTTATTCACTTGTACTTAACCCAATTGAGATAATTCAATCAATCAAATTGATTAATTAAATCATATATGATTCTCAATCGTTGATCAGCAAATAGATCATCCTAGAAAACTTCTATGCGTGTGACTCTCTAGGTTCGAACCTAAGCCGGTAGCATAGAAACAACTTTCTATACTAATCGATGTGCCCATCTAGCAATGGAACCCGACGTCCGGATAGGTCGAAGAGTTGTCGAGCAAACTCCAAGAACCCTAAGAAATAGTTACCGTATAATTCATCATCTTGACCACAAATGCTAAGGATGGCTTAAGAGCCTGTCAACTCTAAACAGCAAATCCATAAAGTGATTTCAACTTTAGTGATCATGTGACCTTTACATGAAGTACCTTGGCCAAGGTCTTGCTAAATTGAAACACAAGCATTTCTCCTTTTAATGGGATAGGTCAAATTCCATCTTGATCCACAACTGACTACCACAAGTACTTGACTGCACCCAGTAACCTTTCGTAGCTGGATTAGAAATCCAGGTGGTCCGGCACCTAAGTACAATGAGTTGCTTGTAAGTCACTGGTTGTGATCTTCAGGTCTGAAGGATACTTATACCTATATCTTCTCGGATTAACTCTTGACAGCAGAGTATCCGGAAATGAGTCACGTTCGGTGAAATGTACTCCTACACTTTCACCTGTATGTCATACCAGTGTCTCTACACTCCTTGGTTAAGAGGACAACCAACAAATATGATATACAACATCCTATAATTGATAGTACTATGGTCCTGTCATAGTATATCATTTGGTCGCAAACTCTTTTGAGACCTTCAAAGATAAATCCTCCTTTATCGTGAAAGAAGATCCTGAGGGCTTCATTACTATCATGAGTATTAAGAAGATGTTCTTGTAATGAATAAACTGTCAAATAACTTTTATTAATATATCAATTTATATGCTATTTATATTAGCTCAATCATCAAATGATTGGCTTTAGGATACAATTTCCAACAGAAGATTGATTCCACGTCATCAATCCGGATGAAGGCAGATCTAATGGAGGGAGAAGATTGATTCCACATCATCAATCCAGGTGTAAGCGGATCCAATCCATGTAGAGCTACAAGGTTAGGGTATGAATATGGTTGGAAAAGATCGGATGGTTTTTCAATACCGGCTAATCTGAGGGCTTCTTCTGAATATCTTCAGCAGGGTTTCAACAAGAGTAATACACTTCTCTTAAATTATTATAGGACTCAAATAAAATAAAAATGCATGATCTGGACATTGGACTAAACCAAACTTGACTGACTCAATAACAGACTAGACTTAACCAACTATGAAAGACAAAAATTACTGAACTTCTAGGGTTCAGAGATCCAAATAGAATCCTGCAGCCTTTTTCTCACTCTTGCTCCTGCACCATGATTTGGTCGAGGCCAACGTAGATCCAGAAGGAAAAGTCGCACTCAGGCTTCGATCGGGACTGCCAGGACCGGAGGGCACAGATCTTGTCCTTAAGCTCGGCAATGGCCGGGTGGGACCAGCACATAAGGCTGATGGAGCAGACGTGGTAGGCCTTCTCCGGCAGCGCCTGGCCTTTAGGGACGGGGTTGCTAGGTTTTGACCTTGGGAGGGACAAAGAGCTGCAGAAATCGGCAACCATTTCTTTTTCTCACCGCAATAAATTTTGTTCCAGGCCGCGCCAGCCCAGAGGTGGGCTGCAGGCCGTGCGGCAAATTTTTTTAAATGGATCGTGCCCAGCATGACCCATTTAATAACGGACCGTGCCCGGCACGATCAGTTTTTTTGGTGGCGGGTCGTGCCAAACACGGCCTAGTGTCCATCTCTAGTCAAGGGTGATCCTTTAATTTGTTTATTAGTTGGTTTGGACTGGATGCCTGATGAACTCTCCTTGGGTTAACTTCAATGTGGTTTTTAGAATTGACTCATTGAAAAAACAAAGTTCTCAACCATGTTCTCCAACACTTCTATATTGGTTCCTTTTATAGCTTTCAAGGGGGTTAGGATGATACTAGGACTGAGCTTTGAGGTTGCAATCGTGGCAAGAACTAGTGAACTGGGTCCCTAGGGTCTCTCTAATGCCTATGCAACCCATCCCAAAATATAATACTTCCTTTTTTTCTTTCTCTCCTTTTTTTCTCTTTTATTCTTTGTTTTTTTGAATTTATCTGGCTTTGGCTGATTGATGTAAGGCCTCCAAACCACTTTTGGCTGCATAATATAATGTAAATTATATAAAATTCTTTGTGTATTTTGTGCTTCTCACATACCCTTTTAGGTTTTGGGGACCAAAAAAGATGATCGAGTCTTTGATCTAGTTTGAGCGATGCTATTGTTGCTAATGAAGAGCTCCTCGTTGGGTTTGAGTAACTGGGCTTTTTCCTTATTTTCATAGATAGCATCATTTTGATGGCAATGGGATCTAATTATATGGACCCTACACACCTACAGAGAGGATGAGGAGGAGGATTGCAAGATGGTTAATGTTAATGATGATGAGTTAGGAATGGAACAGTAGCCCAGCAAAAGAAGCTATCCGGCATCTCCTAGTAAAGCATTTGTAAGGAACATAGAAAGAGCATAAGGGATGTTGGGGTTATCTTGATAAAGATCCTGCAGTGCTCAAGTCAGTAAGAAAAATGACAATAGACAAGGATGGACCTTACAACCAAACTCTCACTGGTGAAGAGAGTAAGAGAGATGAAGGAGAAAAAGAGAGGAATAACCCTGACGGGGTGCCTGACCTTACTTAAACTTAATGGTCCGACGCAACAGAATTTGATGGTTTGGTATGATAGGAGGGAGACCCATCAAGACCCATCCTTGATGGAGATGAGCTCTCAATCTTTAGCTAGCTTTTATATCTAGTGAAAAGACCAAGCAATCAGTCTAGATCATGTGCCTCAAGTTTCATTAGTTATGATGGGTCTACCTCCTATATCATATACTTATTATCGTGAGTTGTGTTCTCCATAGGAAATGGCTTATTTTGCCAACCTGCTACATGGTGCGTGCATCATTACTAGTCTAACCACGTGCTACCTATTAGCCTATTGAGCATAAGCTTTTATCTTAAGGGGCTTATGGCTGATACAAAATAGGTAGCCTTCCAATGCCTTGCTAGATCCTTGGTAGAAGCTAGCTAGAGGCCAACCAGAGGTTGATAAGTTATGCCTCATCAAGTTTTATCACCAAAAAAAAAAAGTTTTGTCAAGTTTGAATAGGTGTCTCTAATAAAGCCTCTTTGTAGAGGAATGAATAAGGGTTTACCAAATCCCTATCCATAATGGGGCTTGCTCACTTAAAAAACATGCAAACAAAAAAATAAAAGAGCAAGGAGGTATCCTTAGAAAGAGGTTTCAACTCTGTGACTAAAGGATTCAAAAAAACAAAAATAATTAATGCATAATCCTTAAAACTAGAGTTAAAATATACTCATAAAAGTAGGTGCCACAATAATTTTCCTAGAAAAGACAAAATTTAGTATATGGAATTATATATTAGTGTCAACTCTCAATGTTTGTACATTTTTCAATAACACATAATTGTTGGTAAGAACTAGATTGATAAGGGAGAAAAATAAGTTATAGCACTACTGATTTTTCTAAATTTTAGATTTTGTATAATATATTTGTTAGAATATAAATTTATGTAGTATGAGCTGAGCTGACAGGCCAACCTCTTATAATAATTGATGGATGATTAGAAGGCAACATGTTGTTGTCAATCAGATCGCCATACATGTTTCTTAAAGAACAAAGTTCTGATCAAAAGTGATTTTCATCAAAAGTTTAACTCAATTAGGAGAGACTCCCATCAAAGGTGCCATTCTATTTACCCTTTAGCCTGCGAAGATGCAAATGAATTACAAAAACATACTTAATTATGATTAAGCAATCATACTTTTCTTACAAACAATAAATATTTATTGTCCTCACCATCTTTTCTTCAATTTGGATGGAATGCTTTAGAGGTGAGGTTTCCACCTTTCAAAATCATTAGACTAAACATCACAACAAATTTAAGAGCTTTCAGTGCCCAACAAGATGCATATATAGACTTGTTACATAATAGAGAAAAGGGAGGTGGAGAGAGGATGCATGGAAATTAACATCTAAGCGCACTTGTATCCAGCTGGAAACTTCTTGCCGCAGTAGTTAAGAAGCAAGCTTAGGTCGACGGCGACGTTGAGATTAATGCCATATTGACCTTCAAGGCAGTGCAGAGGCAGACAGCTGCTTCGAGATCTGTGAGGCCCTCAAGAAGGCTGCAACATGGTTTCTTTGGTGGGTTACCTAGTTGGAGGTTGATCAAACCTCCGAGCACTTTGGCGCAGACGCCGAGCTTGAGAGTGTCCCGAGGGCAGGACGGCTTGGCTGGCGTTGGAGAAGGTTTGGGAGAAGGTTTGGGCATGTAGGGGGGAGGTGGGCACGGGACGTAGTGCGAGGAGACCAAGGAGAAGAAAAGGAGGTTGAAAGAGAGGAGAAGTGCGGCTGAGGCAAAGGCTTTGGAAGCCATAACGTAAAGATTACTAATTAAGTTAATTTATAAAGGAGGCTGATAGAATATTATGGGTTTGTGGAAGGAGGAAAGTTTGAGTTGGAGGTGATGGTGCAACGGGGTGCTAGGGTTTTATAGGGAAAGTGTTCTTCTGATTAGTGTGGAGATGGCCATGATCAGGGTTGGGTGGGGCACTCGTAGCAGCTGGCACTTGCCCCTTAAAGATAAAGCTCAGGGCCTGCTCCCTGGAATTTTGCTGTGGCTGGCATGCATGCTCCACCAATGCGATTTTTAGCACAATCATGCAAAGCTATTGAACTGTTTTAGATTCTTGCCTCTCCGAGAGAGAGAGAGAGAGAGAGAGAGATTCGTTAAACCTAACTTGATTTGATAGCAATAGAATGACGGTTCTCCCCCAGCTCAGGTTAAAAGAACGACCAAGCCAAGAGATGGTCCAGAGGGAGTAATTCTACAGCATGCAATTAGTTGCTGGATGATGCTAGCCCCGTGCCTCAGCAACTTAGGGTTCCTGTACCTGCTTACATCACTAAGAAGCGTCTGCTTGGAGAATCTCTAGCAGCAAGCCCTCCGTATTAATTTTTGTTTACTCGCTGAGAGATTTCAAATGCCTTGACTCTTTTTTTTTTTTTTGTGAGAAATATTTCCACCAAGAATGTGGCAAACTCCACTCTGACCGTGCCCATTCTATGACACACCGGGGTGGTGCAAAAAGATCACGCACACACATGAACGCATTGCAAAGGCCAGGCGAAAAATCATATCTTCACCTCTGATGGGTAATGAAGTTAGCAGATGGTACAGGATTCTTCTAATTCTGCCCGCATGGCATTTTTAATTAGCTTTGGCCTCGGTACATAGGTGTACGGTTCGGAGCCTTATACCTCTCCCATCTCACGAAGACGTTTCAGTGGTGAGCATGACAAATATTTCGCTCATTTGTCTCATAATGCAACAATTTTTGTGGAGAAGGAACGCAAGCTGTAATATTTAATAGTTATAAACATAACATCTATGTTAGAAAATATTTTTTGATTTTTGTAAAAAAAATATCTAGAAATTGCTAGAGAATTAATATCAAAATTTAAATATATAAATAAAATAAAAAATAAAACAAGATATGAATCAAGCCTAAGGCGTATTAGACATTGCCCTAAGGATCATATTTTTACCCCTGGCGATATATCCCCAAGGTACAATGATCAATCCTCTATATTCCCAAAGTACAATGATCCATCCTGGCTCTTACCACGAGCACGTGGAGGTACAACCCAATAATTACTTTCGGATGCTCAAGAAAAGATAAATGAAAAATTAGAGATAATAAATGAAAAATTAGAAATAAAATGAGATGAAATAACTCATAGGGCTATTCAAAACAATTCAGCACCATCTTAAATCTTTGAGTCCTTATTTATAAGCTTAGCTAATAAAAGCTCTAACGGCTTGGCCCATAATGGTCTTAAAGACCTCCAAATTAAATCAAAATGAATTAATAAATTAATTGATTGGACTGTTCTTGGCGCCAACCGCTCGTTGAGCCCAGAGCATTTAATGCTCGCATGGGCCCTTTTTTTATTTTTTTTAACTTTTTTTAATAATCCTTCATAAAAGTTTTAAATAAAAAAATAAATATAACAATCCCTTTTTTATTTTTTTTAACTTTTTTCAATAATCCTCCATAAAAGTTTTAAATAAAAAAATAAATATAACAATAATTTTTAGAGCATCTTATACTACGTGTGGACTTGAACCTTACTTAGTGTTAGTTGATTGTATACACGAAGGAACCATAGTGGATTAGACCTTGAACTAGGTCCTTGACTCATGCTTCTACTAATCACACACAGTGGATTAGACCTTGAACTAGGTCCTTGACTCATGCTTCTACTAATCACACACAGTGGATTCGACCTTGAACAGGTCCTTGACTCATGCTTCTACTAATCACACACAGTATGGATCAATTGGGTTTACATAGTCAGCGCATATTAAAGGCCTTGCGCTTAGTACCTTGATTTTTCATGAGAATTCTTTAAGGTTAACCCAAACCTTTAATCACGGCCTAATATGACGATTCTCATATAGGTTATGATAATACCCTCGGATCCATTAAGAGTATGACTCAACCTTACACAAATTTACTTTATCACTTTATAAGAGCACTCATCATAAGGATGGGATAAAAATTTTTTCAAAATTTGTGCTCTAATACGATCACTCATTCAGCTTCATTTCTACCACATTGAATCTCATTCATGGGATCTTCAATCACAGAGCTTAAGCCCTATCCCCCTCGATGAATCTAGGACTCCACTCCTAGATAATTCCTTGATTAATTAATCTACCAAATTCTTATCATACTTGGCAAATTTCAAAGAGATGACATTATTATTATTATTATTATTATTATTATTATTATTATTTTACTAGACCTTAAATAAGAGAATCAAACAAAGATATATTAGAATTTAATATCCAAATACAAGATAAACAATAAGTTGGATATTCCAATAGTCATGAGATTATTTAGTAAATTATAAAAAATTTTATTAAATCTCATGACAATAGATTTCAAAAGACTCAAAACAGAGCATTTATATGGCATACCTTGTCACAACATAAGTTCATCCATTCTTTGCCATTTGGTAACATAAAAGATTCACAATAGTAGGTAAGCAATAAATATTTGCCAAATATTATCGCTTTTATCCAGAGATATTAAATATTGACCACTATACCAGAAAACACTTATCTAAAATAGAAAACTTTTGCATTTATGTAAGAATGTAAATATATGCTAGTAGCTACACTTGAAAGTTAAATAATAAAATAATATAAAAATACATATATATATATAAATACGCATATATCACGTGCACAAGTGCAAGCATGTGTGTACACACATATAATATATATATACATGTATATATCATAGAAATTTTTAAGTTTTGTAGCTGTATGGTAAGTGATGTATAAAGCAAGACTACATTCTACATAAGCATACATGCTACTACCATCCCAATTATATGCCAATAAAAATTGTTTTAGGTTCACTTACAAAACTCAAGACAAGCATTAAAAAGACACACTTTTTTCTTTTTTTTTCTCTCTCTTTTCAGATCTTAAACCATTGTCTCAAATTTGAAAAGATAGGAAAGCTATAGATATGTTTTTCTAAACCATATTGCATTGAAGCCATCGATGACTAAAACGCTTCATAGCCTGAATGTCTAAATTTCAATGATATAAATATAAATACCACTGGATATGCTCCATCAGATCTTACAACAAAGGATCTAATTTTGGCAACGGTAAGATTGGTCTCATTTAATGAACAAGATGGAAATAGATATTCAGTGAATTGTTCCAGAAAGCATCATGTTATGCCTAAAGAAAAGTCACATGATCGACTTAAATATCTAACTTTGTGCAGTCATGGGTGCACAACATTTATCAAAAGAATGATTCCAAAAACGTATCTCCTGACCTGGAATGGAATGAAACAAGATGTTCTTCAATCCAGAAGAGATTTCGAATGCTTTGGAGTCATTAGCAACATTTTTGATCCAAAAAATTCATGGTTAAAATGTATAGCAACTGGTGAGTTGAGAGGAGCTTATTTGTCATTGCTAGGTAAGTTTTACTATTTGTCATTGCTAGGTAAGTGGTACTATATATATAGCATGCATTGAAAAAATAATTATACATGTATCTACCCGCACATCCCCACATGAATAATACATTCATATATATATATATATAATTACATAAGGATTCTTTTGCTTGAATATATATCTATGAATATATATGTCGATACATGTATATATGTCTGTCTAGTATGCATATGTATATATTATATATTCATATAAAATATGCATACTTAAAAGAATAATTTTTTTAATAACTTATAATTAAAAAAATCTAGCAATTTATAGAAAAGGAAAATCTGATCCTTAGTTGTTGAAAAATACTTTTGATCTTTGCAAAAAATCCTCTTCTAGAAATTGCTAGAGAATTAATATCAAAATTTAAATATATAAATAAAGTAAAAAATAAAACAAAATATGAATCAAGCCAGACGTGTTAGATACTGCCATAAGGATCAGATTTTTTTTAAGGATCAGATTTTTGCCCCTTCGTGCAGGTTATTGGCGATCTGTTCCCAAAGTACAACGATATCTGTTCCCAAAGTACAACGATCCGGCTTGACCTGATCCTCCTAACACAAGTACTTGACCTGATCCTCCTAACACAAGTACAGGGAGATGCAACCTGTTGCGGAAATCAGATTCAAAAAATAAATCAAACAATAAACAAACAAGGGAACACCAAGAATTTACGTGGTTCGATTATGGTGATCTACATCCACGGGCAAGGCAAACAAAATTCCATTATCAAAAGAAGGAGGTCTCAAAACCCCTTCAGAAGTTTTCACACGTATATCTATATATATACGCCCCAAAAAAATACTTCCATAAAATAAACCCTAGCGGACCGGTTTGGTCCGGGCCCAACAAGAATATCGGGTCGGGTCAAAAAACCGGGCCCGATATCTAAAATTCAAGACATATTTAACAAATCTCCACCTTGGCTTGAATTTAACAAACTAGAAGTCGAACATATTCTCCCAGCATCCCTAAGCCTACGTGAGCTAACTCAGTGTAGGAAACAAGGGATGCAACGAAAAACATATCCACTTCAGGAAAAACAAAAATAGAACTTTCATTCACCTCGCCACCAAGCCCCAGAAGGAGCAAACTTCAAACAAGCATGCCAATCAAGTCCAAGCAATGCTTAAACTTGTTGGCGGGAACTATCTTGGTCAGCATATCAGCAGGATTATCAGCAGTATCTACTTTCTTTACTGTAATATTTCTCTCAGTAAATGCCTCTCGAATAAAATGATACTTGATATCAATGTGCTTAGTCCTCTCATGATATGCTTGATTTTTAATCAAGCAAATAGCACTCTGATTGTCACAAAAGATAACTGAATTGTCTTCCTGCTTGAGCCCAAGTTCTTGAACAAGATTTCGTAACCAAATAGCTTCTTTTACTGCTTCTGCTGCTGCCATATACTCTGCCTCTGTTGTAGACAAAGCAACTGTCGACTGTAAAGTTGATCTCCAACTTATAGTCGAGCCAGATAATGTGAAAATATAGCCAGTCAAAGATCTTCTCTTATCAATATCCCCAGCATAATCAGAATCCATAAATCCCACAACAGAAGTACAGTTAGAACTATTTCTATCAAACATTAGGCCCAATTTTGTGGAGCCTCTAAGATACCTAAGTATCCATTTCACTACCTGCCAATGGACCTTTCCAGGATGTGCCATATATCTGCTCACCACACTAACTGCCTGCGCAATGTCGGGACGAGTGCATACCATAGCGTACATCAAGCTACCAACTGCACTGGAGTATGGGACAGGAGACATTGCAGCCTCCTCGACCTCTGACTGAGGTGAATGTATAGCTGAGAGTCTAAAATATGATGCTAAAGGTGTACTGACAGGCTTAGAGTTTTGCATCCCAAACTTCTCAAGTACCTTCTCAATATATCTCCTCTGTGAGAGATATAACTTACCTGCTTTTCTGTCTCTCTGAATCTCCATTCCTAAGATCTTCTTGGCAGGACCCAGATCTTTCATTTCAAACTCCTTACTGAGACATTTTTCAAGATCAACACATCTGTCATGTTCTTTGCAGCAATGAGCATGTCATCCACGTATAAAAGGAGATAGACAAAGGATTTATCTGACACCTTCCTGAAGTACACGCAACTATCATAGCTGCTCCTATGATAACCGCTCCGTATCATAAAACTGTCGAATCTTTTATACCACTGTCTTGGAGACTGCTTCAAACCATACAATGATTTCTTCAATCGACATACATGATCTTCCTTGCCTTCTACATAATAGCCCTCAGGCTGGGCCATATAAATAGTCTCCTCAAGCTCACCATGCAAAAAGGTTGTCTTCACATCGAGTTGCTCAAGCTCTAAGTCAAATTGAGCAACTATAGCCAGCAACACATGAATAGAAGTGTGTTTCACAACAGGAGAGAACACTTCATCATAATCAATTCCCTCCCTCTGATTGTAACCTTTAGCTACAAGTCTTGCCTTGCATCTACTAATTTCAACGCCTGGAATACCTTCCTTTTTCTTAAAGACCCATTTACACCCAATGGCTCTTTTTTCTTTAGGCAATGGCACCAAGTCCCAAGTCTGGTTCTTATGAAGTGATTCCAGTTCTTCAGCCATAGCAACAGTCCACTTTTCTGATTCCGAACAAGTAACAGCTTCAGTATAAGTAGATGGTTCCTGAATACCCATATCTTCTGCTGTCGTAAGAGCATAAGCCACCAAATCAGAAAACCCATATTTTTGAGGGGCTCGAATCTCCCTCCTTTCTCTGCCAGTAGCAATAGAGTATGGCTGCTCCACCTCATCTAGAGCTTCCTCATCTGAACTAGAACCAATAGTAACAATTTGCTCGCTCAAACCATTTTGAGAGCCTTTTTTTCGAAGCTCGACCTAAACCTCCACCTCATTTGTATCACTCTCATGGTTTCCTGCAGACTCATCAACAACATTCCTTTGATCTAGCATAAACTTTTCATTAAAAGTAACATCCCTACTAATAATGAATTTAGGTGAATTAGGTTCTATGCACCACAGACGATAACCCTTCACGCCATCAGCATAACCAACAAAGATACACTTCTTTGCTCTAGGTTCAAGTTTACCATCCTTAACATGATAGTAAGCAGGGCATCCAAAAACCTTTAGATTTGAATAATCACAAGGCTTACCTGACCACATCTCAAAAGGAGTCTTGCATTCAATTGCTGTTGAAGGAGAACGATTAACCAGATAGCAAGACGTGTTAACTGCTTCAGCCCAAAAAGCCTTTTCCATGCCAGCATTAGAGAGCATGCATCTTGCCCTCTCCAATAAAGTTCTATTCATCCTTTCTGCCACTCCATTTTGCTATGGAGTGTACCTGACTGTACGGTGTCTAACGATACCTGCATCTGCATAGAATTCATTAAAATCACCACCACAGAACTCGAGACCGTTATCGGTCCTCAGACGTTTGATCTTCTTCCCTGTCTGATTCTCAACAAGGGCTTTCCACTTCTTGAAGGTTTCAAACACTTCACTTTTTCTTTTCAGAAAATAAACCCAAACTTTTCTGGAATAATCGTCAATAAATGTCACAAAGTAAAGAGCACCACCCTTAGATGGAACCTATGCCGGTCCCCATAAATCAGAATGTATGTAGTCGAGTGTACCCTTCGTTGAATGTGTGCCTGTACTAAAACTGACCTTGCACTGCTTGCCAAGAACACAGTGCTCACAGAAATCTAGTGAGGTTGTCCGCTCACCACATAGTAAACCACGTTTACTCAAAACTGTCATGCCACGCTCACTCATATGGCCCAAACGCATATGCCACAATTTTGTTCTATCATCAGCAGAAACAGAATTTGTTGTGCCAATCGAAGAACCCATAACTGTGCTACCCTGTAGATGATACAAGTGATTCACCTTGTTTCCTCTCATCACAACTAGATTGCCTTTGGTGACTTTTAGAACTCCACCTCCACCTGAGTACATACACCCAATGGAATCCAAACAGCTCAAAGAAATAAGGTTTCTCTTTAAGTCTGGTATGTGCCTAACTTCAGTCAAGGTTCTCACAACTTTGTCATGACACTTAATCTGAACAGTACCAATTCCCACAATTTTGCATACTGCATCATTTCCCATAAAAACTGATTCACCATTCGATGGTTCGTATGTGGTGAACCATTCCCTATTTGGGCACATGTGATATGATGCTCCTGTATCCATTATCCAAACATCGTTTGAAAAACTAACAACAGAACATGTCGTAAGAACTCTGTCTGACACACTAGACTCATCTTTCTCAGCAATATTCGCCGCATCTTGACGTTGACTACGTTGCTTATCCTTTCTCTTGAGCACAGGACAATCTGACTTGTAATGTCCTTTCTTGTGATAATAGTAGCACTCAACGTTCGTCGTATCTCCAGGTGGCCTAGATTTTGAACGACCAACAGATTTCTTTCTAGAAGCTTTATCCTTCTTCTTGGCCCTACCTCTCACGAATAAACCATCTGCCCTGTCTCCACTAGTATTTCCATTCAATTTTGTTCTCAATTCTGCAGAATTCAAGGATGCTTTAACATCCTCTAGAGTTATGGATTCACGTTCATAAAGCATCGAGTTCACAAAATTTTCGTATGAGGCAGGCAATGAGCATAACACAATCAAAGCTTGATCTTCTTCCTCGAGTTTAATATCTAGATTTTTCATATCCATAACAATCTTATTAAACTCATTCAAGTGTTCCTTAATAGGCGTACCTTCTCGCATCTTTAGGATATAAAGACGCTGCTTCAAATAAAGTCTCGATGTTAAAGATTTCTTCATGTAGAGACTTTCCAGTTTCTTCTAAAGACCGGCCGCTGTTTCCTCATCTGCGACTTCTCGCAAAACATTGTCTTCTAGAGACAACTGGATCGCACTATGCGCCTTCTCATCCATTTCTTCAATCTCAGCCGTGGTCATGTCATCTGTATAATTATTATCCAGTGCCCTAACAGAACCCTTTCGCTTCAATAAAGCCTTCATCTTTATTCTCCATAATCCGAAGTTGTTCTGTCCATCAAATGGTGCAATCTGAAACTTCAAAGATGACATCCCAAAAATTTCTAAGAACGAAACGATCTTTCTGTTTGGATTGAAGAAGAAGAAGAGATACTGGAAACAGCTTCACGGACGGAACAGCTTCACGGACGGAAAACAGAGGAGGCTGAAATCCGGTGCAAAAGCCCTAGCTTTTGGATGGTGAAGAAACCTTCGGAAACACGTCCAGCCTAGGGATCTGAGACAGATACGGGATAAGAAGCTCGGTGGTCTGGAGTCCGGTGCAAAAGCCCTAGCCCTGTATTAAGGGAAAGAAGATGTCCGGCATCCGGTGTCTGGGAGCAAGTTCGGTTGCCCTAGTAGCCGTCCGGTTTACAGTTGCCGGTGCCTCGCCCCCAGCGGCAGGGCTCAATTTCAGTCCCCGTCTCCAACGCTCCCGTTCTTGTTCGTTCTTCACGATTCTACACGTTTCTTCTATACGCGTGCTCGCGTCGTCCTTCTGTACGGGAACCAGACCCCGACCGGCCGTAACCTTTGAACACGCCCGACCCACTTCTTAATTCGCTGACACGGAAGGAAAAGAGCAGCGGACGGATCGCCCGCCTCCTCCCGCGACCGCAGCTCGTGGTCGATGGTACTCCGATGCCGACCGACCGAATCCTGCCGCTCGCCATTTCCCAACCTAATCGGCGTTCTTTCTTACGTTGCGGCCGGCAACCAGCACCTCCTCTTCCCCTTCTAGAACAACTCTCGAGGACCAGATCCCTCCCGGCTGCCTCTAATAAGCCTCGCCCAGACCAAGAGGACGAGCAAAAGCCGCGGCCAGATCCGTTAGGGAGACTAGCTAAGCGGCAAAAAGGCGTTCTTTTCTACAGAAAGCGAGGCCAATGAATCCACGAAAGCAACCTCCCGATCGTGCGACACAGCGAGACGAGCGCCACATAAAAAAGGGAAAGGCAAGCGTAAAGGTGGAATCGGATCGAAGAGGAGGATGAGAAGGGACAAAAAAAGGGATTAGGGTTAGGGTTTCCTCCCTTTCCTCAATTATTTCCAGCGCTGGCTCTGATACCAGTTTGTTGCGGAAATCAGATTCAAAAAACAAATCAAACAATAAACAAACAAGGGAACACCAAGAATTTACGTGGTTCGATCATGGTGATCTACATCCACGGGCAAGGCAAACAAAATTCCATTATCAAAAAGGAGGTCTCAAAACCCCTTCAGAAGTTTTCACACGTATATCTATATATATACGCCCCAAAAAAATACTTTCATAAAATAAACCCTAGCGGACCGGTTTGGTCCGGGCCCAACAAGAATATCGGGTCGGGTCAAAAAATCGGGCCCGATATCTAAAATTCAAGACATATTTAACACAACCCAATGCAACCCAATCCCCAAAGTACAACGATCCGGCTTGACCTGATCCTCCTAACACGTGCAACCCAATGCAACCCAATGTTTACCCTCATATGCTCAAGAAAAGATCAATGAAAAATTAGAAATAAAATAAGATGAAATAATTGGCTACTCAAAACAATTCTGCTCTGCATCATCTTAAATCTTTGAGTCTCTATTTATAAGCTAAAAGCTCTAACCTTAAAGGCCTGATAACCCCAAATTAAATCAGAAACGAATTAATAAATTAATTGATTTAATTGCTCTTGAACGTTTATGTGAGCAATGCTCACCTAACGTTCGCAAACTCGCGAGCAAACGCAAAATGCTTGCTGGCAGCTAGCATTTTGCTCACGTTAATGCTCGTTAACACTAGCGTTGAACCCAGATCCCACACGAGCATTTAATGCTCGCATGAGCCCCTTTTTTTTAACTTTTTTCAACAATCTCTTGGCCTAGAAGTCAAAAGTCACACTCATCAACCCTTAAATGTGAAAGATCGAACACTCGATAGCCGCCTTATAACAGATGCATATGGGACATAAAGTTCTTTGATGTACATGTATATATAATTCCAAATGCCACTCTCTATAGCATCGATCGATCCACATTTATCTTCAAGTGACTGGTGGACTGTCTAAGTTTCACGTTCATTTCATCAAAAATAAATAAATAAATAATAATCAATATATTGAGCTCATACTTCTTTTTTTGTTCCTGAGGATATGGTGGACTGTCGCTTTATATTGATCTCATACGTACATACGCTTAACAATTTGGAGAGTTTTAACAGTGGGGTGGGGTAGACGCAAGCTGAGTCGAGCTTTGAACTAAGCTTCCTGTTTATTTACTCCTATTTTTTGTCCTCCCTTGCAATTTTTTTTTTCATTGTTAAATAATTGCACATATTTTTTCATATTATTTTCTAACTTATCAACTAAACTGGGAAATTTTAGCCAGGTTTAAACTACATACTAGTCTAATGGCTTTACAGCTATTACGAATCAGTTTCTTTAATAATGTCTGTAGAAAGCTATTATAACTCATTCCTTTGGAATAATTTTATAAAAAGGTTTAGGCCATCAAATATATATTTGAAATTATTTTAACTTGATCCATTATGAAAATCTATCAGCTTTCCTTGCAACTTAAAATTAACCATGCATGCTGCTTGCCGACATGAACGTCATTTTTTTTCTTTCTTTCTTCCTGCCACCAACCATCAACAGTCAGATCTAGGCGAAAAAGTATTCTCTTTTCCACCACAATCGTCCACCATACAGCCGGTCCACACGGTTCCCCGGCTGCTCGCCGAGACCATAGTGGGTACAACCACAATGATCCAATACATCCATTTCTTGGCATCCTTTTCCAAGAAATAATTGGCGAGAAAGCTTTAATCGTTGAAAAAGAAAGTAAAATTGAAAAATAAAAATGATCCATCTTGACGTGCTATGCCCATGCATTCTCTTGTTAATATGCATATGATAAGTCTTCATCATGTTTGTTTTACTCGGCGCTAGTTTTTGACAAACATCGTTAGTCCAAAACCTTTTCATATTATTTCTTTAATTTCAACATGGCTGCATCAATCTCTGCCACACAAAAAGTCATGGACGTTACCAGATTTGTCGCGTTGCTTTAGGGCAAGTTGCATTCTTAGACCTACTTCCAGTGTTGGGAGACTTGTAATAGAAGTCGCTGTCTTGTAATAGAAGGCTCTGTCCATGGCAATGCACAGATAATCCGGAAAGACTCTGTCCCTGGCCCAAACCCAAAGGAAGCTTTCTTGCTCTCTTATTCTAAAGCGAAATGGGAGCACCACCAATTATTTTCGGAAATAGTACTAAAATTATTTAGATCAGACACTAGGAATCTAAAATGTCCTCGGAAAGGACGATTGCAATTGTTAGGCTTTGGAGTTTGGACTAATTTTCAGCCGACAAGGGAGGCATCACAAGCATTGTAGGCCCATAACCATGTGTCCCAAAATCAAAACTTAGTTCCAATGGACCGATTGCTGTACAACTGAAAGATGCCAGCTTACCTAACTAATAAAATCTCATTGTTAGTTTAAAACTATATCCAACCTTTGCCGGCGTGTGGGGGTTGGACCTGCGAAGTAACTTTCTATTATTTAGGAGAGGTTCATCTCTTATTGTGTGAACCCTTGTCTTTATGGCTTGGCCCTTACAAAGCAACTCAACAAAATTGAAACTAATACCTTTTTCATTACAATTCAAAAGAGAGAGAAAAAAAAAAAAAAAGAAAGAATAGTAGAATACTCATATTATGAGAAACATTGTGTTATCACATAAATTAACATGCAAAAGGTAGTATTGACATGTAGTTTTGTTTTAAGATCTCCCACTAACAGTCTTACACCTTATTGACCTGTGAAATTAAGCAAAGGGAAAATTAAAAGAAAATGTTATATATGAGCGCTATAACCTTTTCTTCCAAGAATTCTCTTAACCTAGATCTGCTCTTTTAGATTCTAATAACTTGACTATTGATTATATTTCATCTTGGCAATCATAGAACTACCATGTTTTCTTTTTTTTTTTTTCGTTTGAGAAGATAGAGCTACTAATAATTCAACAGGCATCTGCCAACAAAATAGCATTCAGCCGCCGGAGTTTGGAGCCTCTAACATGGGGAAGAGAACCTGGACACGAAAATTTCCTAGACCCTTCAGCCTCACGCATTGCACTTTCTTCAGACATAATTATCTCTATTTGATTCATTTTGTCTAAAAAAAGGAAATCTAAAAATAAGGGTGCGCAGCAGGCAACGATCAACCAACACGCACAACCCCGAGGTTTGAAGGGAAAAAAAACGAATGGAAAAAAAATTGATCTGCAATGCTTGGTTTGTATTTCTATAGACCCCTTTTCGAAAAATTTCCCATCTCAATGCATAATTACGCAAAGGTGAATCTAATCCGATTCCTACATGTGCTTTCCAAGAATGCAATGTTACATCATAAATGTATATTTACATAAGATTCTTTTAATATTAAGAAAATAGCAGGGCCCTGTGCTCTCACCATCTCACTCCTTGGACCAGCAGCAGAAGACGGAGAAAAGCCCATGTGACCACAAGCCAGGCCGCAAAGGGCATACATCGCATCCTACATATCAAAGGAAAAGTCTTTGTACACCGCCTCCAGTGCAGCAAGTCTTACGTGGGCTGCACCGCCTCTCCTAATTGGTCCACGTAGATTCTACGTGGCTGACGTACCGAACGGTATGGCTCTGCTACGATGTTACGTTCGGATCGTGACGGCCATAAAAAGCGCTTCGCTTTTTTTTAAATTAGCATGCAGATGAAAATGCCCTTTCCCTCCAGCCTACTTCTATCGTCATTTTTTCTTGGATTTCATCTGTGCAAGAAAAACTCTTTCTTCCCCTTCGCTCTGGCTTTCGGATGCTAAGGAATCAGTCAAAGGTTTGAGCACGATCCTACGCCCTCGCTCTGAAAGTCGTCGAAAGAAAATATTTCAGCTTCGAGGATGGAATACCTAGCTACGTACAAAAACTTCTGGAGGAAATGTGTTGAGAAATTTGGGAGATTGTAATTATTTAATTACCCCAACTTATTGATTTTGATGATTTCCAAAAGCCATGAGTATTTTAAAGGAAATAATGAGTTTATTTATCAAAACCTTGAGCTTATTCAAAATGAAAGCAATGGACTCTCAATGTTTAAATTCACTGAGTTTTGAATCAATTTGAAAAAGAAGTTTCAAGCTCTATATTTAAGATTTCAAAAAGGAATTTTTACATGTTATATTTCAATCAATGATTTCTTGAAACATGTCTTGAATTCATGCTTAATGTCATAATTATTGTATTCAAGTCAAAATATCATTTAAAATTATTCTGGGACGAATTTCAAAGTCAATCAAGAAAATTTCTGATTTTTGATACGTTCCGGAGCCGACTCTAGAGTTTCAGAGTCGACTCCAAAGTAACAGAGTTTTCTAATTTTCTCGAGTCGACCCTTGGATTTCAAGAGCCGACCCCTGACTCTATGCGAGCCGACTCCTGGACTGTGTGAGCCGACTCCACTCAAACAACAGAAAGCATGTTTTTTGAGCGCTTCTCGAGTCGACTCCCCATTTTCTTCGAGTCGACCCCCGACTGTTGGGAGCCAACACTTTGGTTCTTCGCGAGTCGACCCTCTAACATTTAAATGTTTCTATTTTTAGTAATCGACTTCGAGCCGACTCCCACAGTGCTCGAGTCGACTCCTCGAATTTCTGAGCGCAATTTTTCACGACGACACGTCAGCTCCAACGGTAAGATTTTTGATTAACGGCTATTTTTCTTTGTCTCTAACGGCTATATTCTTGCAGAATCTATAATGAGAAGCTGTTTTCAAATCAAAGTGAGACGAATAGAGAGAAATTTATTTCAAAGAAAAAGAAGAGAAAAATTGAAAAACAGAGCTTCATTGGAAAAATCCTTTAACTTAAGGAGAGAGACTCAAAAGGAGTGAAATTTCGTGTGCTCCAGTTCTACATTCTACAAAAGTTCAAGAGGAGATAAGAGCAATATCAAGATCTTCCAACCTAGAAGAAAAAGAAGAAAAGCTTCAACCAACATCCAAAAGCCCCAAAGCTAGGAGAATCTGTGCTGAGGCCTGATTCCACACTTCAAAGGAGTTGGAGAAGAGAAGCAAAAAAGCCAAGCCTGCATTCAAGCTTATCTAATCAGGCTTTTCTCTAAAGCTTTATTTTGATTATTCTGCTCAAGAGGAGCTGCTTGTATTCAAACTCTTATTTATTTACTTGTGTACTGATTCAATCAGTGGATTGAATTAGTGGAGGTAGTTGTACCTCGTTGTAAGCTTGGGATAGCTTATGATCCCGTTCGGTTTGAGTTTTGTGCTGGTGAGCTCGTGAAAAACCGGCTGGGTTCATTGTGCGCCCGGGAAAACAAGTTTGAGTTGTGAGCTTGCAAAACAACTCGGTTGTAATCTTGGGAGATTATAGTGTGGACCCTGAATCTTGGGAGTGGACGTAGGTGTGGATTACACCGAACCACTATAAAACCTTGTGTTTGCCGTGTCACATTATCTCTTTCTCTCTCTCATTCTTAGCATTTACTTCTGCATTTTGTTTGTGCTTATATTGTGCATCACTCTCTTCACAAAGCACTTCAAAGCAATCGATTTCAAAAGACTTTAATTTTTAAAGAACCCAATTCACCCCCCATCTTGGGTTGCCATCTGGGCCAACAAAATGTCGTCCGCAGCACGAAGTAAAAAGTCCTTCCCACTTCTTTGTAAAGCTCCTTTATTACATCAACTGTTTTTCCTCGTTAGAGGTAGTTAATGCGTGACCAAACCGTTTAATGCGCGGGTAACTTCCTTAGAACAAGACAGTTATGACATTATGTGAGTCATAACTGTTTAGAGTTTACTGTTTTGTAGCACGAATGTTATACTCTTTTAACTAGGATGTTATACCTCATGAACTGGGGTGTCGTCAGAGTATTTTGGCCTATATTCCCCATTATTTCCTGTCCATATAGCTGTAGTCTCGTTATAAAAGCAACGACACCCCACATTTACTGTTAAGACACCGTAGTTATAAGCCTACGACACTTGTGCTCCAAACGAATGCTGGAGAAAAGCCTCGCGACATCGCAGGAGAAATCGGGAGTATTGCGACACCCAAGTTAAAGAAATAAGATACCTCTGTTAAACAAATACGATACCCCTATTATGCTCGGCCGAAAATCCTTTGCGACACCGCAGTTCAAACATCACGACACCATAACGACAATGCTAAGACACCCATTCTTATAACCTTACGACACCCAAGGAGGAATTCGGCCAAAAATCATTCGTGACACCGCAGTTGAAACGTTATGACACCCTAGCGGCAACGCTACGACACCCATGCTTATAACCTTCGCGATCTTCATATGTTGCTTTCCGGGGTGTCGTAGCTTATTCTATGGGGTGTCTTTAACTGCTAAAGGGTGTGTCGTGCTTATAACTGACGCCGGAGAGCAGACCCGCGACACCCAAGTTATGTTCACCCAAAAAAAGATCTACGACGTCGTAGTTGAAACATTAAGACACCAAGCGTCAACGCTACGGCACCCCGTATGGAGAACAATCCCCACGACACCCCGCTTTAACAGTCACCTCATGGGTGTCGTCGCCTTAAAGTTAGGGTGTCATCAGATATGAGCTGGGGTGTCGTTAACAGCCTGAGTCGGGGATGTCGTCGGTCCCCCCCCAACAGTCCCCGCATTGGAGCCGTCGCCTTAATGCTAGAGTGTCGTCAGATGAGAACTGGGGTGTCGTTAACAGCCTGAGTCGGGGATGTCATCGGTCCCCCCTAACAGTCCCCGTATTGGAGCCGTCACCTTAAAGCTAGGGTGTCGTCAGATGAGAACTGGGATGTCGTTAACAACCTGAGTCGGGGATGTCGTCGTTCGCGACACCCCAGTTGAAACCTTACGACACCATAGCACCAATTCTACGACACCCGTGCTTATAACTGACCATGGAGAGAAGGCCCGCGACACCCAAGTTACAAACCTAAAACACCCGTTCACGCTTAGGAGAAAACTTTAGCACATCCCAGGATGAAATCGGTCAAAAAACAGTTACGACATCCAAGCTCCCTTATCCTTCGGTCTGGCAGCAAACACAAAAGTTACTAAAATTTCTTTTTATTCATCACACAAATAAAGACAAGAAGAAAAGAAAAGAAAAAAGTACATGAGCCCTCACTAGGGCTTGTCATTTTCTCCGGACGCTGCCGAGCTCCCCCCACGCTGCGGGGCTAACTCGGCGATCTGACGCTGGAGGGACGCTACTTGCCCCTCCAGCTGGCTGTTGGCCTGATGCAGGACATCGATCTCTCTCGTTGAAACGGCCAGGTATTGCTCGGCCGCCCTGTGGAGTCGCTCGCTGTTTGCGAGCGACGACGCAAAGACCTTCGCATCGACGGTTACCGTTGTGCGGCGGCTCCCATGGGGGCCAGTCGATCGCCCCTCGCCTCTAGAAGCCATCTTAGTATCCAAAAATTTTGAAGATCAGCTGAAAAAGGTGATTAACGATGGCATTCCCCCATCTATATTTAAGCTACTCCTGGCAGGTGTTTCGATTGCCCGAGCTATCAGCTCCGGCGCCCCTATCGTGGAAACTTGCCACGTGCCACCATCTCAGTGGGCGCTCAAAGGAAACGAAGAGTTGCGCCCCCCTCACTGAGTTTCAAGGGATGGGGAATAGAAGAAACCATTACTAAAGAGAGTTCAGGAAGCCAAATAGCCGGTTACCGTAGTAAGCTTGACGACGTCCCAAGAGGAAACCTTACGACACCCTAGAAGGAATTCGGTCGAAAATCCTTCACGACACCCCAATTGAAACCTAACAACACCCTAGCACCAATGCTACGACACTCGTGCTTATAACTGACCACGGAGAAATCCCCGCGACACCCCAGGCGAATTCGGCCGAAAATCCTTCGCGATACCCCAGTTGAAACCTCACGACACCCTAGCACCAATGCTACAACACCCGTGCTTATAACTGACCACAGAGAGAATCCCTGCGACACCCCAGGAGGATTGGATTTCGGCCAAAAATCCTTTGCGACACCCCAGTTGAAACCTCACGACACCCTAGCACCAATGCTACGACACCCGTGCTTATAACTGACCATGGAGAGAATCCCCGCGACACCCCAGGAGGATTGGATTTCGACCAAAAATCCTTTGTGACACCCCAGTTAAAACCTCACGACACCCTAGCACCAATGCTACGACACCCGTGCTTATAGCTTTAAGGCGACGACACACCCCGCCTTAACAGTCAACGCACGGGTGTCGTCGCCTTAAAGCTAGGGTGTCGTCAGATGAGAACTGGGGTGTCGGTAACAGCCTGAGTCGGGGATGGTGTCGTTAGGCCCTTCCTCAATGTGTTATGAATTGGTGTCGTAATTTTACAGCTTCGGTGTCATTTTTTGTAAACTGGGGTGTCGTGACTTCTGAATTCAAATCATAGGTGTCGTATTGTTTTAACCTTCGTGTCATATCCTAATCCTTTGTTAGGATATATTGACAACTAAATCTATGGATATCATTGTTCATGACTGTATGCCTATATTTCCACAGATGATGCTGAAATTATAGATCGAAAAGAAATCGATAACACTCTCGGCCGTGCACCTTCACTCGTCGCTCCAAATGCAGTGGATGATACTATAGTTCCTCAAACTGAAATGGAATTGAATTCAACAGATGATGTATATACTTTCTACAATGAATACGCGAAACGAGTTGGTTTTGGAATCACAACAGTGTGTAGCAGGGCCAACAACAAAAAACAACTTTGCTTCAAGCACCTGGCGTGTTGGAGGCAAGGAAATCTAGAAAAATAGAGAAGAGTATGAATTATAGGGATACTGGGAAAGTTGATTGTATGGCATCCATAAAAGCAAGACTGAATGCTACAAGTGGTAAGTGGATATTGGTTGAGGTTTCTCTAGAACATAACCATGGGATGTCCATAACATCAACTGGTTATCTACGGTCGCATAGGAGGATCAGCACACCAGAGAAGGTAGAGATCAGTAATTTACATGCCGTGAATGTTCCGACAACTCAGATATACTCTGCCATAGCAAGGAGAAAAGGGGGCAGAAGACAATTGGATTTCACCGAGAAGGATGCTCGTAACTTCATTTGTCGCGAACGTTAGTCTGAGCTGAAAGAAGGAGATGCTCAGTCGATGGTAATTCATTTCACCGAAATGCAACTCAGAAATCTTAATTTCTTCTATACCTTAGACCTCAATGATAATGGTCATCTGAGGTCTATCTTCTGGATTCATCCAAGGTCAAGATTGGCATGCACATACTTCGGTGATGTTCTAAGCTTTGACTCAACCTACTTGACAAACAGATATCAAATGCCTTTTTGTCCATTCGTCGAGGTCAACCATCATAGACAGTCCACCTTGCTTGGTTGCACATTGTTGTCTGATGAGAGTACTGAGACATATAAATGGGTTTTTCAGGCATGGCTGGATGCAAATGGTGGTCAAGCACCTATTGCCATAATAACTGACCAAGATAAGGCAATCGAGGCTGCTGTCAAAGAAGTTTTTCCTAACACACGACATCGATTTTGTCTTTGGCATATATATTGAAGATACCTGAAAAGATTGGCCACATTTGCATAGCAAATCCCAAGTTTATGGTTGATTTTGATGAGGCGATATATGATTCATTGACCATACAGTCATTCGAGGAAAGGTGGACACATGTTATGGAGAAATATAAAGAATGCAAGTCTATAGATTGGTTCAATGTCTTTTACGAATGTCGGGATAAATGGGTCCCAGTTTACCTAAAGGATACATTCTTCATAGGTTTGTATGTCATTGTCTTTGGTTCATGTTCGCGTTCAACGCTTTTTTTTGTTGACAAAATTATGAACAGGGATGTCATCTTCACAAAGGAGCGAGGGCATAAATTACTTCTTCGATGGATTTATAAATTCGAAGACTACACTAACGGAGTTCATAGGTAAGTACGAAGATGCCTTGGAAAAAATGTACGAGGCCAAAAATGAGGAAGATAATAGGACGTTGCAAACGATTGCTTTCCTAAAGACATCATCACCTTTTGAGAGACAAACTGCATGAAGGTATACAAGGTGCATTTTCAAAAAATTTTAGAATGAGATCCTTGAAATGGCTGCATCAAATACTAAATTGATCAAGGAAGCTGGCAACTGTTGTGTATATTCTGTAAAGTCGTACGAAAGGATTGAAATCGATGGAATCGGCAAGGAGATGATCAAAGATTATATCGTGTCATACGATAGAAATATTGAGGATGTCCAATGCCAGTGCCGATCCTTTCAGTTCAAGGAGTACCTGTGTAGGCATGCCTTGTTGGTTCTTCATCAAAGTGACGTATTTTGTTTATCAGATAAATACTTCTTGAAGAGATGGTGCAAGGACATGAAATACCAATTCGACGAATTTGACTGTAATACTGAAGGTTATGATAAAAGCACCCGAAAATCACGGTACGTAGTGATAATTTTTTAATTGAAATATCTTAATATATGTTTTCGTTAATATTATGTTATTGATTGTAGATATAATTTGCTGAGTCATCGGATGATGAAGCTCGCAGAGATAGCCTCCATGTCTGAAGATGCATTTAATGTAGTGATGGATGGTCTAACACCTATATTCAAAATTGTTGTGGATGCCAACTGCGCAGCTAAGCCAGGTACAGAGCTTGTAATTCAAGATCCTGAATAAATTAGGATGAAAGGTCGCCCAAGAGAGAACAAATTAAAGAGTTGAGTCGAGAAGAAGTCAAAAAGATCAAGGAAAAATCTGGTCAAGGCAACCGTTGACGCTCCACAAATGCAAATCTCTTAAGAGCTGCTTCAAACAACAGGCAGACTTGTATACAGTCAATTAATACCGGAGAGGACAAGGAAAGAATTGTACCGCCTTCCGAAACTTTGATGGACGAATTTGATACTTATGTATTGAGTCAACTTACACAGGAGCATATATAAAACACGGGTGTCGTAACTTTCTAACTAGGGTGTCTTGGTCGCAAATGAAGTGCTTTCTAACTAGGGTGTCTTTTTCAGTCAAATGAAGTGCTTTTAGCGCGACGACACCCCAGCTATGGGCTAATGACTCCCTAGCTCTATCGCGGCGACACCCGAAAGGCGAAAGGCAAAATCATACGATGCAGAAGCTTTTAGCGCGACGACACCCCAGCCTGGGCTAACGACTCCCTAGCTCTAGCGCGACGACACCCGAAAGGCAAAATCCTATGACATCCCAATACTCACGAAAGGACACCGAAGCTTTTAGCGCGACGACACCAAAGCTTTTAGCGCGACGACACCCTATCTCTATCGTGGCGACACCCGAAAGGCGAAATCCTACGACATCCCAGTATTCACGAAAGGACATCGAAGCTTTTAGCGCGACGACACCCCAGCTCTGGGCTAACGACTCCCTAGCTCTACCGCGGCGACACCGAAAGGTGAAATCCTACGACATCCCAGTACTCACGAAAGGACACCGAAGCTTTTAGCGCGACGACACCCCAGCTCTGGCTAACGACTCCCTAGCTCTACCGGCGACACCCGAAAGGCGAAATCCTACGACATCCCAGTACTCACGAAAGGACACCGAAGCTTTTAGCGCGACACCGAAGCTTTTAGCACGACGACACCCAGCTCTGGGCTAACGACTCCCTAGCTCTACCGCGGCGACACCCGAAAGGCGAAATCCTACGATATCCCAGTACTCACGAAAGGACACTGAAGCTTTTAGCGCGACGACACCCCAGCTCTGGGCTAACGACTCCCTAGCTCTACTGCGGTGACACCCGAAAGGCGAAATCCTACGACATCCCAGTACTCACGAAAGGATACCAAAGCTTTTAGCGCAACGACACCCTAGCTCTAGGCTAACGACTCCTTAGCTCTACCACTACAAGAAAATACTGAAATAGCGATGCAAATTTAGCGACGCATCGTTACGTCGTTAAATTGCGACCACATTGCGATGCCTCCGCGACAACAAAACATTGCGATGCAATTAGGGACGCATTAGCAACTCAATAAACCAGAAAATTAAAAAAAAATTAATTTTTTAATTTAGCGACGCAAGTAATGCATCGCAATATTTTTAAATTTAGTTTTTATAAAATAGAATTATGAAATATAAAATATTGTGATGCAACTCAGTGCATCGCAATATTTTTTAAAAAAATTAATTATGTTAAATAGTGATGCATTAGCGACGCAATAAACCAGAAAATTAGAAAACTTATTTTTTATTTAGCGACGCACTAATTACGTCGCAATAATTTTAAATAAAATTAATATTTATAAAATATAATTATGAAATAAAAATATTGCGACGCAACTAAGTGCATCGCAATGTTTTTAAAAAATTAATTATGTTAATAGCGATGCAATAGCGATGCAATAAAACAGTAAATTAATAAAATAATTTTTAATTTAGCGATGCAAGCATTGCGTCGCAATATTTTTTAAAAAATTAAATTTATAAAAATATTAAAAAGAATTATGAAATAAAAATATTGTGACACAACTGAGTGCGTCGCAATATTTTAAAAAAATTAATTATGTTAAATAGCGACGCAATAGCGACGCAATAAAATCGTAAATTAATAAAAATAATTTTTAATTTAGCGACGTAAGTATTGCGTCGCAATGTTTTTTAAAAATTAAATTTTATAAAAATATAATTAAAAGATAAAAAAATTAAAAATAAAACATTGCGATGCAACGAACTGCATCGTAATTGTTATAAAAAATTAATTTTGGTACATGCGTCGGATCGGTCATCGCCGATCGGGATCGATCATGGCTTCGATCGATTGCAACCATCGGATCGTCGCCGATCAGATCGATCGCGA